>CM060125.1:26552666-26757666 GCA_030522415.1 Channallabes apus | reverse complement strand
TGTGTAATATTAGCAAGGAAGAAAATTAGTGAACAAATCTAAAAAACAAAACAAAATATAACACGTTACTTTGTGTTAGAAAGCACTGACACTGGAGACTCCTTCTGCTAGTTAACATCTGCTAGTGTATCCTCTAAAGTGTTAATATAAAGCTGTAACAATCATCAGAAATGCTGTGGTAAGAGCTCAGTGAATGTGCTTACTGATATTTGACACATTACTTTATAGATGTATATATAAACACACACACAGACACACACACACATACACACAGATATGCTTACATGTGTACAATTCCACACCAGCGGCAGCCTTTAATAACAGCCCTAATCTGCACGACCCGTATATTGACGTTGTGCATCAGCCAATCAAAATATTTGAGGGAAATGTTTATTTTTGTACAGCAATAGCAGCAGCTGTGGCTCTGAATAAGGCCTTTATACACAAGAATTTGCCATTGTAGAGAGAAAACCAGAGTGAGAGAGAGTAGGAAAAGAGAGAAAGGGCAGGCAAGAAGGAGAAAGATTACTGCATTGGACTCAGGTCTGGGATTTGTGGTTCCTTGTTGTGATTGTTTACACACATTCCTGTTGCTGTTTCTGAATATCATGGCCGTTTCTCTCGATTGTCATCTTCACGTGTGTGTGCGAGTGTGTGTGCGCCTTTTCGGTTTGCCACAATGTGCACGGTACGTGATGGTTGGCTTGTAACAACTAACCCATTGCAGACCGAGAGCAAACAAGATTTTATTTGCATGTCAAATTTGCAGTTCGGTGCGCCATGGCCAGCGGGTGTGAACTTGACACACACACATACACACATACACACAGATGCACTCAAACACCCCACTTAATCTTTCACTATGCAGCAAGACTGACATACGGCCATATATACATACATACACACATACACACACACACACACACACACATACAGACATTACTCTAAACTCTTTGACTCAGACCTGGGACTGTTCTCTCCCACAGCAATGAGACTGAGGTGTGTGTGAGAGCGACCTACAGTAACGCTGACTCAAGGGTTTGGTGTCTAGAGGTCACAGATACACAGACACAGCAGTTGGAGAAATCGCTCAAGCTACACTTGATCAAAACAAACACATGATGCACACAGATGAGAAGCGTCAAGATTAATTTCAAATGTGCTTTTATATATCAGTTATAATAATGTTTTTTTTTTACATGGGAAAAATACACATTTAGAAGCTAGAAAGTCTGTCCAGACATGTAGTATCAAAACTAGTGTTACTTGTTGTAGGGGATTAATTGGTTTTCAGAAATCTGGATTCTGATTGGTCGAAAGGTATTAACGAAGTTTCTGGCAAAATTTCAACCATATTATTTTCCCTAATACTTCATTGTTTATGAATGAGTTAGATTACTAATAACTTTCTAGTTAAAGTGGTACCAGATGAAGAGGCTTTGTCAAAAAAATTGACACAATCTTCAGTCGGGGAAATTTCATGTCTCAGAATTTGCTCGAAACTACTCTCCACTATAATGATCTATATACCAAACACACACACATGCATGCGCGCTGGCCATACACAAACACTTAACCACATGCCAACATTGTAGCATGCCCCTCTTACCCATCACATACCCTCCTATTGGCAAGACAATGCTCAAAACACAACTATTTTCAACCCAAACATACACATATATACACAATAGCAAACATCCACATACCGTACACACGCACACACACATCAAAACAAATATGTAGCTCAATTTTATTCCACAACAGAATCAGACTGCTTAGTCATCAAGGCAGAAAGATTTTAGAGATAGCTTACACATCCACTCCCGCCCCACCCCACCCTACCCCACCCGACACAAACACACACCAAAACACATGCGATTGCTCTCACACACAACACACACACACATATACGCAATCGCTGTAATAGACGACCTGGTATTATACCACTTAGATGTACTACAGACATGTTCCACATTCCGTGTGTGTGTGTGTGTTATGCGATACCACTACGAAGCAGACGTAGGAATGTTTGCTTTTCTCCACCTAGACCCGATTAGAACAGTAACACAGTCTCGTGATGAGCTCGTCGGCCTGCCAGTAAAGCAAGTGCAAACAAAGTCGGGGTGTTGCAATCACACTTTTTAGACACACACACAAAAACACTCATACACACATGGCCAGACACTCACACACACATATGCTTTCTTTTATACACATACCCCTGCCTTGTAAGTGAATCAATAACACAGCATATCCAATTAATTCTTGTAGAAAATATGCAAAGAAGAATTTGATACAGATGGATGGATGGATGGATGGATGGATGGATGAGTGAATGGTGGGATGAAATGATTATTAGATGGATAAATATTTGAGGCAAAAGTGTTGTATGGATGGGTGATAAATGATGGAGAAATAGATAGATGATAATCAGATAAATGAATGGTCAGACAAGCTACTGTATGGTTTGGCACTCCTGACTAGATGGATCGATCAATGGATGGATGTATGGATGGATGGTTTATTGACATAAAAACGATGAATGAATGAATTAATGGAAAAATGGATGTACAGTAAGATGGACAAAGGCTGGGCTAGTGGATGGATGGGTAGATAGACAAATGGATACTTGGTGGAGGAATGAAGTGATGGATAGATGGATGGATGAAGGTTTAATATAGAGACACAAATGGGAATATGATGATGGATGGATGGATGGATGGATGGATGGATGTGTGAGTGGATGGAGGTTTTATGAAAAGATAGATAGATAGTTAGACAAACACCCATATAGGCAGTTAGATGAAAAGATGGATGGATGGATGGATGGATGGATGGATGCAGAGACAACATTACATTTTGATTTGTGGTTGTCTTTCAGGACTGTGGCCTGAGCAGATGGACCCACCTCAGATCAAACCCTGCAAAGTGGAGGACGACATCCGCTGGCCAAGTAAGACATAAACACACACACACACACACACACACAGAAACCTACACAATTATTCTCACAAGCCCCAAATTTCCACACCTCCACACACACTGAGTCTTAGCTGGAAGGTTTTTTTCCATCCCTACAGCAATTCAGTCAGTTTGCCCTTCCTGTTACCGCAAATCCCATAATGATGCCAGAACTGCAGCTGAGTCATGTGCTCCTAAAAACACACTCACTCACACACATTCACACACACACACACACACAAATACACATAATCACAAGAGTAGCCTGGACTAAGAAACTCTTTTTGGTCCCCAGATGAATTTGAATTGTCCGTCCTCGGCCGTCGCTCCCCTTATCTGTCGATCTGTTTTCTTGATAGTTTTTTTACTGTTTGTTTTTTTTTGCCGGGTGACACTGATTGCTCAGCTCACCATCTGACATCAGATCATTTGCATTTGACACATCGTGTTTATCCCATATGCTATCGTGCCAGTATAAACACAGCCGAGGCGCAGCGGCGGTTATTTGCCTCGCTTTTTCTCTAGCGCGGGTAAGTGACGGTTTTATCCACCATTACCCATTGCGCCTCCCCACACCGTACTGTAGCTCACAGCTGGGGCTCACGTGAAATTTCTGCCAGTGGTGCATCAGGGAGACTGGAATTGTAGGGTCACTGAGAAAATGTGTTCTGGTCTGACACACAAACACAGTGACATGACAAGTCTTTAAATTACTGTTCAAATGGTTGTTATGAGATGATTTGGATGACTGGCTATGAAGTACCTGTCTGAGTGAAAAACCACAGACAGACAGACAGACAGACCAGACAGAGAGACAGTTAGACAGGCAGGCAGTCAGAAGATCAGACAGCCAAGCCAGACCAGACAGACAGTGAGACAGACAATCAGACAGGCAATCATGCAGACAGAGCATGCAGATGTAATTATCAGGCAAATTTGCTCCTGTATACTCTCTCTGTCTTTTTCTCCCACTTTCTTCATTTCTGTCTCTCTCTAACGGATGTCTCTTTCTTATCATGTTTTTCTCACTGTCTATTCTTCTCTCTTTGTCTCTCTGACTCTCAGTGTTTCTCTACAACTTCTTCCACTGTCTTTTCTCTTTTAAACCCCTGTCTCCCTCTCTTGTTGTCTCTGTCCTGCTCTCTTTGGGTTTGTCTGCCATTCTGTCACTGTCTTACTCCTGTCTCTCTCTTTTTTTGTTCTATTACTGTTCTTCTCTGTCTATTATTGTCAATGTCTTCCTTTGTCTATGTCTATCTTTGTCTCTCACAGTCTTGTCATATCTCTGTCTCTCTGTCTCTCTCTCTCTCTCTCTCTCTCTCTTACACACACACACACACTAGCCACTGACTTTCTCTGTTTCTGTCTCTCTTGTCTCTATCTCATGCTCAGGTCTCTCCTTTTCTCTGAATCTTTCTCTCTCTCGCTTTCTTAGTACTGAAAGTAATATCCATGAGCTTCAGTTTCTCGACACATTCTGCACTTTACCTGTCTCTCTTTCTCCTGACTGTCTCTGGCCATATTGTTAGTGGGCCCACAGGTGCAATCCATCACAGTTTGCATTCCCATCTTGTAAGCAAACATTTCACAGGGGAGTGCTCTAAGGATTTGCATCCTGACCACACACACACACACACACACACAATACATACACAATACACACACACGACATACATACATTGCAGGGAAATGAGGCAAACCTCTGTGCCAAGGTGGGTTACACGCTTCACTGTGGGCTAGTGGAACTCTGGGAATAAAACAGCTCCCTGTGGTGCGGCACAACACACACACACACACACACACACATGCGCGCACATGCGTTTCTGTGTGGGCGTCAGACCGGCTCTGGGATTTACCTGCTGTTTTTTCCCCATTCGTTTCCTGTATATTTGTCTTTTCTAGTTAAATCTTTCTCACCCTCCTTTTTCCTGTTCGCTCCGAGTCGACACATTTAAACAGAGAGTAATAGAGATCATGTGTAGGGTGGGTCCTGCTACCGCTCTCTGTCTTTTACACACACATACTTTTACAAATACTCACAAGTGTTTTCACACACATTTCATCACTGTGTGGATCTAATAATAATAATAATAATAATAATATAATAGTAATTATAATAGTCTGGTGAGGCTAGACTTTGTTTTCATCCACTGCCGTTCTGCTTCGAGTCACATCTGGATTTCAAAGGAATTTTGATGTCTCACTGTAGTAGGAAAGAGAACAAAGAAGGTTTATGAATTCCTGTGTCTCCCAATTTTAATAAACTACTCATATTCACGAACACATTAGGGGGAGTGGTGGCTCAGATGGCTACGGCTCTAGGTTGGTTATTTGAGCATCTGAGGATTGGGGTTCGGGGCCCCGTTGTTGGTGGGTTGCCACAGTCTACACTTCCCCGCCACTGCATGCAGTGCCGGTCCCAAGCCGGGTTAGAAACACGGGAGGGTTGCATCAATAAGGGCATCCAAAATTGGTAAATTGTGCCAAGTTTCCCCTGATGGGAGCAGCCATAAGAAATTTTACTCAATTATTTGTAATTAATTGACGCCTTCTTACTTATTATATTTAGGCAACCCAACAAGGAAGTTTCCAGAAGTATTTGGAGGAGAGCACTAATTATAGTAATTATATGAATCTTTCGATTCATTCACACTAATTGCCTCTCTTTCTAAGAAGGAAGAATTCGTAGTTACCAGTGTGGTTAGGTAAGTCAAATACCACAGAGATGTAGCGACAAGAATGACAGGCTATAAGGGAATGTAGGATAAAATTCTGTCTCGAGTCCTTCTCTTTCGAAAACACCTTTATTACTCAAGTGCTTCAGCCTGTAGGATCGCTGTCAGGCCTCTAGAGGAGGCTACCGGGTCCTCGTTGAGCGTCTGTATTATTTGTGCCCTGCCAATTGGGACGATGCCTCCGTATATCAGGTGTTAGTCACGTCTTGTTGTTGCTCCAGCAAATACAATCCAGTGCTTTGTCAGCTTTCTCTGAACTATACTGAGCAACAAAATAGTGGGTGTGGGGGTGTTTGAGGTGGAGGGTAAAAAAAAACCTTTTCTTCAGAATTCTGTTCGAAAGCGAGCACTGAGGAATCAAATAAACACTTCACAGTCTGCCCCGCCTCACAAACAGCAAAGCATGTTCTTTGAGAAAAAGAAGAAGAAGAAAAAAAGAAGCAGTGGAAATAGTAAAGGAACCGTCTCATCCCCCCCTTCCCCCCCATCTCTGTTTCTCTTCTCCACACTTCTCCAGACAGAGAGAAGCAGGAGGAGGAGGAGGAGGAGGAGGAGGAGAGGGGGCGAGACGTTTCAATGAGGCGGTGGCACGCAAAGCCCGGCATCCGCCCCCCCTTGGGCTCCTGGCATGCCAAAGCCTGCTCGCTAGCGAAATGTGCTCCACTGTCCCAGCATGCACTGCTTCGGCCTGGGCACTAAGGAGTTAAAAAAAAATAATAATAAAAATAAACTATATATAATATAGTTATGCCCATTATATAAAATATATAAAAATGGGGTCACAAAAAGTAGGAAGTTAACAAGTTCTGGATAATGGCGATAACTCATCCAAGTCATCCTATTTAACTGAAGGTTTAACTTATACTCTTTGAACGTGTGTTAATTGGTGTGCGTTAATTGAAGTACATTACTCAAAATCCTGAAATGAGACAGAAATCAGTGGCATTGCATGAATATATATTTCCACCATTTTCCAAATGTAAAACAACAACATGATGACGTCAGATGTGATAAAAAATGATGCGCATGACAACAACGTAAAATGAGGAAACCCTGAGTTGAATTAGTTCTGAAATGTTCTGTTCCTCTCATATGAAGACCAATTTACCAATGATTTCAAGTTTTGATTTATTAAAGTACTTTTAACATTGTGGAATTCCTACAAACCAACCACAGAGGTTTTCATCCTGAAGACTCAAGGGGAGAAAATGTAAAAGTACAGTTTTACCCTAAAGCGCTGACACTGACTGAAGTCTCCTAGCAGGAAACGTTCACCAAAGCAATTGTTTGTTTAACAATTTTATATATATTTATTGAAATTGTAAAATGTAGGTCCTACTGGAATTATGGCTGCTGCAAGTGGGGGCTATTTTTACAAGATGTTCAACAGCTCATGGTCCAGTGTGTCCAGAATGTTTATTTCTGTTTCTCTCTCTCTCTCTCTCTCTGTCTCAGGTACAGATCTGTTCCCTCAACGCACCACGTTCCCATCCCTGTCTCCTCTCACAGCGCCGCGGTTCTCTGACCCTCACATGCACTACCCCGGCCCCTTCACCTACTCCACCAACCCATCCAGTGCCGGCATTGGGGGTCTCAGCGTTCCTGCCTCCACCCGCTATACAACCTACTTGCCCCCACCGTACCCCGGAAACCAGAACCAGAGCTCGCACTTCCAGACCAACTCATCCCCATACCACCTGTACTACGGCACCGGCTCAGGCTCCTACCAGTTCTCCATGGTTCCTGCAGGTGGCACCACCGGCAGCACAGTCGGAGAGCGTTCGCCCAGCCGCATGCTGACCTCCTGCACGGCAGCAGGCGCCACATCGGGGTCAGGAGCTGGCGGCCTGATCGGCGGTAGCGACGGCGTGGAGGCTGATGGCAGCCACAGCAACTCGCCGAGTGCAATGAGCACGCCAGGTCGAATGGATGAGTCCGTCTGGAGGCCTTACTGAGCAAATCGAGAACGACGACAGAAGAGTTGCATGTTTCAGTCGAGTCTGACGCCCTTCATTTTGAGTCACGTTTTATTTTTCTCAGAGACAGTGTTGTTCAGTCGTTCAGACAGTGTACAGTGTATTTCACGAGGCTTTGTGTGCTTTAAGACTGAACTGAGCAGAGCAAGAAGAAAAAAATAAACAAAGCACAGACTCTGAAAGACTGACGTTTAGTTTTATTATGTAACAAGAGCAGCTGGATAATGATAGCAGGAGTTCAATGGCCAAGCAAAAACAAAAAAAATCAGAAAAAAGAAAATGACTCTTCAGGAAATTTAAAGAATGAACTTTGATATTTGGTCAGGTCTGGTGTCCCGAGGACACTCTGTATTGGGCTGAAGTGATTGATCTAACTTTTATTTATTGCTACAATCAGCTTTCGATGGTACAGCATTGATATTCAGCGTGCAAAATAATTGAATTTTTTAAAATGTTTTCATTTGTCTCCACCAATCCTGAACAACTTGTTTTTATTTTCACAGTAATTATTTTTTATATCGTTTTCTTTCATTCTTTTTTTTTTTTTTTTATGGTTTTAAGCCATTATTTGTCTAAACTGAGTAATATGGTTTGGGTTTCTTTAATTTATTTGAGCCAGTTCTGTGATTATTCTTAATGTTTCCAGGTCGAAAAAAAAGAAAAGCATTTACTTTGTTTGTTTTTTGTTTGTGTTGTTTTTTTTGTTGTTTTCATTTCTATGATTTAATATAAGATTGCATTCAAGTCATGCTACTGTAATATATTATTTCTAAATTATAAAATGGTTACCAATTTTAAATGTAATGTATTTTCCTATGTAGCTCCAATGCACTAAAACATTCTATTAAAAAAAAAAAAAAAAAAAAAAACCTCCCAAAGTAAAATGCCAAGGAACCCTATTCATGAAAAGAAAAAAAAACAAGTCCAAAGAGGTCAAATTTCATCGTAATAACTCTTAATCGATTATACTGCAAGGCACAGTGTCTCGCTTTCCTTTTGTTGTCCAAAGTGTTACATTTTTATGATGTCATCCCAGCCTCGAAAAGAATGAAGAACACACGTAGCTTTAAGCGCCTTTATTATTCGTCTTTCCTCGCGTCAATGAGGCGACTGAAACGGTAGATGATAACTACATATGAAATGGATCGCCTCTCATTATTTTGATGACAAAACCATGCGCAAGCTCCACATCGGAGCTAAAGTGGCCAGAAATCTGTCTCTCCCTTCCTTTCAGGTGTGTGTGTGTGTAGATGTGTGTGCCTGCACAATAGGTCATCAGCCAGAGGCCTTTCCCAGCCGCTCACACTCCACCACACCTGCTCTCTCTACCTAAAGGGGGAAGGATGACGAAAAGAGAGAGTGTGTGCTGAGGAGTGTGGGCGTGAGATCGTCTTTCAGCGACCGCCAGCTATTCTTTAGGCCACTGGTTCTCCTAATGCCTCGCGCTTTGTTCACTCCGCTCCAAAGCCACTTTGAAGCCTTTGTGATGGCGCTCCGTCTCTTTTTCTTTTGTCGTTTGTACATAATTAACGTCCTGAGCCCGAGGCCGTGGGTGACATTGAGTGAGCAAGCATGTAAGAAGTACCTACAACTGAGGAAGGAGAATGCAATCGTTCCAAAAAGTAAAAACTTTAGACAGCAATCAGCATCCTTTTTTCTTTCAATATCGATTTCCTTCTTCTCTGGGATTATAGTTAAGGACGTTCCATGGTTTCAGATTTGGGCTTGCGATCTTTGCTAATGACAATCCATTCAGTTTAACTCAGGAAACAATGGTGACCTACACTATGCCTTATAATGCTTTACAACAGCACTGTTTGAGGTGTAACAAAGCACAATCATAATTCTTTATAATTGCAATTTTAAACTGGACATCCGTCCCATCCATCTATCCATTCATCCATCATCTAATCCCTTCGCTAAGTTAATTGAACAAAGCAAAGTGTTCATTAAGTCAAGGCATTTTGTCATTTTCATGGCTGGTCTGTTAACCTGCATGCCCAAAGAGCTGATGCAAATAGGACTAAAACAGTACAAACTGAGCTGTACAACCAGTTGTGTTAATTGTGTGTTGAGCGTAACACCAAGAGCCCAGTGTCTCTGTTCCTAAAAGAACAAATAGTGTTTTTCCATTCACTGTATATTGTAGTTTTTGACTCTGTACCATGCTCTGCTATAGTCTACCTTCATTGTGTGCAAACAATGTAGTTTTGATGCATTTTAATAAAAAAAAAAAAAAAAAAAAAAACATGCTTTGTGTTTTTCTTGGATTTGGGATTTTAGTCATTTTTTTAATATATAACATTTAATTATAGCAGATCATTTGGCACAATAGATGACAATAAAATAATTTAGCATGATAAAGTATGAGGAGATAAAACAGTTACTTTTGTAGCCTGTTCAAAGGATTTTTTTTTTTTTTAGTTTTGATGAAATCAAACATAACTTTGTTTAATTTATCAGATTTGTTTATTGGGATATCAAGGAGCCGGAGCGTTGTACACGTAGTAATCATCCACAGGGTCAAATTGAGTAAATATCTTACATCCGTGAGGTCAGTAGGTTAAAGAGAAAACTACTTGTATATGTAGACAAAGCTTTCATCCCAAATGAACTGAGCCGGCGAGGGAAGGAAGGCTCAGAGACAGTATATACAAATAAAATGAATTTTCCCAAATCCTTTACGAACATGTTTCCCCAATGGAAAATAAGGTAGCGCTTAAAGACTTAGGGACAGGAGTTTATGTTGTATTAAAGCGTACTTTATAATATCTTGTGGTTTCTATAATGCACATGGACTAATTATATCATCTGTGCCCATGTGCCCACGGTGTACACGTCCTCATGCCCCAAGTGCCCTTGGGAAGACTCCAGACCTCCCACGCATTACCCATTACTCACAGGGTAAGCGATATACAGTAGAAGATGGGAGAGTGAGCATTGATATGGTGGGGATTCCTGTCACTGTACAATATCTATTCAGTCTGATCATGCATGACACTGCTTTATGGTTCCCTAGAACGGCACACCCTGACGTGTTCTACTGTATTCCTCAGACACCCAAGAATTTCTTACGCAAGAGCTTGACGCACAACACAAGGGTACTGTACACACAAGAATAAAACGCTATAAGAAATAAATAATAGGTGCACGAATAATAATAATAATAATGATAGTTTTCATTTAAACATAGCACAAGAACATCCAGTATTTTCTCCCCTGTTTCCTTTTATAGCTCGCTATTTTTATTTTTTTTGTCCTTGGCACAAGACCCACGCAAAGGACAAAAGCCCTGTATTTAATCAGCTAAAGCAAAAAGAAGACAGATGTAGGTGTGTGGGTGAGTGTGTCAGTTCTTCTCAGAAGTATATATGTGTGTGTGTGTGTGTGTGTGTGCGTGTGTGTAAATTGACATTTACCAACTGATGTAAGTGTGAATTTGTGTAACTCACCTAAGACGTTTCACACATCCAAAGGTTGGACGAACGCTGCTTACTGCATGACGTTTAGTCCCTTAATGCTTCACACTCACTTTTTTTTTTCACAACACACACATTCTCATACACCTTTCTTTATGTAGAAAAAACTGTTTTTTTTTTCCTTTTTTCGGGAAATATTCACACCATATCGCGAGCATGTGGTACCGTATACCCTCTTCTTCATATGCAAGTCAACGCTGATGTTGGTGCACGATGCCACGAGTTATGATGTATAACCATTAATAATACCACTAGCATTTTCCTCAAAGTTAGCGTTTTAAGGATTTTGAATTACGGAATAAATCAAACCACAATCAACCCCGAGCCCCTAAGAAACTAGAAATGAGTATAAACCCACAGCACTGAGTCAGAAACTCTGTCTTCTCTCTGCACCGTGACTTTTTCCTTGCGTTTCAACACAATCTCAGTATGCAGCTCTCCCACAGAGTCGGAAAAACGCCAGAAACAGCAAGTTTTTAATTAGTGGAAATCAAGAGAATTACTCATTTCATGTCACACAGACGTTTGAGGCTGCATGCGAACTTTTGAATTCATCGACATGATCATTTATCCTACACATACACTCTGTTTCATCTGGCTGTGTTTGTATCATCGGCATCACTACGAGTCATCTACACTGTCAGACACGTGTACACACACACACACACACACACACACACACATTTTCATATGTTCCATTGTCTCTCTTCGATGACATCCAGAGCTGTGAGAAGCACAAGCTCTCGATCTCTCTCCCATGTGAGCTGTAACAACAAGGAGGTAACGAGATGACGCAGCATGACACACACATTAAACTCTTTCATCATTACTAACACACCCTGGGTTACAAGCTAATAATGATTCCCCAAAACCAAAGTGCAATACAAGGTGTTATGTTAATTATAATCAGCCATCATGATCAGGAGTTACACACAGCGATGATATCGCATTTACAGAGTAGCCGATTTAGCTGCGTTGGTTTGTCTCACGGTTTATATTTAATCAAAAACCAATTCAGACCCCAGCTGGGCCCAAACAAGGAAGTAAAAGAAAACAAACAAGCAAAGAAAAAAAATGAGAGAGAGAGAGAGAGAGAGAGACAAATGATAGTTAAAAACATTCTCTGATTTCTCATGGAACACTGAAACCACTTCCTGGGTCACTGCTGTACCTGCGTCCATACGGAAACCATCAAGCCTCGCGCTTCCCAGTGCTCGTGAGAAGACGCAGCGAGTTAGAACCGGCCCCGAGAATGTTTCCTAAGCGGACCGGAGTGGAGGATTCTGGGAAAGGCGGAGCACGGGCCAACATCACGGGTTCCCACACAGTTCCCGTGAAGTTTTGACCACAGGGACTACGAGAGTGATAAGCCATCCCTTCTCACGTCTCTGGGAAGGAAGGACAGTTGAGAGCAAGAGAGAGAGAGAGAGAAAACATCATAAATAAAGAGAGATTATAAATAAGGGAAGTAAATAAAGTGCAGTGCATGTTCCTAGAGAGAGAAAGAAAAGAGTCTCATTACACCAGAGTGTATAAGTATAAGGTAGTTTTTCTCATCAGATGTAAGTCCGCTGAGACCAGTGAGAGCACTGCCCTCCCTCCCTCCCTCCCTCCCTCCCTCCCTTTCTCTCGCTCTCTCACTCTCTTTCTCTTGCTTGTTCCCACAGAGATGTCTTTCTGCTTCAGTGCCGACTGCACTACCACTAAATCTAATTTCACTGCCATGAACTGTTTTTCATTAATGACCAAAACTTAACCGTGTCAAACTCTCTGACTTTTCTCCAAATATTAGGGCCCTGTTCTCCAAATCACACATCTACAATATCCAACAACTGTTCCAAGCGGAACTTCAAAGCTTTAATGAAAAGATTGATTAAAGCCTTTTTTTTCCATCCAAGTGACAAGATCTTCAGTGGTTTCAATTGATCGTCCTCAGAAATGTCAACAGTAAGGTAAGAACTTGCGCCACCAGTGATGTCACTTCCATTGAATCTCCAGCAAGCTCTTTGTCCACCACATTGAATATGAGTGTTTCCCAAAATTAAAATGACTCAAAACTTTTTTTTTTTAAAAACCAAAAGGTTAATTCATACTGTAGCACATTCATACTCTTCAACACAGCGTTTTTCTGTCTTATTATGACTAACATGTATGTATGCAAGAAATAAAACACTTGCAGCATTTGGTCATGAGCAAATATTTGCTTATCTGAGGAAGAGATGGCATAGGATGCACCATGGGAGAAGAAAAACAGGCAGTGATAAAAATTTGAGGATATTTCTGCCGGGAAACTTCTTCCTGTTAATATTCCTATTAACATTGACCAAGTACACCTCTCCACGACGACAGTGTTCCCTAATGACGCTGGCGTCTTTCAACAGGATAACAGAAAAAATTGTTCAGCAATGGTCATGACAAAGCGTTCAAGGTGCTGACCTGCCCTCCAAATTCCTTAGATCTCAATTAATTCGATCATCTGTGGGATGTGCTGGACAAACTAGTCTGATCCATAGAGGCCTCACGTCACAATGTACAGGATCTGTTCAAAGGATCCGCTGCAAATCAGAGGTCTCATACTGTAGAGTCAATGTTTCCATGGGTTATGGCTGTTTTGGTGGAATAATTGAAATCAACACAATATTATGCGGCGGCGCGGTGGTGTAGTGGTTAGCACTGTCGCCTTGCACCTCCAGGGTCTGGGTTCGATTCCCCGGCCAGGCTCGATTCCCGTCTCTGTGTGCATGGAGTTTGCATGTTCTCCCCGTGCTTGGTGGGTTTCCTCCGGGTACTCCGGTTTCCTCCTACAGTCCAAAGATATGCAGGTTAGGCTAATTGGCGTTCCTAAATTGCCCGTAGTGTGTGATTGGGTGTGTGAGTGTGTGTATGTATGTGTGTGTGCCCTGCGATGGATTGGTACCCTGTCCAGGGTGTACCCCGCCTAGTGCCCGAAGTCTCCTGGGATAGGCTCCAGGTCCCCCGCGACCCTGAACACAGGATTAAGCGGTATAGAAAATGAATGAATGAATGAACAATATTATGCATGTGGTGTTAGTATTGTAAATATATAGTGTTTGCGCTTTTGCAGAGAAATACACTGTGTGATTTTTAATCAGGTATGCAGGTAATACAAAAATAAAAAAGACACCCAAACCAAAGAAATACTCTGTAAAGCCATTAACTTATGAGTGACTCCATACACACTACGTACGCATTATGAGTGACTCCATACACACTACTGTACGTACAGACTTTACTGTATCATTTTAAGCAAAGTCCAGCATGTTGTTTAGATCTGAGCATGTTGCGCATCATGTACTACGCTTGCCCGTAGGACGGAATACAAGAGATGCGGTTCCCATGCAGTTGCATGAGAATCAATACACAATGACTATTTCTCTCATGAAGGACGAAAAAAAAAACAAAAAACATTAAGTCCAACGAGAATAGATTGTGTTCCCTGCAATTTTGTTGGGAAATAAGGACAAACACACGGACAGAGCTTGAGATAGTTACTATGGGGGTCATGGATCATTATTTGATTGAGGGGCGGGAGAGGTTGTGCAAGCCCCTTTCCACACCCACTCAGTTCCCCTGCAGGCCAGGTTTCTGACGGACATGGGAAGGGGACAGAACGGACCTCTCATTCGTTCTCAGAGGTGGACAGCAATGTTATATTACACACTAAAATTTATGGGTTCTTTAAATTTGTAATTTTTTGGGGGAATTCTCCTAAAACTGACTTGTGTATTGTACTTTTAACTTAATATATATAAACATAGGGGTACATTTATGAAACATATATATGCATTAATTAGATTTTGACAAGGGACATTCAGATAAAACCGGAAATTGTGATGAAATTTCTAGTATTCATTGATTTTACATGTACAGAAGACTTCAAGTGCAGTACGGTGATGAGACTTTTTTGCAGCAGTAAAACATTTGAATGGTGCAAACACTTAAAAGAAGGGCGTATGTCCGATCCTGGCTCTGAGGTCACTGCAGTCATTCCTGTGAATATTCAGTGAGCAGAACTCCTGAGTCTTGAAAGTCGACAGATAATTTGTCACCACTTTGCAGAAGAAATGCATCCGTTTGTGGGAACTGCACATACAATTATTCACAGATGCCACTTGTGCATTACAGGAACTCAGAGATATTGCCACATCCCTCATATAGTCCTGAAAGTTATTGTATAGTAGTGAAATTCTAGGGTACGTACATTATTGTAGCAGGAGATTATTTAGAGAAATAAATGGACAAGGTGCCAATCCATTGCGGGGCACACACACATACTGTACACACTCATTCACACACTTCGTCAATTTGGGAATGTCAATTAGCCTAATGTGCATGTCTTTGGACTGTGGAAGAAAACCGGAGTACCCAGAGGAAACCCACCAAACACGGTGAGAATCCATCAACCCATCTCCATCAAACCCGGACCCTGGAGGTGCAGGGCGACAGTGATAACCACTACACCACCATGCCACCCTTGTTGATTTTTTAATAAGAATATATATATATATTTTTTTTTTTTTTATTAATTGCATTATCTCGGGGCAGTCCAGCACCTGAGTACACAATCCAAACTAGAAAAAAATTTCAGAAAGATAAATAAATAAAAAAAACACACAAGTAGGATGCAAAAAAGTTCAACTATTTAACTTTTTACTAGGGTTATGCCTAGTGTGAAATATACTAGCTCTTATTTGGGAAACAAGGTTGCCAGATCTATGCGATGAAGCAACTCAAACTGGAATTTCAAATTGGAATCAATCCTCAAAAAAGAAACAATGAGAAAATAACTTATCAGCTCTACTCTGCCATTCCGCCACTTTTTTTTTTTTTTATCCAAACCCTTGTGTGATCCTTCACCAAATTCATATGTATGAACAAGAGAAGAACATTTTGCATGTTCCCGCATGCACACTTTGGCTTGTATTCCAGTTTCATACATAAGAGGCTTTTTTTTGTGTGGAATGCAACCTAATTACATCTAAAACATTCACAAACACATTAGTGCATCAGGCTCAGACAGTCAACACCTTAGCCTTCCCTTATGGCCTGCATAGAGCACATGAATACAGCCTACATGATTACCATCTGCAGTAGGGTTTACTGAGGCTGAAAATGGTTTAATTTGCGATTGCATGCTACACCCTCAAGGAAGTGATATGAAGAGTCTGAAGAAAGTTGGAAGAAACCTAAGAGCTCAGGCTGGGGGATTCTGCTTTGCTTTAGAAAATAAGGACTGATATAAGGTGTGATAATGATGACGATGATGATGACGATAAAGTGAGAAGATCTGCAAGTATTGAATCTCCATAACAGTTGAAGACTGTGAAGCGGGCTCAGAAGAAGGTGTAGCTTCAGGTCCATTCGTGCTTAGTGTTTTTTTTTCCCCCATATTTAATTTGACTTATTCCATGTAATTCCATTAGGTGTAATATTTCCTGTACTTATGACTCACAGGGCTTAAATTAGACAACAAGTGGTGGTTCACCATGAAGCACAGTAACATCCTTCAGCTAATTATGTACCAGTAATATCAGACCTAATGTAGTTTAGAGTATTTAAGTATTAGAATGAACTCAAAAAGAAAATGTATCATGCCTTCCCACACAATCAGAATGAAGAATTGTGATTACTAATAAAACACATGATTATATTATTACCAGAGGTTGAAAGTAACAAATTACATTAATTCACGTTATTGTAATTGAGTTTTTTTCTTGTGTACTTCTACTTTTTAAGTTACTTTTTATTATTTAGTTTTTATTAGTTTAAATCTGTAATCTTTTACTTAAGTATGTTTTGTTATAAGTATTGTACATTGCTACATTTTAAATCATATTCGTTTCTGAGAAAATAAATAAATAAATAAATAAATAAATAAATACAGTAAATAATGCAACGGGGAAGGAAAACAATTGCAGCTGTACTGATTGATTGATGGGCGTGGAGAACAAACGCGCTAAATTCACACGAACGATGGAGACGGACAAAACAGATGGCAGTGATACAGACCCAACTGAAGGAAAATTCTTCTGAAGCAAAACCCTTAAGCGGCCTCTCTGATTTCAAGCGCAAGAAAGGCAACAGCTTTATTATGCAATGGTGTTATTTCAATTAAAAACAACTAGTTTGAGGTTACTACACACGAACCCCACATCCCACCCCTGCTGTTAAAAAAAGTAACTCGGTAACATTTACTCTGAGTAAATTTTTTATGAACTACTTTTTACTTTTACTTGAGTATATTTTTAGATCTGTAACTTTACTTGTACTTCAGTAAAGAAAGTAACAGTACTTTTACTTGAGTACAAAATTACAAAACTCTTTCCTACTCTGATTATTACTTACTTTATATAAGTCACTGCTCTCTCTCTCTCTCTCTCATCTACTCTGTGCTCTTTACAGAAGAAAAAAAAATATATTTGCTCCAGATCTAAACTAAAAAAAACTAATGCCTATAAAACTTTTATTTATTGATTTACTGACCGGATTTTATACAATAAAATTTAACTTAAAATAAGCGAGATTCTCTCATCTCTCATCCTCTTCATTTCATACATTCCTCCATCCGTCAAAATATCTCCCGCCTTATCTACCTCGATCTTGCCCTTGCTTTCCTTTCGGTGCCCTATCTTATACTTTATTTCACACGCGATCTCATTTTCGGTTTCATACCATCTCTATTTAAGGTTTTTTTTCCCCTCCTATCTCTCTTTTTCTCCCTTCTCTTTTTTTTCTCTTTTGACTTTTCTCTCTTTCATGTTCTACTAATAAGTCTGTCTTTTAGTCTCTCTTGCTCTGTCTCTATCTCTCACTATCTCCCCTTAATGGCTTTCTGTCTCTCTTTCTTGCCTTCTCTCTGTCTTTCATTTTCAATTACAGAATTATTTATGTTCCCCCTTTAAATGTCATCATTTTCTTTCCCCTATGTATCAATTTTAACATTCTGTTTATATGACTATCAACATACTGTATCTGTCCCCCCTCTCTCTTCCTGTCCCTCTTCTTGTTTGTCTATCTCTACCTGTCTTCCGGTCTGCACCTCCCACTATCTCACTCTTTTGCCTTTTTTTTGTCTTCTATCCCCTTTTTCTTTCTTTCATTTTCATACCCTCTACCTCTGTTCCTCCCTCCATGTCATAATTCTCATTTCCTTTCATACCTTCTTTCTCTTTTTGAATCTTCACCCAATCTATTTCTCTACCTATCTCTCCCACTTTCAACCATTGTTCAGTCCTGATTCTTCCCAGCAAGGCTTTGAACAATTTTACGGTTATGATGATTTGTAGGTGAATACACATTTCTAAAGAATTCGCAGGGACTTTGTGCGCGCAGGCTTGTGGGAGGGTCGGCGGGTGGGGATGTGATTGTTTTAGTTTCACCTTTGCCCCATGGTGCAAAGAAATAACAAATGATGTCTTCCTTTTAGCTGATTGCAAACAAAAATGCAGGTGTGAAGATTTCCTCTAGCAAGAAAACGTTCGTTTGAAAGAAGCATCTGTGGCTTTGTTACGACTGTATTCAGCATGTGTGCATGTGTGTCTGTTTTGAGAGGATGTTCATGTGTAATTTTCTTAGAATTAAGGGGCATTGCTCTTTTTTGGCATATGCTAAAATAACTTGACAAGATGAACAAAGAGAAGAGCTAGCTCAGCCCGAAACAATGCCCGCCGTGTATAGGGTCATGTTTAACCATAATTGCCCTTAAAGGCAGACATAACACACCAGGAATGGGAGAGGGAACAAAGCGTTTTTTTTTTTCAAACATTTTTGGGGGGAATAAAGATGGAAAATGAGAATATTCACATAATAGCCTGACTGTGTTGTGCTGGCGGGTGTAAGAATGGGGATAAGAATCAAAACATCTGATTATTTTCTTTAACAAAATGTCAGTTACCCCAGTGAGGTGAATAGAAAAGACAACTCGGACCCCCTGCAGCACTAATAACCCGTATGTCTTGATCTCATTATCTAAACTGCTTCTGTATAGTTGCTCACTGTAATCTTGGATGTAAATGAAAACCATAGCAAAGGGCACTGTAACTGGAAAGAAATCCTGACTCTAAGTGGCCCTGAACAAAACAAGGGTCGGTAACGTTTATCTCCAATTTACCAATTTCTAGTCTCATGTGAAATGTTTGTGCTATTACTGCTCCAGACACGGTCGGTAACCTCGGCATTGACCTCCTCATTGCGCGTAACCTTTTCCTCCTCCTGGTGGTGCCATGACATTTTCAATTTGCAAGATTCTCTTCCAGATCCATTCTAACTATATAAAGTTGGTGGTACAGTAATGAGGAAGGTCCCGTAGGCAATGGGCTCCTTATGTGAGTTTAAGGTAACAGCGAGCTTCATTACGTAGGTAGAGCTAAAACAACAGATCAGAATAGAATCTTAAAACAACATAAAACAAGACTGTCATATGGCCATGACATAAAACAGCTTTAGGATACTTTTACACATGCGGTTTCATTTTTTTTTTTTCTTCTTTCTCAAAAATAGCACTCTTGTGCCAATATGGAAAAAGAATATGCTCACGAAACACACACACACACTAATGTTCTTACCAGTTTGAGCAGGTTTCATCTAACATACAGGCCTAGCTTGTACATTATATAGATAGCAATACATTTTTACCAAGTAAAATATTATCAGTAATTAAGATGAAAGATATGAGATATTAATGATATTTTAGCTCTGACAAAAAGTTGATTGTTTGCTTCCGTCGAGGCTTTAGATGCATAAAATCTCCTTATATTTACTCACTGAGAAGACTCATTTTTTCATTATTATTTCCCCCACAGTGTATGAATGATCAGGAGATGAAAAAACGCAATTAATGTCACTTGGGAGATTCTGCAGCCCAAAAAAGTGTTGAGATTACATAAAAAAATTTATTAATCAATTAATTAATTAACAAATAAATAACTTTTTACTGTTACCCAATGTAAAAAACGTAATTAGTTAATGAATTCATTTTCCTTGCTGCTTATGCTGTACAGGGTCACAGGAAGCCTGGATCCTACCCAGGAGACTTTGGGCACTAATCGATCTCACACATGTACAGCTAGTCCCCGATTTACAAACATTTGAGCTATGAATTTCCACAGATACAAATGGACATCGGGTAGCTCACATGTATTGTACAAAAATAGACACTGCAGTGCACCAGATACCAATATTTACAATTATATACAATATTTTCAGTGTGTAAGTGAATGTATAAAATGTCCAGTATATTGTATGTGTGCGCGTGTGGAGCTGAGGGAGAAATGAGTCTGTCTCACCAGTTTCAATGAATCAGTCCGGAGCGCGATGATAGAAAATGTCTGTCCTGTAAAGCTGACCTGATGGTGAATAATCCGACACTTATAGTACATTTCATGTGAGAAACAATTATTTAGATATGATTATGGTTTTTGGCCACATGATGGAAGTGTTGGAAATGGGGACAGATTTAGTCAAGCAGACTGGTACGCTTTGCAGTACATTGTACCCGTGTCAAAGGCATATAAGATTCACTTTATCGGACTTACGAACATATCTGACTTATGAACATGCTTCCGGAACGGAGCTCGTCGGGTCTATCTGTACACTTTTTTACACACTACAGGCAAATTGTCTTAGTGTGTAGCCTTATCTGTGTCTCTGGACTGTGGGGAGGATGCTAGTCAGCCAGGAGGAAATCCACAAAACATTGAGAGAACATACAAACTCCATGCACACAGACCCAAAAGGCGGGAATCAAGCCTTCGAATCTGGAGGTCTGAGGCCACAGTGCCAACCACTATGCCAATGTTTGCAATCATGATTTGTCTATTTTTTGTCTAAGCATAAATGAAAGATTTGCAGCGATACATTATGGAATGGAGAAGGAATGAAATGTGAAAATAAAATATATAATGAAATATTTAATTATTCATTAATTTACTTGCTTTTGACTTACTGACTAAAGGGCCGACCAACCGACCGACTTACTCACTCACTCAGGTATTGGAGGAAACAATGCCAAAGACCAAGACTTATTCCTAGGAGTCAGGACCTCAGTTAATAATCCTTAAGCTTTATAATAATGTGCTTGTCCTAACTTGTTATTGCTTCTGTAGTAACAGCTGTGTGGTCAATGATCCACATAATCGAAGACCAAATACACACAGACCAAATATCCAGTGTTATTGTAGATAGGGTGGAGTTTCCTACAGAGATTCCTGTTTGTTTAATATTCATGAATGAAGAATTGTTGCTTCTTTTTTTTTTTTGGTTTTTATAAACATGACATTATTTGCTCTTATTATAAATGAAGAAGAAAGTGGAGGAGAAGAAGAAGAAAGAGTATAAAAAAGAAAGAAAAAAAGAAGTGGCTGGAAAAAGGAGTTAGCATTTACAGTATATGAATGTTAACTGAAACTGATTTCTTTGGTGGATGTTACACTATAATAATAGATTTAACTTCAAACCAATAAAAGGTATGATATCTCACTGCTGAATTAATTGCAACCAAAATTGTTAATTTATAATCTGTTTTATTCCAAACTGGCCAGAGAAATAGTTTAAAGATTAAAGATGAAAATAAGATGATCAGCTTTAATGTAATCTGCAATTTATTAATACAAAGAAATGACTTTTTGCAAGTTGCACTTTTGTCGTAGTCAGTAAAATACACTCCCTGTTCAGTAATAGGAAAGTGCGTCATTAATGCGAAATCGAAAAAGTAGATCAGATAAAGAAGTTTTATCTTAAAACGACTCCAGCGCATTAAACATTACTTATAACACATCAGTGATCTTATTTCAGTGTTGAAAATAAGAACTAATCTAAAACAATTCAGTGTAGCTTTTCTAATTAATATCTATTGGTGCAGCTGTTTGTTTACATTGAGCAAGTAGCGCATTAGTGGCTTATTTTAACGTAGATGATTTAACTCGGCACATAAATGTTCATAACATCGCTTTTACTCAACATTTTGATTTCACTCATGGTGCAGGTTAAACTTCAGGCGGATATCTTAGTGCTGCAGAAGTTTCATTTAAGACACGCCCACAGTTTGACGCATAAATGACAAACATTTTGTAATGTAGAGATATAATTGAAAGACAGAGTTCTGACCAATGTACAGACAAAACCTTTCTTTTATTCATATGTATATAGCCAAGAGGTTTGTGGCATCCCTTTTAAAAGTTATTGGAGTGTTCTGTTTAAGACAAAGTTTGCCAACAAGCAATGGGAATAGGACTGTGGTTAGTTGTTTTATCTGAAACGACTGACCACTCCAGCAAAAGTAAAGAAAAGCAGTGACATGGCAGAATCGAGTTGCTTTCCTGGCAGCCCTTGGGACAGAATTATTATTATTTTTTTTTATCCAATGCTCATTGTACTGTAAGCACTGGCTAAAATGGTGGGTTTGAGGTTGAGTTAAGATTGGTGCAAGAGTAAACGCTCTATCACTACGTAAGGGTTATGAGAAGCTGAAGGTACACAGTTTTACTTAATGTGTCTTATTCATGGGCAGTGAGTGTACGATGAGTAAAAGATGGCTAAATCTCGTAATGTTTTTCTCTTAAACCTAATAGTCTCTCACGGCTTGTTCATTTTGGCCTGGGAGGAAGTTGAGTCAAATAAAATGCTTTACTAGTAAAATTCTCTTGCACATAAGATTTCTGTTTTTAATAAACCCGACTAATTATCTCTGCATGAACATTAGATTAACTTTATACTTAATTGGATTTGTTGTTTCTAGAAGCTAACAGTGGTGGAGTGGCGTCTGTCAAATGTCTCTTCTTCCCCATTGCTCACCAGTAAAAGTAAGGCATTAATGCTACTGAAAGCTCTAAGAGACCTGAAGTGACTCCTCAACATGCACACACACACACACACACACACACTCACACACACAGCTGGTGGCACGTAACTGGATCCATGTGCCTGGCCTGGGAACAGACAACCGGCCGATGTTTAACGGTAACCCATGGCGAACTTCTCTCCTCTCATTTACTGTCTGTGGAAAAAAAATGGAGCGAAGGATAGACTTTTCCACATACACACTCACGTTCTTGCTCTCTCATACACACACACCACATATGCACATTAAACAGCATATGACTCACTTTTTTCAAAAGTCATGCATGTTCAGAACACGCTATAGTCACACAACTTTGCTCTGAGACAGAAAGCAGAAGGCGGAAAAGGCACAGCCCCTCCCTCTCTCACCTCCATCGGCCAGACCACACACACTCGCACATAAACCGCAGAGAAAGGCCAAAAAGAAATGGAAAACTCAGCAGTTTCTTCTTCAGGGGAAATCGTTTAGAGATGGGACAAGCAAAGGAAGTGGCGCAAATTAAAACACTAACACACTCCATCCAATCATGACAGTTTCCGCACCACTAGTCCTGTTTCGTGCACGTCCGTGTGTACTCACAGATTTCTGCCCGTATAAAACTCACACTGAATATAAGATATTTGTAGTGGTTTCTGAGGCTGCGGTGGTGGGTTTCACAAATTGGTCGCATTGGTGAAATACAACCATCCATATAATACATTCTCATAATGCGTTGCATTTCGGTCTCACTCGTGAGGAAGAACCACTCACTCACCCACTCACTCATCTTCTTTACTGCTTTATCCTGTATTCAGGGTCGCGGGGACCTGGAGCCTAGGGCATGAGGCGGGGTACACTCTGGACAGGTTGACAATCCACCCATATCCACCCAATCTGGGAATGCCAATCAACCTAACCTGCATATCTTTAGACTGTGGGAGGAAACCGGAGTACCCAGGGGAAACCCACCAAGCACGGGGAGAACATGCAAACTCCATGCACACAGAGACGGGAATCGAGTCTGGCCAGGAACCGAACCCTGGAGGTGCATGGCGACAGTGCTAACCACTACGAGGAAGAACCAGACCAGGAAAAGTATAATAATAATAATAATAATAATAATAATAATAATATTTATTATTTATTATAATATGAGCCTAGCCTGTTACTGTATATCTGCCTTTCTCAGCTTTTCAACCATTGCCAGACCTGTGGTGCGACTCTGAACTTCTGGCCCTGAATCTGGTCCTGAGGTCTAGACAAATGTGTTCAGCAGGGCTGAGGGCTTCTCTGTCCAGAATGTGGTCATTTAACTACTTTTAATGCAGCTAGCCTATTTTTTCCATTAAGTAGAAGTGTGTATATGTGTGTGCGTGCTGTGTGTAGTGTATGTGTGCATGCTGGTCCGTGTAAAAAGAGTTGACTTTTTATCTTTCATTTCTTCTTTTTTGGTTTGGTCAGTGAGGTGAGAATGTCCTAAAGAGATCGGATGAACGATCTCTATACATTAAATGGATGGATGGATGGATGGATGGATGGATTGATGAATGAATGGATGGATCGATTGATGAATGGATAGATGGATGGATGGATGAATGGATGGATGGATGGATGAATGGATGGATGGATGGGTGACTGGATGGATGGATGGATGGATGGATGGATGGATGGATGGATGGATGGATGGATGGATGAACCACTTTCCCATGTGCCTTGTCCAAAATGCAAACCGCACTTTGTACTACAGAGACAGAAACGTATCAGGATATGTGCATGAATATAAACCCTGTAGGTTTAACCACTGTCAGAGCTGTTGCTAGGGAAAATGGATCAACCAATCAGATTTAAAAATGCCACACTATAGTACATGAAGCTGCCACTTTCTACTCTTCTGTACATAACTACTGTACTGTATGTGCAGTCCGTATTAGTGTTCCACAGATGTTTTTATGGGGTGGGGATTCATTAAGTGCAGGTGTTAAAGAGGGAACAAAGCCTTCATCAAAGCCAACCTTCTTATAAGTATTAAAATAAACAAGAGTGTGTGTTTTGTATTTTATTATTATTTCTTTTTACAGTCTTCCATCACAGGACCCACATACACACACACAATCACTCACACACTACTGTCTGTTTGGGAACGCCAATTAGCCTAATCTGCACATCTTTGGACTGTGGGAGGAAACCAGGCTACCCAGAGGAAACCAAGCATGGGGTGAGCCGAGGCGTGAATCGAACCTGGAACCTGAATGTGTGAGACGACATTGCTAACCACTAAGCCAACATGCCACTAACAAACAAATACATTTATAATAATATATGTTTTTTCTTGTTATGTAAAACAATAAATTGAATTGTTATGAATGCAAAGATTATATATATTGCACAGCAGGTACAGTAGCGTTAGTGCTCCAAGGTTTTGGGTTTGTGTTGTGTGTGGGTTTTCATTGAATTCCTTATTTCCTCCCACCTCTGAAAAACATGCTGTTTGAATTGGCAAAATATTCAAGTGTGTGGATTGAGTAAATTGTCCCTAGGTGGGAATGAATGTCTACATGTGTAGGTGTAGGTATGCATGGTTTCCTGTAATAGACTGACTTCCAGTTAAGTGTCTACTCCTGTCTTGCACCCAGTGTCTCAGGAGAAGTTCTCAGAATGAATAAAAAATTATTTTGGTCAGCTCTCATTTATCACACAACTTACACTGCTTAATGAAGAGCGTGAAGGCTGATGCACACTCCATCGAGACACCTAACATGTTTTTGAGGTTGCTGATCGGGAGAGAACGCTAACCTGTGATCCTTAGATGGTATGAGTATCTACAATAATGCTTGATTATTGCCCCACCCAGGAGTGCATGAACACATTTAAGTAGATATACGTTAATAGGTAAGGATGCAGAACTATTTTTGTTGAATTTATTTTAATTAAATAAAACAAATGAAATGTTCAAAGCTGTAGTAGATTTTTTTTGTTGTTGTTGTTGAATCAGCTGGTCATAAGGTTACGGTTTGAGACATCTTTCATCACCGCTCTCTTTCTTTCAGTGGGTGTTTAGGGAAAGGAGGAAGATGAGGATGCTGTAGGTTGGCTCATGAGTAGATTTCAAAGGAAATTATGAGCGCAGCATGCAGTTAAGTTGAGAGTGGGTTTTTCTCGTAGGCACAGAGTCTCCATCACTGATGAGTGGGAAGGTGGTTGGGTCAGTAATGTATTTAATTAAAGATTCATTTACAAAACAACAACAACAACAAAAAACTGAAACGGAACATTTAAAAAAATTTATGCTGTAAGCTGTCTAGAAAAGTTTTCTTTTTAAATTTTCACTCTAAAAAAGTTTCTAGAACTTTACTCAAAAAAACAAAGTTGTGCTAAATGTGCGGAAATAAAGATCCTCTCATGATGCATGAGAAAAGAAAATGTACGAAAAATGTCTGAAAGGTTAACATAAGGTTTATCTAAGAAAACAAATTGGAGCGCAAAGCAAACGGACAAGATAGACTTTTTTTTGTTTTTTTTTAACCCTGACTTGGTTTAACAGTTTAATTGTATTGAAGTTCTAAAAGATACACAGTACTACTGTAAAGCACCCTTATAACCTAATCAGATGTCCTGATTTCAGAAAAGTAATAAAAGATCAGATGCAGCATGAGACCCCAGAGCGTTTCAAAGAGAGAAGGAGAGCGAGAGAGCTGGAAAATGATCAGCTATTCTGTATTATTAAAGCCTGTGTCTGTTATTAATGGTTAAAGCAGTCTGAATATCTGAGCATGTAAGCTTTTACCATGCCGCTTAATGCCAGAATCTTGAACTAACGATGGACCGAGAGCTATTAAAGCCAGCTATGTGCAGCGCCTGTTGGCTGTAGAGCCAGGGATCGATAGCAGCAGAGCTTTGCTTTCCTGACCTGGTGTGATGTGAGTTAATTTCCAGTGTCGTGGCCTCCATTAGTCAAGGCAGCGAGTAAAGCGTGCTGTGCTGTGCTGCGCAGAGATCGACAGAAATAATGCAGGCGCACTCTGTTTATATCGTTTATATAACTGTTTACTTAGTTTTTTGGAGAGATATTGTTTTAAATTAGATTAAAAGACACTCATAACTCATCTTATTGGTTAGCACTGTAAACACTGTTTATGATTATTTATTTAGCAGCTTCACATGTCGGCTCATCCGGGTTCTCTGGCTTCCTTCCATCTCATTAAGGGCGTTTTCACATTAGGGACCCGGGCAAGTTTGAGTGAAAATATGCAGGGGGGGGGGGGTTAGAGAGAGAGTTCCTGGGCAGGGTACAAATCAATCGCACCTAGTGAGAAAGCGTCTTTAGGGAATTCAATAATTAACCTTAATAATCACCTAGATATGAATGCGTGTATTAAAGTGTGATGTGTGTGTGGTGTTTGTATGGTCCAGGTTGTTTTGCTGTCTCATGACCAGTGTTCCAGAAATCCAGATCCACTAAACAAGGGAATTTAATTGGAATCTATAACTATTGAGTGTTTGTGCGTACCAAGTGATGATGACGGTGATGAAGGTTTAGCACGGTGGTGTAGTGGTTAGCACGGTCGCGTTGCATCTCCAGGGTCCGGGTTCGATTCCCGGCCAGGCTCGATTCCCGTCTCTGTGTGCATGGAGTTGGCATGTTCTCTCCGGTGGGTTTCCTCCGGGTACTCTGGTTTCCTCCCACAGTCCAAAGACATGCAAGTTAGGTTAACTGTTGTTCTAAAGTTACCCGTAGTGTGTGAGTGAGTGTGTGTGTACAGTTTGTCTGTGTGCCCTGCAATGGATTGGCACCATGTCCAGGGTGTAATCCCGCCTCGTGCCCTAAGTCTCCAGGGATAGGCTCCAGGCTCCCCGCGACCCTGAATACAGGATTAAGCGGTAATGACGATGAGTGAGTGAGAGTGAGTGAGTATAAACTTTAACGTACTTAGATTTTTTTTTTTTTAAGAGAAAGGAAAAACTAGTCCTACTATTCTACGTGTATAGTGTGTCCATGTATGTGCGTAGACTCCTCCACATCCAGTCAGTCACTCCAGAGTTCGCTTGATGACAGACTGAGGTGATGCCATCATGCATCTGTGTGTAGATTTGTGCGGTTGTGGTAAAATGAAGTGGGTGTGTGTGATTTTTAATGAGCTCAACCTCAGCGGTGGCTGGCGGGGAATGAAAGAAATACGGAGGGATGGACGCCACTTCAAAGGCCTCTTTGGATCTGACTGTAATGTTGGGCTCAGTCTGTTATTTCACTTAAAGAAACACACACACACACACACACAGACATACGCACACACACACACACTTACACACACACTTAAATCCTATTCAGGGGAGACAGAAAACGGTTTAGAGCAATTAGTTTATCTAAGGAGTGTATTTTTTTAATCACACGGTTACTAGAATGATTTTAAATGAATTTGCATCAACACTGACATGATGATCAAGGTCTGAAGTCTTCTAGATTACAGTCTAGGGATGTGGCTCCCTCTAGTGATTTGGAGAACTGGGACGGAGCACAGAATTCAACAAGATCAAATCAAGGACAACATACAGCATGTTTTATCACATATCTATATACAAGTGAACATATCTCTCATTTATACATAGAGTTTATAGGTAGAAATATTTAAAAGGTTAAGGCTATAATATCAGTGATATTATTATTTCAGGTTGAAACCCTCGTACATGTCTTCTTTCTTCCCTAGCTGTCGGTAAAAAATATTAAGTAATCCCAGTGAAAATATTCAGTTTATTAAGACTTAGATAATTAAGACTATCTATTAGTTCAGGTGGTTGTTTCCATTGAGCAAATATCTTATTTGCAGCTTATTTTAAAGAAGATTATTAAATCCAGCACATAAAATGGCTTTTACTCAACTTATGGTGCAAGTTAATCTTCAGGCAGATATCTAAAGACTGGCAAAAGTTTCATTAAATTCTGTCTAGCAGTCAATTTAAAACATGCTCATAGTTAGTGCATATGCAGTACACTGTCAAAACTTTAATCTATAACTTATAACTATAATCTCATAACGTCACTTCTACTCAACATTTTGATTTCATTTATTCCCTCAAAAAAATTATATACATTCAAAAGTTTTAGATCACTTGCAAATTTCTTTGTTTTTGTTTAGTGATTTATTTTCTACATTCTACAACAATACTGCGGATTTCAAAACTATAAAATAACACATATGGAATTATGTAATTACGTAACAACAACAAAAACAACAGTTAGTTGTTATTTTAAGACACAGAGGTCGGCCTTTCTGTAATAGTTCCTGCAAGAACAGTATTGTCAAGTGCATTTGCAAAATCCGTCCAGCTCCATAATGAAAATGTCTCTCATGAAGGCCGTCCCAGGAGGACGAGACCAAAACCTACCTCTGCTGCAGACGAGAAGTTCATTTAGAGTTATCAACCTGTAACGGTTAACCCCTAGAGGGCGCCTAACGCCCGTGTATGTTTTTGAGTTGTAGTTTTGTTTAGTTCTAGTTTCACTTCATTTCCCAGTTTGCACCTCGGTCAGGTGACGTAGAAGCTCACCTGAACCGAGGGAAGTTAATTTGATGTTTGTTTATGTTTAATTATAAATAGCCTGGCTGGACTCCAGTGAGGCGTCTAGCAACTGCTCAATATCGTTTAGTTTGTGTTGGAGTGATTTGGTCCTGATTTTGTGTTTATGTTTATGTTTGGAGAAAATAAAAGAACTTTGTTAATCGTCAGCTCGCCTCATCCGCATTCATGCCGCGCACACACACCCGACGCAAACACGGTAAGGGGAAGAAACGTGACAGATTGCTAGACCTAAAAAGTGGCATGGCGGAGGTTTTTCCCCTGAACAATTTTTGGGGGGGCGCTGGTACGATCTCGCCCGAGCTGGCGGAAAGGCGGAAGGACAGCGAGGAAGAGATGTTTTGCGGCTGGATTTACAGCGGGCTGGAAGACGACGAGGAGGAGATGTATCGCAGCTGGGAATACAGCTTGCTGATGGAGCAGGAGGGGCTGCTGGAGGACAGCGAGGAGCACGGCGAGATTGAGTTCTGGCAGAGCCGGGATAATTCCAGGTACGCCGAGGAGGCGGGGATGGAGGAGGTGAACGTGACGGAGAGTGAGAGGATGGCGGGACATGGCTGGAAAGGCAGCGGGTTCGCCGTCCGGCGCACGCCCTGGAGGGGTGTGACAGCCGAGGGAGAGACGGGAGAGTGCTACAGGCAGTGGGCGGAAGACAACGAGGAGCGCATCGGAGACCTGCGGGAGCAGGTGGTGCGGCTCCAACAGTTGCTCGTCCAGGTTCGGGAGAGCCAGGCTGTAGTCCCGGAGGTCCTCCCTCTCGCGGACCCGGACGACATGCTCCCCATTCCGCCACTGCCTGGGATCGGCGCAGAGAATTACGCGCCGCAGCGGGAAAGCGTCAGTCTTCCGACTCCTCCAGACTTCGAGGACGGCGCGCTAGCGTGTCAGCAGCAGCTGTCCGACGCACCCGTTCTACCGCCGCCTCCAGACTTCGAGGACAGCGTGCTAGCGTGTCAGCAGCAGCTGTCCGACGCACCCGTTCTGCCACCACCTCTCGGCTTCGAGGACAGCGCGCTAGCGTGTCAGCAGCAGCTGTCCGAAGCACCCGTTCTACCACCGCCTGCAGACTTCGAGGACAGCGAGCCAGCGTGTGTGCAGCCGCTGTACGACGCACCTGTTCTGCCGCCGCCTTTCGGCTTCGAGGACAGCGAGCCAGCGTGTGAGCAGCCGCTGTACGACGCACCTGTTCTGCCGCCGCCTTTCGGCTTCGAGGACAGCGAGCCAGCGTGTGAGCAGCCGCTGTACGACGCACCTGTGCTGCCGCCACCTTTCGCCTTTGAGGACGACGTAGAGCCGTCGTCGAGCGTCGTGCACGCTCCAGAGCCGTCGTCGAGCGTCGAACCAGCTCTGCAGCCGCCGAGCACGTCTCCAGCGCGTCGGCAGCCGCCGAGCACGTCTCCAGCGCGTCGGCAGCCGCCGAGCACGTCTCCAGCGCGTCGGCAGCCGCCGAGCACGTCTCCAGCGCGTCGGCAGCCGCCGAGCACGTCTCCAGCGCGTCGGCAGCCGCCGAGCACGTCTCCAGCGCGTCGGCAGCCGCCGAGCACGTCTCCAGCGCGTCGGCAGCCGCCGAGCACGTCTCCAGCGCGTCGGCAGCCGCCGAGCACGTCTCCAGCTCAGCAGCCGCTGAGCATGCCTCCAGCCCCGTCACCCAGCCTCCTGGACAGGAGGCGTAAGGTAGAACATTGGGTTGGGTGTCCGGGGCCTCCGGTGATGCTCCGGGAGGAGCATTTTTTGGAGGGGGGGTTATGTAACGGTTAACCCCTAGAGGGCGCCTAACGCCCGTGTATGTTTTTGAGTTGTAGTTTTGTTTAGTTCTAGTTTCACTTCATTTCCCAGTTTGCACCTCGGTCAGGTGACGTAGAAGCTCACCTGAACCGAGGGAAGTTAATTTGATGTTTGTTTATGTTTAATTATAAATAGCCTGGCTGGACTCCAGTGAGGCGTCTAGCAACTGCTCAATATCGTTTAGTTTGTGTTGGAGTGATTTGGTCCTGATTTTGTGTTTATGTTTATGTTTGGAGAAAATAAAAGAACTTTGTTAATCGTCAGCTCGCCTCATCCGCATTCATGCCGCGCACACACACCCGACGCAAACACGGTAAGGGGAAGAAACGTGACACAACCTGAAAAATGACCAATTAACAGCAGCTCAGATTAGAGGCGTTATGAAGTCTTTACAGAGCAGAAGTAGCAGAAACATCTCAATATCAACTGTTCAAAGGAGATTCATGCATTTTTTGGACGCCTTCAGCAAAACTTTACAATGTAGAAAGAAATAAACATCAGGAACCATCGTGGAGTTAGAAAGTGATCTAAAACTTTTGAACTTATATATATATATATATATATGGGTTCTGTATGATAAAGCATTAGAGCCAAACCAATTAGGGATAAACACTGGCCTTTATAATCATCAATTATCAAGATCTTTGATTATTTCGTATCAGTTTATCAAGCAACATTTGGAGTAGCCAAATCCAGCTTGAAATCAAGTTACGTACATAAGAAATTTAAATGATACGGTGTTATTAAAGGTAGAAATTCATTCCAGCATGCGAAGAAAGAGTACTTTTTCAAAGCCACAAAGGAAATGCATTGTGCTATAAACAGTACAACTTGGCAACCCAGAGTTAATCATTCTCCAAGTTGCATTTCTAACATGATGAATCGCGCCAGGCTTTGTGCCTGACTAGATGTTATGGATTTTATTGCTTAACCTCGTCTGCTTGTGCTCTGACCCAAACTCAGGATTCTGGCCACGATTAACGGAAAAGTTTGAACAGACTTCCACTACCATCGCTTGAAAAAGGTTACGGCTGATTTAACATTCCTGTACACACACCAGTGGCGCCCATCCCCATGGTGCCATCTTTGCTAAAGTCAGGTCTGTGATTTAGACATCACACAGACTTGATGGCCTGCTGCGAACTGTACAGAAAGTCTTTTCTTTTCCACTGTTGGAGCCATTCATAACAGGAACCAAAGTGCTTAAAGTCAAGGCTTGTATTGTCATACCGTTTATAAAAGAAAAGTGTGGTGGTAGGTGGGGGGGGGGGCAATACCCTTTACACTCAGACTGCCAGAAGTTTATATTAGTGTGAGCGCTGTAATGTATTTTTTGGTTCTGAATGAACAAAAATATGTCAATCTTAATTTGGAGGTTTTCTTTGAGGTGAACCTTCTTTTGGAAAGAGTCTCCGGATCTACTGCAACCAAAAATAGTGAGTGAGAGTAAGGAATAAGTAATGCACTAACGGTGCCTTGGAGAGATGAAATGATAAGTTCTTCACTTGGGTACGACTAATGTTCTTCTATATGCGAGTTTCTTTGCCTCGGATCTCAACTTTAGTGAACGCTACAGTACGAGCCAAGTCGAAGATCCCAGCCTGGGGTTGTTCTCAAAGTTCTCAAAGATGTGATGATTAAGAAGCCACAAAGCCAGAGCCATTCTCCTCTGGGTGTCATGTCCTGCTGAGGTCTAAGCTTTAAAAAAAAGTCTGTTGTGGTGGATACAACATAACTAACAGAAATAAAAATGGAAGTGGAAAAAGTGCTATATTTATAGACATGTGGTAGAGATTACTTATATAAAGGACACTGGTGACAGTTTATTTTATGCATGTGTGTGAGAAAGAAAGGGAGGGAGATCAAATTAGATACTTAATTTCAGTGCTTAAACTTTAACCTCGGCTCACACCTCGGCTTATTCATTCTCGGGTTACTATATTCGGTGTAATTGCTCCTAAAACCTGTGTTTCGATGTAAGAGCGGTTATTATCTTTTATCTGGATTTGCTCCAGATGTTCCTCCTAAGTGAGCTCCATTGTGGCATGGCAGCATCAATATTTACCCAGTACTAGAAAGGAACCTTAGTCTGCCGGCTACTCGAACTCGCAGCCAAAGTTAATTACAGTAAGAACAACATCCATACTGGCAACATTCAAAACCGCAAAAAGAGTGTGTCAAAATATTATGACACCAAAAGGACATATATGCAATGAAAAATAGTTTAATTAAAGCTATTTAAGGAGATGCCTGAATGCAATAAAATCACAGAATTACTCTCTTTTTTTATAAGTAATTGCAAACATACCTTTACTACCTTCCTTGTGCACTTTAAAAGAGAAAGAAAATGACATCTTTATTATTATTATTATCCATCCATCCATCCATCCATTTTCTTCCGCTTATCCGAGGTCGGGTCGCGGGGGCAGCAGCTTCAGCAGGGATGCCCAGACTTCCCTCTCCCCGGCCACTTCTTCCAGCTCTTCCGGGGGGATCCCAAGGCGTTCCCAGGCCAGCCGAGAGACATAGTCCCTCCAGCGTGTCCTGGGTCTTCCCCGGGGTCTCTTTCCGGTGGGGCGTGTCCGGAACACCTCACAAGGGAGGCGTTCAGGGGCCATCCTAAATAGATGCCCAAGCCACCTCATCTGGCTCCTCTCGATGCGGAGGAGCAGCGGCTCTACTCTGAGCCCCTCCCGGATGACTGAGCTTCTCACCCTATCTCTAAGGGAGAGCCCAGACACCCTGCGGAGGAAACCCATTTCGGCCGCTTGTATTCGCGATCTTGTTCTTTCGGTCACTACCCACAGCTCATGACCATAGGTGAGGGTAGGAACGTAGATCGACCGGTAAATTGAGAACTTTGCCTTTTGGCTCAGCTCCTTCTTCACCACGACGGACCGACACAGAGCCCGCATCACTGCAGACGCTGACCCGATCCGCCTGTCGATCTCCCGCTCCATTTTACCCTCACTCGTGAACAAGACCCCGAGATACTTAAACTCCTCCACTTGGGGCAGGATCTCACTCCCAACCCTGAGAGGGCACTCCACCCTTTTCCGGCTGAGGACCATGGCCTCAGATTTGGAGGTGCTGATTCTCATCCCAGCCGCTTCACACTCGGCTGCGAACCTATCCAGTGAGAGCTGTAGGTCACAGGGTGATGAGGCCAACAGAACAACGTCATCTGCAAATAGCAGTGACCCAATCCTGAGCCCACCAAACTGTACCCCCTCAACGCCCTGGCTGCGCCTAGAAATCCTGTCCATAAAAATTATGAACAGGATCGGTGACAAAGGGCAGCCCTGTCGGAGTCCTACTCTCACCGGAAACAGGTCCGACTTACTACCGGCAATGCGGACCAAGCTCCGACAACGGTTGTACAGGGACCGGACAGCCCTTAACAGGGAATCCGATATCCCATACTCCCGGAGTACCCCCCACAGGACTCCCCGAGGGACACGGTCGAATGCCTTCTCCAAGTCCACAAAGCACATGTAGACTGGTTGGGCAAACTCCCATGCCCCCTCCAGAACCCTGCTAAGGGTGAAGAGCTGGTCCACTGTTCCGCGACCCGGACGAAAACCACACTGCTCCTCCTGAATCCGAGGTTCGACCATCCGATGGACCCTCCTTTCCAGGACCCCTGAATAGACTTTCCCAGGGAGGCTGAGAAGTGTGATCCCTCTGTAGTTGGAACACACTCTCCGGTCCCCCTTCTTGAAGAGGGGGCCACCACCCCGGTTTGCCAGTCCAGAGGCACTGTCCCCGATGTCCATGCAATGTTGCAGAGACGTGTCAACCATGACAGCCCTACAACATCCAGAGCCTTGAGGAACTCAGGGCGGATCTCATCCACCCCCGGGGCCCCGCCACCGCGGAGCTTTTTGACTACATCGGCGACCTCGGCCCCAGAGATGAAAGAGTCCACCTCTGTGTCCCCAGACTCTGCTTCCTCATTGGAAGGCATGTTGGTGGAATTAAGGAGGTCTTCGAAGTACTCCCCCCACCGACCCACAACGTCCCGAGTCGAGGTCAGCAGCGCACCATCCCCACTATATACTGTATTATTATTATTATTATTATTATTATTATAAATCAAAATCACAAAAATCCCTGCCAGCACAGGACTGCTCAGACACTGACCCTTTAAACTCAATCAACCTTCACTGTACATATTTAATGTATATTTTCGTTCTTCCTGAAACAACCCTCTGCATCTATCCAGACTTGAGACTGGCACAAGAAGGGGCTGGATTGTGCCCCCCAGTGGTTGCCTTACACTGACCCTTTAAACTAAACCCACCTTCACTGTACATATTTATATTATATTTTTGTTAATTCCTTCTACATAATATCCTAAGGACATGTTTTTTTCCCTTCTTTGTATTTTTCTTTTTCTTTTATGTCCCTTTAGAGGCTTAGTGGACTTGTAAACCCATGAGTCATAAAAATAGTTTATATGAAATGAAAAAAAGAACATGCTTGAATAAATAGTTTTTAAAAATGAACAAAATTATGCAATAAATATGTAGATGAGTTTACAGGGTCAATGTAATGCAACCACAGAGGGGCACAATCCAGAGCCTTCTTGTGCCAGTCCCAAGTCTGGATAAATGCAGAGGGTTGTGGCAGGAACGGCATTCGACATAAAACATTTGCTATTAACATTTTAATCATTAACATGACTTTCATACCGGATAGTTCACGGCCCAGATTAACAACGACCTCCACCGGTGCTGTTGAACTACAGGGTGCCGGTGGAAATCGGGCTACTGTTGGTCAAAGAAGGAGAGGAGGAAGGTGTGTTCGTATGCAGAGAGACAAGAGGGAAGGCAAGAGTTTGTTGACATGATGAAAGATGGATATACTGTTTGTCCAGTAGACCAAGTGGAAAAGCTAGAAGCTTAGGAGCAGGGTTGTTTCACCATGGTGTGGATAGGAAAAGAAATGGAGTAGGAGGAACAGAGGTGATAAGAGTGTAATGGGCAGGTCTGGAATGATGGTCTGGATGGTGGTGGACTTTGCAAAGAGGATGGAAATGGCAGTAGTGAATACTTTCTTTCAGAAGAGGCAGGAACATAGGGTGCCATACAGTATAAGAGCAGAGGCAGAAGCACTCAGGTGGACTACATCTTGTGGCCAAACAAAAGCCAAACTATGAGAACATATGAGCATATGAGGACTTGTATGGTAGGTGTGATCTGTACAGGTAGGTGAGGCGGAGAGATGGTAACAGGTCGCATGGGAGTGATGGGGAGATGGAAGGAGCACTTTGAAAAGTTAATGAAAGACAAAAATTAAAGATAACGAAGACTAGGAGAGGTGACTGTTGTGGAGCAGGAAGTAGCAAAATTGGTAAGAGTGCGGTGAGGAGGGCACTGAAGAGGATGAAGAGTGGAGAAGCAGTTGGGTTCAGCATACCTGTGGAGGTATGGAAGTGCTTAGGAGAGGTGGCAATAGAGTTTCCTGACTAGTCTGTTTAATAAGATCTTGGAGAGTGAGAGGATCCCAGAGGAATGAAGGAGAAGGGTATTGGTGCCAATTTTTAAGAACCAGGGGGATGTGCAGAGCCGCGGCAACTACAGAGGAATAAAGCTGATGAGCCATACAATAAAGCTTTGGGAAAGACTACTGGAAGCTAGGTTAAGGGAGCATTTGTGAGCAGCAATATGATTTCATGCCTAGAAAGAGTACAACAGTTGCATTATTTGTGTGTGAATGAGAGGGACCCAAGTAGAATGGTGAGGCTACAGGGAGCAGAGGTAAAGAAGGTGCAGGACTTTAGGGTAATTAGGGTCAATGATCCAGAGCAACAGAGAGTGTGGAAAGGAGGTGAAGAGTCATGTCAAGGCTAGAAAAAAAGGATCAGCGAGAATGAAAGGAAAGGTGTTCAAGAGCAACGATGCTCTATGGCTTAGAGACAGTGGCACTGAAGAAAAGACAGGAGGCAGAGTTGGAGGTAGCAGAGCTGAGGATGTTGAGGGTCACTTTGGGAGTGATGAGGATGGATAGTATCAGGAATGGTTCACATTTGAGGGTGACCCATGTTAGATGTTTTTGGGTCAGAGAGGCCAGATTAAGGTGGTTTGGACATGTTTAGAGGAGAGAATGTGAGCATATCAGTAGAAGGATGCTGAGGTTTGAACTGCCAGGCAGGAGGTCTAGAGGGACACCAAAGAGGAGATTTATGGATGTCGTGAGAGAGGACATGAAGTAAGTTAGGTGTGAGAGGGTTGGATGGAGGCAGAGGATTTGCTGTGGCGAGCCCAGAAAGGATCAGCTAAAAGACAAAAAGAAGAAGTAGATTAGATTGGCACGGAGATTTAACAATTAATAAATAATGTGCTAAACTGGGCTAAAAACACACCTTACTTTAAGTCATGCCTCCTTACTAACCAATCATACACAAGACCAGTGACGTGCGGTGAGGGTTGGGGTTGGTGAGGCACTGACTCAGAGTCAGATTTACAAACGTACTGTATGATGCTAAGGCACTGACTCACAAGTCAGATTTACAAGCATACATGGTTGTTATCCCATTCTTGATTAAATTTAATAACATTTTAAACACACCACTGTACATTTAAACACACCACTGCAGTATTCTTACCTTTACTTGTAAATGAAGTCCATTCTCCTGTCCTTCTGGACGAAGATCTCGATGACTTTGTTGTAGAAGTCCTCCTTTTTGTCTTTTTCTTTGAGTTTTACAAGTCTCTCTTTCTCAATTGAGATAATTGCCAAGTCAAGTTTTGAAAAATTTATTATCTTCAAGATTATATCCTCCATTTTCAGGGAAAATAAAGCCAAATAGCAACGCGTTAGCACCGAATGTTGTTGGTTGTTTTTCTTTTCTGTTTTTTCTTCTTAATTTACTCTCGCATTTACTCGTGTCGTGAACTATTCGCCGCAGGCTCACTATCGCCCCCATCTTTGAGGCAAAGGTACTGGCTGCCTCAAGGCCTGTATTTTCCGGCTGACTGCAAGCACGCGCCGTTTGCACGCGCTCAGTACAGTGTGTGAGTGGTGCACACTCTCACACGCACGCGCTGAGAGGCACTACCTGTCACTGCCTCAGCCTCCATGATTCTCGTCTCCCGTTGTTATTTGAACAAGAAATACAGCTATTTTGACTATGAAAATGATCCAAATGTATAGGAAACACACCAAAATTGCATTAAAAGCATAGACCACAGGACAGATATTATATTATATTTTATTATATTATTCATTTTTTAACAACTTATGGTGACAGCTGAGGAAACCATGTTGAGCCCTTTACCGCCCCTGGTGGCAAGGTGAGGCACTGCCTCACCTGCCTCCTATGAGTGCACGTCCCTGCACAAGACTGACTTATTCTAACCAATTATAAAGCAGTAGGAGGAATTTCTTAAGTCGTTAACATTACACAGTGCCTTGCTAGAAGTTTTGCATTAGGTCTTTTTTTTCAAGATTAGATCTTAAGTAATTAGTGAGATGGATATTTGTTTATTTATTTATTAACTGGTTGGCCATTAAATTGATTTCCTCATTCAGAAAGCTCCGCCCTTAAGATATACGGTCAGGATATCAAACTTGACATTCAAAGGTCAGAATGTGATTTTTATTCAAGATCAAAGGTCCAGAACTGTTGCTAACAAGCACATTAGATTGATTTTTTTCTTAACTAGCTTATAATCTACAAGCAGAGGTGGAAAGTAACGAATTACATTTACTCGCGTTACTGTAATTGAGTAGCTTTTTTGTGTATTTCTACTTTTTAAAGTAGTTTTAAAAATCTGTAATTTTACTTTTACTTAAGTACGTTTTGTTTGAAGTATTGTAATTCGCTACATTTTAAATCATATTCGCTACTGAGTAAAAAATAAATGAATGAAAATGATAAAATAATAAAAATATTATGCTTTGTATAAATGCTCCGTTGCGCCGCGTGTGTGTATCATGTCCTGGTCGCGCGCCGCTCCAGACTCCACTCCAGGTTTTCTGACATCGGCATCTTCCTGACCTTCCACACAGTCGCTTCTGCCCTGAGTGACGTCATCGACTAGCGCGAACATATACTGTATAAACCGGAGAGAGACGCGGGAAAGATGAAAGAGGTTGTGATTTTGGCGTTTGATATTTGGTTGTGTATTCTGGTTTGACTTTTTTTGCCTCCAATTGACTTTGATTATTGCTTTGTCCCTTTGGTTTGGTTGGTCTTTGTATATATTTGTAGATAATTTCACTGTTTTTGGTTTAGGGAGTCCGGGAAGGTACCTGTATTTTTGTTTGTGTGTGTGTGTGTTTTTTTTGTTTTTTTTTTTTGCAGGTAATCTAGCTACAAATATAAATACCATTTTGTTTATTATTTTGGCCTGGGTCCAACCTGAATCTGATCCTCCTCCTGGTGTGTGTGTTTTTGTGTGTGTGTGTGTGTGTGTGTGTGTGTGTGTGTGTGTGTGTGTGTGTGTGTGTGTGTGTACAAACCTCATTATTTCATCAGTTAATGATTGGATCTAGTTATTTCTGCCATATACCACCATTTCCATACAGTTATATTTATTATAAATAGAACCCTGAACCATTCTTTTGCTGTTTGGCCCTAGACTGGGACGTAACACCATATTTAAGTGACCACTTTGATTTTCAAGCACAAGAAAGACAACAGCTTTATTATGCAAAGGTGTTCCTTCAGTTAAAAACAACTAGTTTGAGATTTATATCTGCTCATCTTTTTTGAACTACGCTAGAATGCCTCAACCCACCCCCGCTGTTAAAAAAAATAAAAAAGTAACTCGGTAACTTTTACTCTGAATAAATTTTTTAATGAGCTACTTTTTACTTTTACTTGAGTAGATTTTTATAATGGTAACTTTACTTGTACTTAAGTACAATTTCACTGAAGTAACAGTACTTGTACTTGAGTACAACATTTTATTACTCTTTCCACCTCTGTCTACAAGTAATGTACATCCATGTTTCAGGCAGACAAAAACATTTAAACCTACTGGAAAACACTGCCACTGTTTGACGGCAATCAGAAGCTTCAAAAGGTTTAGTTAGCTGCCTGAAACTTGGCAAAAAATGTGTGGAGACACTGTCGCATTTGTTTTGCACATTTGGTTTGTGACATCCTTAATGCACAGGGGACTTAATGTACACTTATAGAAGATGGCAAAGTCTGCATGCAGCACAGAATAAACTAAAATAATTGAATGGGTCTCTATCAGGTGACCTTATCTCCAGGTAGTCTACAAAACTTAGTTATAATTTATTACATTTTTCAGGTTGTTTGCTAAAGAAACTGTTGAAGTGCCTGTGGTAGTTTTTAGTCTTATAACAATTTCTACTTCAACACAAGAAAAGTACTTTTGTAAAGATTTTAAAAACAAATTAGTGTTACTAGATTTGAAAGTCAATAAACCAGCACTATTATTTAATCTGCAAATTGAACAAATTTAAACAAGTTTAAACAAGTGCACTATAAATGGTGCATGCAGTGCATTGTTTGTCCAGCAGAGGGCCGTGTGGAACGCCTCCGTGTCTGTAGGGCGTAGGTCCTACGTTGTATGATTGACTTTTGAACTGTCCAATAGGAGGCTAGGTTATAGTTGTATCCGCCAATCAGAACTGAAGAGGCGGGGGGATGTGACCAAGAAGCCGAGTCGTTTAGGTACGTTAGTACATTCTGTCTGTAATCTCTCAGGGTGCTGGTAGGGTCGGCGGAATTTAGCTTAAATGTCATACATTTGTTATAACAGAACCCACCAGCCAGTGTTCTAGAAGCTTCTAGAATACCTGCAGCGTAAATATCTCGCGTCGCGTGACAGTTCGTGACTTGTACAGTTCGTGTGTGTGGTAAACCGTTAGCTTAGCCGGCTAAGCAGGACGGTTGTGTTAGCAAGTAAGTAATAATAATAATAAGATTAACGGTGACAGAGTGAAGCAGAGACATGGGGTCCAGAGCATCGTCTTTACTGAGGGAGGAGGACATCGAGGAAATTAAGAAAGAAACCGGATGTAAGTTGAACACTAGTGGCTAAGACTTTAACCTTTAATCATTTCAACACACAGTTACTCAAAGCCCAGAGTTTCTGACTAACACTTTAATATATATATTCAGGACTTACTATTGACTCCTAACACACATTTGTCCTTATATTTAACTTGCACATGATTTCTACCTTATTATTACGTGTTTACATTAGTGTTGCTGTTAAAGTCTTATGGTTTCAGTGTAGAATAAGTTTTTTTTTCAGGTCCATAATAATACCATAAGTGTTTATCTGGAGTGTATAATTGTAACTCGATGTTCAAGTGGAACAGAGTGAACAGATGAAGCTCCACTCAGACTTTTTGATTTAATGTCATTGCTGCTGGATTTTCACTCAGAATTCAGATTTAGAATTCAGTAAACTTTTAATGATTGTTGGTGAACATCTATTAAATGAGCATGGGTGATGTATTATGTCTCTTTTGTTGATTTAAAAAAATATATCCTGTTATGTAGAAAAGACGATAGATTGTGTGTGTTGTTGTTTTTTTTTATCTTTTAATCTGCTTGTTTTTACTTACTTTTTTTGTAACGAAACTAAGAAATATCTTAGAATGTGAAGCAGTAAAATATACACAACTTTATCATAGAATATTATTTTTATGTTTAATTATTGTTCAAGGTCAAAATGGCTATTGTAAATGTATTGTCTTTGTTGTATAACATCAGTTGGGAATCACTTGGTTAGATTACCACCAACTGTAGGTCTCATTCTCCTTCATCTTTACAACGTTTATAGCGCATTTTCCAGACTTTAACTTTAAAAATGTCAAATGCATCCGTCACGTTTACTCTCAGTCCTGCTTCGCATCTTTATTTGGAGTTCTCAAAGTTACCTCCTCGCCACCTATAGATCTCTCTCTCTCTTTCATCAGCTACTTGACCTTTAAAGCCAACTTTCCAGTTTAGTCTTCTTCAAAAGATAAAAAAAAAACCAACCTATTATTTTCTTAATTAGTGAATCTCCATTTTTTTTCTCCAAAGACCTTTATCATTGCCTTCTACTCTCGCTTTGTGTTTGTATAACGTATTCTTACGTATAGGATCATCACGTGACGATCATGCGTACATCACGAAAGCCTTCTTAACATGCATGCGTATCAAGTGTTGCATATCTGCCAGCGTCAATCCACCACATACACACTCATTCAGACACTATTGTGTGACAATTTGGGAACGATAGTTAGCCTAATCTGCATGTCTTTGGACTGCGGGAGGAAAAACGGAGTACCCGGAGGAAACCCTACCAACCACGAGGAGAACATACAAATTCCATGTACACAGAGGCGGAAATTGAACTAAGGGCGACAGTGCTAACCACTAAGCCACTAGATAAAATAAAAAATTACATTAGTTATAAATATTAACATCATAAAAGGTTTTAATTTTAAGATGTTTTGTGATCTAGGATTTGAAAACATGCCCTCCTTAATGGTAACCTAGCACTACCTAGGGTATCTTCCCTTATTTTTACTTCTTTTTTTTTTTTGGTAACCCTGTGATCTTCACACTGCAGTGGTTTTCTTGCGTCATTACTTGCACACATACAATGTACGCTGCTTCTCCCTCATTCTTCTCCATAGCGGACACATTATCTATAATTGTGTTCCACCCATATTGTGTAGTTTGACTGTCTCAGCAGGGACACTTTAAGAACAGGCCAGACAAGACTAATCCTGGTTTACAGAGTATAGCGTAACGCAACCTGACTCACAACATGACCAGTCGTTAACAAAACACAGGGCTTCAGATTTTCTACATCACAGATTTTTTTTTTTTCCTTCATTTTTGTTTATATATTTTTTGCTTAAATCAGTTGTACAGTGATTTAATAATGTTATTTATACATATGAAGCAATCTGGTCTTATAAACCAGTAAGGTGTATCATTGAGTGACCACAACAACAAAAAATTGTTGTGGGATTGAATGTTATCAGCCAGCCATGTGTTTATAGCTTTAAAGCTGATGATGATGATGAAATCTGTGTCTGTTTCAGTCTCGCACAGTCAGATCACTCGACTCTACAGCCGATTCCACAGTCTGGACAAGGGCGAGAATGGCGCTCTCAGGTACGCGCGCACACACACGCAAACGCACACACACACACACACACAGATAAGAAGTGTAAACTGATACAGATCACAGAACAAAAAAAAAAAAGAGACAAGGAGAAGTGAGTGTACCAGAGTTCACTTCCAAAAACTCTGAAACTGACCGGTTTAAAGCAGCTACACCTTCACTACAAAATGTCGACTCGTCATTTAAGCCTCTTAAGTCTTGTGTCGCTCTCGTTCTTTAGACTCTCTGAATAACTTTATAGACTTTTCTGGCCATAAGCTTCCAAATCTTGAACTACAAAGAAGGCGAAAACCAATTTAACGTCAATTTTAAGTCAGACTACAGTATGCGGTTCTTGGTCACAAAAGCCCCAGACTATCGTCTCCGTAGCTTACTAAAAGATAGACACTTTGCAAGTAAGACTTCTTTTTTCCTTTTTTTTTTTTTTTTTTTCCTTTTTTTATTCTTGAGTTTTTATCCAGTAATGATTCGAAATGAAAGTTTTTTTTAAATTTTATTTCACATCTCGAGACGGAATGTTGTTTTACAAGTTACTAATCAGGCACAAGTTGCTGTACTTATGACACTTTACCGAGCACGTTAAGACCATTATTATTTCCTTATTGATGAAATAAATAGGGTTGAAATGTGAGTTTATGTTTGATTAAAAAAAAAAAAAACCCATCAACGATGCTACGTGTTCTGTGAGCAGTGTTGATGTTGATGAGAGCGTGAGGAGATATTTGTGTGAACGTTTCCTAATGTTAAGCTTTAACTTGGCAGAAAGGAAAGGTGAATTGCTGTTGCACAAGTCTTCCTTTCCTGTGCTTGAGTTAATCTTTCTGTAGCAGCTTCATGCTCGGGTTGGATTCTGGCCTCTTTTGCCCCTCGGTGTGTCGAAGCGTCTGTGAAATGAATAACTCTTACATGTGAATGAATCATGAGCCACGCTCAGTGTCAAAACGTCTCTCATGAAACCCGGTGGAAATCTAGGCGAAGGAGCGCTGAGTCACACCGAGAGCTGACCTCTGGATCATCCTTTTATCTCACTTACATTTTTGTGTAATCTGAGTGCAGACGCCTTCGGCAAACAACAAGGTTAGAGGGGGAAAAAAGGTACACAGACCGGTGAGATTTGTTTCCTTCTCAGACTTGTGTCCTTGAATATCAAGGCTTCATGTTGATCCTAGGCCATATTTGATAGACATGAGATCACAATTCTCACTTGCATGAAAAATGTATTTATTATTATGAGAGTGTGGGAGCTCCATCGTCAAATCTGTCTGTGTTTTAAAGATTTACAGTGTGTTTGAAATTCAGGTAGATGAGAGATGAGACCATAAATAAATCTTTAAGGCTATAAAAAGCTATATTTAAGGTTGCTTAAATAATCTTAGCCATATAAATAATAATAATAATAATAATAATAATAGCAGGTGGTGATCTCATGAGCATCTCGATGGTCAAACGCAGTGTTGATAAACAAGCTTGATGTGTAACCTGTCTCATGTGTAGCTGTGACTCACTCATTAATTTATCCATTCAGTCTGGGTTTATTTTGCAAGATCAATATTAATATTCGACTGCACAATCTTTATAATCGCTCTCACTACAAGCTGCATTTTAAAATATTATTAAAGCTCATTCATGTTACTGCTAAAACTGTGCGATTAAATCAATGATGAAATTTGAACCATCTTCTGTCGGTCAGTTTTCAAACTTATTAGGTGAATTTTCAAATGTTTTTAAAAATGCGATCCGCTTGCATCTTCAGCATTGTGTGAGAGTTTCACATCTCCAACTTTTGCTCATATTGTCAGTTGGTTGTTGCCAATAGCACCATCTACAGGACTGGAGAGTGCCGCAGAAAATCAGCAGAAAAAGCGATTACCACTTTGTATGGCATACTTTTGTATACTTTGTATTCACTATGTTTTGAAAACTCAAGCACAAGCTTTAATATTTACTGGATGTGCCCGCAACGTAGTTTCACACGTGCGATTTAATTGCACACTCGTACGCGAATTTCTTTTTTTCTTTTTTTTTTTTTTATGTACAGCGCCATCTGTTAATTTTTTTTTGTTCTATAAAAAATCCATCGTGTTACAGTGAAATGTGCCGAACGAGGAAAAGGTGTGAGATCGCGTTTATTAAGCAGATTTCAATTGCACACTCGTAAGAGCGTATTAAATTTACAACTTCATCCTTTTTTTTAAATTATTATTATTTATTTATTTAATGATATAAGGATGTTTTCCATTTAAATTTCAAAGTATATCTCCTCTTCTTGTGGGCCGATTGTGATGAAGCAAAGCCAATATGTTACCTCAAGCTCGGCTCTGGTTGTTTTTTTCTCTTGTTTAGTTCTTTTTCTTTATTTTTCCTTCTTTCTGTGGATCTATTTTTTGCAAATGCACTGAGCGTGTAATTGAGATCTAGCAGATTGGGAAGCTTGTTGCCAGAAAAGTGCACACAAACATCAGATGCTCTTCATCCTCTAGGACCTCAAACAACTTGTGTAAAATGAATCATTTGATTTAACAGTACATACCCGGGTGTGTTATTCTGTTTACTCTCTAAACAGTTTCTTGTGCAGCTATGTGTGGCCAGTTAATTTTAGACTACATGTTTATGAAGTTGTTTACAATGAAAATACGCCGACGGACCCTATATTGTGAGGCTGAGATTGTTTCAGAAGTAAACAGAATCTGAAGCTGCGTGTCCTGAGGTCAGGACATACACGTTACATTGTCTGTAAAATCACATGAGTTGAAGGTGACTTGGTCAGCGGATAGTTGCCACAACATGAGCCTGGATTGTGTGAAAATACACTTATCTGAAGATGAAAGTCTCGCAGGACACAATGCAGGAAAAAGATTTACTCTAATATGTTTAATTCAGTGTTATAATACCTAATGTAAAAGGAAAACAATCACGTGTTTTTTTTTTTTTCACTACTGTTTATCCATTTATAGTTACATTTAGTGCTAGGAAATAAGTTATTCTCACCTCTTATCACTCTCATTACATAACAGTCCTGAACAGTCGCTCTTTCACCACAAAAGTCTTGAGGTCAATGAGAAGAAGAAAAAAAATAAAAAAGGATTTAAGTGGTGTTGTTCTAATGTTTTACCCGATGTAGTGCTCTGATCTGACTCAAGGCATTATGGAGAGACAAGGATGTTGAAAAACATATAAAACTTTCTCTTTCTCTTCTTTGTTTAGCCGTGAAGACTTCCAGAGAATCCCAGAGCTGGCCATCAACCCTCTTGGTGATCGGATAATCAATGCCTTCTTCTCAGAGGGGTGAGGACGGTGATGTAATGTTTACAAAAAAAGGATTAAACTTTTTTTATGCTTAGAGACGAATGACCAGTTAGAACACGTTGTTCTTTTTAGTGATGTTCTTTCTCTCTATACAGAAACTTGATGCGTCCGATTCAGATTCATGAATATGATTCAACATGGTTACACTGTAAACAATGTGAATGTATTTTTGGACAAGGCCTCAGGGTGAAATTCATCTTGCAAAATGCCACATGTTGTGCAAAAGAGCTTTATCTTGGCTACTGACAGGCTGCCGCTGTCGGATCAGTCTATCACTTTGGTCACAGTCCACATATCTAATATTAATTAATATTTATAAACGTAAAACAAGCGTGATGGGTTATTCCATTGAACGGTGTGTGTCTCTGTGTGTGTTTGTGTGTTCTAATACCCATCTCCTCTCAGACTGCGTGCAGAAAGATTCCATTGTTGTTGCAACACGTCTCGGACATCGGGGACAAGAGTGACTCTCTTTATTAAGACATGTTTGTTCTCTGTCTCTTTTCACTCTGTGGCTTTTTGTTTTAGTTCGTGCCAGGGGTTTTAGAAACCGTATCATTACATTCCTTGAAAGACCGGAGCGTAGGCGGTGTAATTGTAGGTGTTGGCTCTAGTGCACATGTTTTATTACTTCTTCTAGAGCTAGTGGTTTGCTTTTAGAAGCTAAGGCTGGGCGTGTACGACTTCAAATAAGCATTACATATGTGCAGCCCCCCCCCCCCCCCCCCCCCCACCTAAGAGAATGTTAAGGGTGGTGTGTTTATATAAATCAGACTTTTCTAGGCTCAGCATGATGATGATGAGCAACCACATGATCATCATCATCATCATGTCTGCCTCTGTGTACCTTTTGTTTATAGGGAGGATCAGGTGAACTTCCGAGGCTTCATGAGGACGTTGGCGCACTTCCGGCCCGTCGAAGACAACGAGAAGAACAAAGACCCAAACATCGAACCTCTTAACAGCAGGAGCAACAAACTGCTCTGTGAGTCTGCAAACAGGATGATTGGTGTAAACTAAGTTAGTTTTTTTTATTTTATAATTAAACATGAGCTATTTTCTTTTTTTTTTTTTTTTCCCCCCAGTTGCTTTCCGTCTCTATGACCTGGACAGAGATGATAAAATCTCTCGAGATGAGCTGCTCCAGGTGAGTACATTACCATAATGCTCAATAATTATTTTTTTCTTGTGAGCTCGTGTCAGAGTTTGGGGACAGAACGACGGCGCTCAGACACTCCTTTATCCAGACGGTTCACGGACATCTCAAATCAAATATTAACCTGATATTAAATACTGAATAGAAAACTTGGGTTTGGATAATTAAACAATGATGTGTACTTTTCATCAGTTTATAGTTACGTTTAATGTTCGTTCTTATCGTTTTTTTACGTTATATCACCTATAAACAGTCCTTCCTTGAACAGCCTCCATTTGTTTTTTTCCTCTTAAGGTTAATAAGACCAGTAACCGGCGAGTAATCAACCTGGCCACACTACAAAGTTCATGAGATTTTCCCGTTTGTGTGTGTTTGTGTGTGCCTGCGTGTGTTCAGGTGCTGCGGATGATGGTGGGTGTGAATATTTCTGACGAGCAACTGGGCAGCATCGCAGACCGGACCATTCAGGAAGCCGATACCAACGGAGACATGTGCATCTCCTTCACCGAGTTCATCAAGGTGACGCAGCACAAGAGTCAGCTTTCATAGGACCGAATGGAAATCCATGTCGGCACTTCAGTCTGATTTTATCAACACCTGAGCTGTAGTTGTGATTTAAAAGGAGCTGCCCTTGTTTAACCCCTAAAACTTTTAAAAGCTAAAAATATTTTAAAAAGCTGCTTGTTGAGCTGTAGGACGGAACGAATATTATTTGAGTCATATTAAGCATCTAATGACATCGTGTTCTAAAAACACAAAATAGTGTTTGCTTGTAACTAATATTAGTAAGCCACCACACAGCAAGATACTGGAAGTAGATAATTGTAGGGCTTTGAAAATTAGTAAATAAAAACGCAAGAAACTTTTGCTTTTGTTAGACATATACAAATGCTAGAAGTATAAGAGAGACTTTTTTTTTTTTTTGTTAATTTTATTTTTTTATTTTTTTAATAAACTTTGGCCGTGAAGGTTGCATATATTTAAATATTACTTTAACAAGGTAACGCAGGTTTCAGGATTCCCCAAAGTGTCTGTTAATGCTCTAGCTGAAATACACCTCAGATTTTATTTATTTATTTATTCATTTTTAAAGATCTGGGCCTGTATTCACAAAGCTTCTTGAGAATAAAAGTTTCTCCTAGTGTTGAAATTCTAAGAAAATTCTTAGAATTATGACCTTTTCTTAGAATTTCCCCTTACATTTAGGATTGAATCTTAGTAAAGATAAAAACTAAGATTCACGAACCATCTTAGCCCTAAAACCAGCTCCCAAGGTAAACATTAAGAGTAAAGAGGAGGACTTTTAAGAGGCTTAAGAGTTTCTGTAGCAGAGGCCAAAATGGTGGAAAGAAGAAATATTCTCCAAACACTGAACATAAAGCTAAAATGGATTACAAGTAAGAAATTCAGTTTGGTAAACAAATGTAGACTGAGACTCCACACCCTGGAGATACAGCCATCAGTTATGTGGCAGTTACTTTTATGGGGGTCGGGTTTCCAGCTCAGTTGTATCTGAGGACTTGGGGGTGAAGGACCTGGCTTAAGGGTCCAACAGGGGCAGCCCCTTGGTACCCAGGGACCTCCTGATCAGCAGTCCAACACCTTAACCACCGAGCTACCCGTGATCACATTAAAGGGGTGGAAATCCAGCACATACAGTATGGCCTCTCATTTCCTGTACTTAGCACAAAGAGAGTAAAGGTAACATGTATTCTAATAAAGCGGCCATAATTTCTTTGTTCAGCTTTTAACAACGTTCTACTAATATCGATGATAAGAAACCGATGTCAAGGATAACCATCATGTTGCTTCATGTTCTAATTCGGAATTGAAATATAACCTTGTTGTTGAAACTCTATTGAGAATAATTATCATCCGTTCTAACATGTAGTTCAAGTTCACTTGTGGCGGTGACGTGGATTATGTGACGTGACCTCACTTGACGCACGTGCATGATGTCTATTTATCTCATTTCAGGTGTTGGAGAAAGTGGATGTCGAGCAGAAGATGAGCATTCGCTTCTTGCACTGATCACCATCTGCGTCCCTGCTGGACTGAACTCTAAATCGAGGCCATTCACGCCATGTGGGACCCGCTGCTGGTCTGTTGCATTTCGGCCTCTTCGGCTCCGATCTCTCGTCTTACAGGCGACGTAGTTTTGTGTCTCTCTCTCTCTCTTTATTTTTTATTATTTATTTCTTCTATCGAATCCTCATTGCAATCACACTCACATTGTTGTTTGGATCAAACGGAATATCCACGTGCCTTCAGTTGTCGACCCGGTCAGCCTGACTGTATTCTTTTATTTATTCTGGATGATTCCTCTTGTTATTCTGTGCAACATAGTGATGGAGTACTTTGAACATATCTTGCAGGTTTTCGTATTCAGAGCCAAATCTGTTGCTTTTAATATGGTGTATGTCTTAATCAAGTTAACATTGACACTTTACTCTCTCTTTTTTTTAATATATATATATATCTTTGGAGTTTGAGAACTCCAGAAACAATCCCTAATCATGTTTCTGAATATAGAGCAGACGAGACGAGCAAAGGAATGTATTGCAATAAAGGCTTACCATGGAGTCTTTTCTCCATTCAAGTTTGATTGATTGATCATTTCCTGAAAGCATTCCAAAGCTTTCAGCTTTACTTTTTGTTGGTCATTAAGACACACATTAAGAGACATATTAGATATATTACTTGTATATCTAATATATAACATTGTTAATACATGCTATTTTATTGACTGCCTCAAGTGATCAAATGTTGTTTATTTATATTGCATACACTACCTGCTCTAGCAAATATAAACTTGGCGTCACTGCTGATTATGGAAATTCTTTCGTTGTTGGATATTCAGCAAACTTTGCTGGTTCTCTCATGTTTATGTCTGTGTACTGTTCTGGATAGTTGCTGATAATGATTCTGGATTTGTAACCTTAAGAGATGGACTCAAAATCAGCTTCATTCTTTTACTACTCAGTGGGATTTATTAGGTATATATTCTGTCATACAGATGTTCTAGGGAAAGAAAGAACGTGTGATTTTTGGTCAAATAAAATTTCAAGTGCCATATTGGTGGTGTTTGTATATTTTTCCTCTTTCAATTAAATTACAATTAAATGAAAATGTATAGTATTTTTTTTTTACATTAATTTTAATTCTCAGCTCAATCAGGTCTGTGTGCACACTTTATGTGCATTGCTGTGGATACAACAACTTTTGTGCTGCTGTCTTTAAGAAAAACAAAGTAGATTACTATCTGTTGTGAACCAATGAGACAATTTGCAGGTGATTGTCAATTAAGCAGTACAATTTCTGGAATGATTTTTGGACCACCTGGGGTTCTGTGAGGACATTTTGCTCAGATCTTTTTAAGAGGTGACACGTATTTAGACATATTTCACAGCTCTAAAGTTATTTTAATGAATATTTTAAATATATGGTTTGTTAATATGTCCATGACCTGAATGAGTGAAATTTAATAGAGTTAAAACATACAGTATATGGGACACTAACATCTTTTGGTACCAATGTGGGGAAAAACATTAGATGTAAATACTAAAATCACCAAGGGCATGCAATGCGCGAGTAATACTGTGAAATGATGCCGGATGGCCGAAAAGATTGTGGTCATCTGACCATCATGAAGTCATGTGCTTGATAAACATCCTGTTCCACAGATAGATCCTACGTTACCACTATAATGACCACCAACCTTTTTCAAAGCCTTTCCACTAGATTTCAGAAAGTGGCTGTGGGGATTTGCAAACTCCACAATCCACAAGTGCATTAGTTGGGGTCAGGGCTTTGATTCTGGGTGAGGAACCCTGGGGGGGCAGTCAGCATTCCAGTTCATCGTTCAGGTTCAGCTTGACAAACTGTGTCTTGACGGGTACGTTGAAGTTATGCTGGAACAGATCTGAGCCTCTATATTCTACATTCCAGTGAGGTGAACTGTAATGCTACAGCATAGAAAGGCATCCAGTTCTGTTCTTGGTTTTTTGGCTGCTCCTGTGGAGGGGTTGCCACAGCAGACCACCTGATCCGTGCACAACTTGGCACAGGTTTTACGACGGGATGCCCTTCCTTACACAACCCTCACATTTATATGTGAGCTTGGGACCAGCACTGCATTCAGTGACTGGGGCTTGGGCATTGGGTGGGAATTAAACTCCAAACTTTAGCTTTTTACCAAATGGTCCACCAGTATTGTAGCAGCTGAACTATTTTTTCATGGATTTATTACTCTGATCAGCAATAACATCATGACTTAATATTGAGTATGTCCCCCCCCCCTTTGCCACCAAAAAAGTAATGACCTGTGTCCTATTGTCTTTGCCATTACATTTTGTTCCTTCTCACAGTAGATACAGATACAATACCTCAATGGTGGCTGGAAGTGGGTAGGATATATTAGACAGCAAGGAATCAAAGAAATGAGAAACATATTACAGGGTCATGGGGGGCCCGGGCTCACTGATGCACATGGGTAGCAATAGGAGAGCTACTGTAGCTCAAAAGGGGGGACCTCAGAGGTGGTTGGTTATGATGTAATATAATGGCTGGTCAATGTATTTAACTGTACATCAGGGTGTGATTTATTTTGGACACAAGATGTCCTCTCACTACATCCTATGACTATATCATGTCATATTATAAGAGTGAGGGATTTATTATTATTATTATTAAGTATTTTTGTCTTGTTTGGCACCACAATATAAAATCGTTTACAACTCCAGCATCATAAAATCTGAATAAAATGAAAGCCATAACAGCCGCCATGTTTGATTCCTCATTTCGCTCAAGAACGGATAAACCCCGTTCCCTTGACAACGTAATTTCCTGTTCCGGTGATAAGGCACAAAGTCCCGCATTCGATGCTATGATTGGCTGTTTCTTCATAATGTATCCAATCATAGGATTCGTTTTTATGGAAGGCGTTGTTAAGCCAATCATCGTACGGCAGGCGGGGCTTATTTAAATACGGGTAGGGGAAAAGACGCAACGACCACCTTTGTTAGAGAGAAGCTGCACACATCCTCCGTGCTGCTCTACTCCAGCGCTCTGTACGCTCTGCTAAACCACACACAGGATTAATGGATGCGAACCGTAACAACAACAGCATCAAAGGAAAGAAACCGAACAACACCAACAGTAATAATCCCAACATGGTGGAGAGCGAGAGTAAATACCTGCCGGAGCTGCTGGCGGAGAAGGACAGCCTGGACTCGTCTTTCACTCACGCCATGAAACTGCTCTCTGCAGGTACGTTTTATATATAAATAAATGTGTATTTATTTCACTTCTAATTTTTAAGCGAGTTCATTGAGCTGCGCTTTTGCTGAATAATGCTTACGACTTGGGAGCGCGTGCTAACCCGCGCGAGCTAGGCCGGCTAGTCGACAAAGCTTAGCATGTTAGCATTGTCTGCGCGTTCCCCGGGAACAAAGAGCTCTGGTGTGCGTGCGCACGTTTTTTCGGCATCCCAGTTAATTTACACACCACGTGTAAACGTTCTGTGTAATTGTAACTGTTACTGTGACGTGATCGAGGTCCAGTTGCTAATCTACATCTTTTGGCGTTTTTTTTTTTCCGGTTGTCGCGCACGCGCGCACCATTTTCCAGGCACAATGGAAGATGACTTGTGTCTCGCTCAATTTATAAGAAAACCTGCGAAATGAACGGGCTACGCCCTTGGACTTATGGTGTGGGGGTGTAGTTTTGGATAAGATGATTTTCCTGCCCGGAAAAATGTTTGAGAGATTTGTCCAGAGCTCTCGGAGGAGGAGAGGGGGGGGGCAGCGAGGGGTGTCTGCGCGCGCACACGCGATGAATTGTAGAAATGCAGATTAGCATCTACAAATAGTTCAAATTAATATAAATATTGGTTTAATGCCACATGGTGTAGGTTAAATTAGTGTGCATGTGTATGCTGCGGAATTTAGAGAATAGATGTACGTGTGTGTGTAATTGGACATATGGTTAGTCCCCGACTTACGAACGAGTTCCGTTACAAGAGCACGTTCGTAAGTCGGGGACAAAGTGGGTCTTGTACACCTTTTTGAGAGACTCGTACAATAAACAGTAAATCATACCAATCTAAAAAAAAAATAGTATGATGTACTGTTATATAATTATAATAGTGCCATTGTATATATTGATATATAATGCATGGCAATTAATTTTTTTATGAAAGTTCATGTAAATTGCAAAACTTTAAAGCTGTGTGCTTATTTTCTGTGTGTCTATACACTTTAGAGACACTAGTCTCATCCTGGTAAAAGGTCACCCCCCCCCCCCCACCACCACCACCAAAAAGAAAAATTATGTATTAGTTTTTAACCCTGGTGTTGGTTCTTTTCATTGTAACAAGTTCCACATGAACACCAGATATATTTTGGCTTGTGCGTGTTTCAGGTGCACAGCTTCAATAGTGTTTTATTTACTGCAATGCGTCTTATTGAATTATCCGGTGATTTAAAATAAAAATTTTTTGTAAATGCAGAGATCGAACGGATTCAGAAAGGCGAACCAAAAAAAGACGGCGAGACGTACCTGGATCTGTTTACTGCCAAAAACGTCCGGGTGAAAGAACGCGTGCTTATTCCCGTCAAGCAGTACCCTCGGGTAAGTGGTTGCAAACATATTAATTCTATACAGGGTTAATTTTCAATATCGTTCTCTGTACTGTTTGTCCCTGGCGGAGAGGTTTGATGGTCTCAATCTTTGTGTGATTTCTTCCTGAATTCTAAACTGTTTCTCGTTTTGTCCTTCAGTTCAACTTTGTGGGGAAGATTCTCGGACCCCAGGGCAGCACCATCAAAAGACTGCAGGAGGAAACCGGGGCAAAGATCTCAGTCCTGGGCAAAGGCTCAATGAGGGACAAGAACAAGGTAAAACTGAATACTGATCCAGGTCAACAGGACAGGGTTGAAAGAGATTTTTGTAGTGTGTTGGTAAATTATTCAAAATATTTAATTGATAAAAGTATATAGAATTAAAAAATTAAATGAGAAGTAGTCCTGCTCTAATGGTGGTAAAAAAAAATAATATTGTCCAGCATGGTGCCTTTTCATTATATATATATATATATATATATATATATATATATATATATATATAAAAATAAAAAAAATACAGACCTGATTTTTCCACCCATGTTTTGTGCTGCCACTAGGTGGTACTGTTTTACTGCATTATATTAATGAAACCTGCTCGTTAGGGTCATAAAAAAAGCAGGTGGGATAGTTTCTTGTGCTCGTGTTTATACTTGTATTTATTTTTAGGAAGAAGAGCTTAGGAAGGGAGGAGAACCCAAATACGCTCACCTGTCCATGGAGCTGCATGTGTACATTGAAGTGTTTGCGCCGATCCCTGAATGTTACCTGCGTATGGCTCACGCTATGGAAGAGGTCAAGAAGTTCCTCATGCCTGTAAGTCACCTTTTTTTTTTGGCAGCGGTACAATCCACTGTTTAGCATGGGGCTTTTTAATTTTTTTTTTTTTTAAAGATTTCTACAGTTTTTAGATGTACTATAAGAATTGTTTTGCCCTGTTTCAGGTGGACAATATGGAAGAAATGCACCAGGATCCTTTCATGGATGTGGGATATCTGAATGGTGCCCAGGACGCACCTAGTCGTGGCCGTGGAGGCCCTGGCCGGGGCCGTGGTGGCCCACCACTTCCCATGCCCGGTGCCAGGTACAAGACAATGGCGGAATTTTAGTCCCCCCCCCCCCTCTTCCCTTGGTCATACATGTGTAATAGACCTGATTTTAATTTAAAAAAAAAATTCCCTAGGCCCCAAGTATGATTAACTCAGACTTGATTATTATTTTGCCCATCAGGGGTCGTGGCATGCTCCCTCGTGGTGGTGCCCCTCGTGGCGGTGCCCCCAGAGGAGGCCCAGGAAGAGGTGGAGCAGCTAGAGGAGCACCTGTGGGCAGGGGCGGACACCCGTCTGCCTCCTCTAACCGTGGAGGTGCTGCCGGACGCTCCCGTCCCCCCGCTGCCTCACAGAGGATGGCACCTGCACCCGCACTCTCTCATCAGCAGCATCAAGCACCAGAGTCGTATGAGGAATACGTGAGTCAAACCATCGTTAGTTACCAAGTACAGGACAGAAGTTGATGTGCTTTTTTTTTTTTTTTTTTTTTTATATTAACTTGTTACAAGTCTGTTCAATTTTATTGTGCATTATATTTATACTGATTATATTTTTTAACTTGAATCTTTAACAGTTTGTTTCCTGATGTTAAGTCATGAATAAATGAACATCAATGTGTTGATTCCATCGTTTGTGCCTGGAGTTGTATATTTAAACTGTCTCTTGTTTTTAAACGATAACTTGATTTTTCTTTAGTCGTATGAGGAGAACTACGCCGAAACTCCTTATGAAGGTTATGAAAACTATTACAGCCAGGCAGCACCACAGGGGTAAGTCCATCGTAATTTATTTCGTCACGACTTGAGCTTTCAGTGTTTTCACAGTTTAGCTGGGAAGAATCTAATCTTTGTTTGCTATAATGTTAAATTTTTTTTTTTTTTCTTATAGGGAAACTGAATACTATGACTACGGCCACGGTGAGGCTCAGGAGAGCTACGAATCGTACGGTGAGATGGTTATTAGCATCTTTGCCTATTAGTAAGAACATGGATTGTCTGAGATACGAAAGTTAATGATGTGATTTTGATCCCCCCCCCTCACCTCCCCTCTTTCTGCTGTAGCTGAAGACGATTGGGAGGGTGCTGCTTGGGGCAGCGGCGGAGGCAAAGCTCCTCCTACCCGCCAGAATAAAGGCAACTACCGAGAACACCCGTATGGAAGATTCTGAGACGTGACACTCATTCGGGTTGCCAGGGCAACCGCCTTCAATTGTAACTCCTTTTAACAGCTCAAAGTAATTTTTAGACATTGATATTTTGTCTTTTTTTTTTTTTTTTTTTTATATAAATATATTCTTTTAATAGTGTTCTGGTAAAAGCTTTTTTTTTCCCTTGCTGCATTAAGTAATATGCTCAGAGTTTGGTTTTAGCGCTTCCTCTTTGCGTTTGTTGGCTTGTGCAGTATGCGTGCTGAGATTTTCGTTTATTTTGGAATATGTAGTTATTTTGGCTAAAAAGTAAAGGCCTGGTTGATTCCTACAAATAGTCAATCAACTTTTGCGCAAAAAGTGTATTGTGATCCTTTAAAAAAAAAAAAAAAAGATTCAACGGTTATGAAAGTGTTTAAAAGCCGCTGTACAATCCCCAACACTAAAAGCCAACCTTAAACCTGACGGGTATAGACGAGTGAGCTATTTGACAAGTTGAACTGAATCCAGAATTTACTCTGAAGAAATAAAATGTTCAATTTCAGGCGCAGTATTTTGTTCAAAAGGATAAAAAAAAAGTCTAATCCCGTTGATTGATTTATGGAGTTTCTCTTTGTAATGGAAAAAATGTGGCCAGTTTAAACTTGTATATAAGTTACCAATGGCTAATCGTTTTATTTTGATGTCTATAGATTTTTTTTTTTCACAAAAATACTTGTGTTCGTTGCCTAAATAGGGAACTAAACATGTTTTTTCTGTAGTATTTCAGTCAATAAAGCGCAGTCTTGTTTTCCAGCTAACAAAACCTGGTATTTTTGCTTTTCTTTAAGTTTTCAGTACATAAATGCCTTTTACTAACTAGTTTTGTTTCCAAAACTTGCATGCAGATTTAATACATGTCCATCGTCTGTTCACTGAATTTAAAAAATATTGTGTATGAATCGTTGTTAATTAATCCAGTTAACTTCTTATTCGTAGACTGTCTTGTTTGTGTCACAGTAAACTTAAAAAGTACAACCAAAAAAAATAACATACCAAACACGCCCCATTTTGTTTATCCTGAATTGAAATAAATGTCAATCTTCCAATTCAATGATTTATACACAATACAGCAAAATGGGTCACTTCTCTTGAAAGGGGACTTCCTTGAAAGCTGCACCAGCGTTCCCAGGAAGTGCTGATGTTTTTAAAACGTACTGCTCACTCCATCTTTTTCTCTTATCGAAAAGGATCGTGAGGTGAGTCCTGCCTGAGTGGCCTCTAAAATAAATACCTCGTTAAAACAAGGTAACGTATGATCAAAATTGCACTGACAAACAACTCACGGAAAGAAAATGTAGACCATGTACATCCAAATGTATAAAGTGTTGCCCCCCTCCACCCAAAAAATTATTCTAATTTTAAAAATCCCAAACTTTTCCCTCCTCATTTTGTGGCCAACATGTCACTCGGATAAATGTTATGTGTAGTGTGAAGAAGTTTGCAAACTTGCAGGCTTACTCGACTCGGCTGAAAAAATAAAGAACAAAAAACGGGAAGGAGGCGCTACAAAAAAGGTGGCTTAGGAAGCGCTGCAAAAAAAGGTAACACCTGCCCTAAATGTCTTTTTCTCAACACCACTATTTGTTTTTCTTTGCTTTAAAAAGATAAGGAACACGTTCAAAATTTAGAAGCTTCATTTAAAAATTTAATACATGCAACTCTTGCTCTAAAATGTCTTTAAAAAAAAAAAAGTAAATGTAAAATAGTTACGATTTAAATGAAATTTATAGTAATGTTTTAAAAATAATTATTGTTCACACAAAAAATAGATCAAATAAGTAATTAAAATAAGCACGAGTTGCATAGCTTGGTTTAAAGTCGGAGATCTGTTTAGTATGAAGTAGTGACTTTTTGTTTCTGTTCTCAATCATCACACAGATGCTGACCTGATGTGATGAACTGCTGTCTGACTGGAACAAGCTGGTGGCCAAAAAAGTAGGTTTACTGCAATTAACAACTGATTTTGTCTTGTGTGGGGTGGAGATTTTAGTCTCTTTCCCCCCCCCCTGCTCTTTTTGTCCTAATGAAATGTTCTTCTGTTTATGCCTCCAGAAGCGTCCCACGCAGGCCTGAATTTCATTTGCAAAAAGTTTCTTGCTTGTGATGTCACCGTTCACAAGATTAAAACTAATCCTGTCGGGTCGGGTCTTGATCAGCAGTGAATGCACTCCACACATCATCTGCAAACTCTGAATCTTTAAAGCTATCATGACTGGTGGACAAGATTGGAGATGTGATTTTAATCTTATTTTTCTTAAGCTTGCCCAGTTTTATTAAATTACTCATGGTTTTGCATTCTAGCCTACTAATTATTTTTTTTTTTAATCCTAAAGATTTTTAAAATGTATTTTGTACAGAGATCGGATCAATATTTTTTACATTTGAAAGTGTTCATAAGCGGTTTGTATATGAAGTGATCAATAAATGACTTTTTTGTGATATCTTTGTATTTTTTTTTTTTTTATATTTAGATAAAGATGCAGATTAAGTACTGCAATTCAGCATTTTCATTAAAGGATGTCTCATATTGGATTAATATGAAAGACATAAGAGAATAAAGCATTCCTTGCTAGGCTGCATCCACTTTGAAGATACTCATTTCCACTGCAGATGGAATTCAAATGTGGCAGAACATACAGTATTCAGTTATCCTCATGAGAGAGGATGAGCTTGAGTATAGTTTGTTTCCATGGCTTGTAGTCCAGCTCTTCAAATGGTGGTTTAAAAAAAGGCCAAACATTAGGCCACTGGGAAGAACATTTCCTTCAAGATGTTTATGAAGAATTGTTTGTATACCCAAGCCAAGGCCATGTTGCTACTTTAGAGGATGATTATATGTTTGCAACCAGACTTCCCCAGTCTGACATGGATTGAGGTCTTGGCTGACTCGCCATATCCAGTGGCACGCCCATGCTCAAACACTAATGCATTTGTAAAATGTGTTCTTAATCAAATGTTCAGAGTTTCCCTGTTTTTTAAACCATGAGCAGCTGTACTGTATCTACTGGATGTGGGTATTTATTTTGTATAAGCAGTAGTAAGGTTGAGTGTATGGCAGTGTGTGAACCTGTTCTTGTTCACATCAGGTAACATTTGATTTAATCCTGAGATGTGAAAGATAAGTAAAAGTGCTTGAAACCAAGCATGCATGTTTTCCATATTTTACACAGTCTAATATATTTTTAAATACTACTTTTCATGTTTGATTTTACTCAGGCAGGAAGTTACTGAGCATCTCTGAATCACTCCTAGGAATTGCACAAAAAGTTCATTCAGGAGTATTTCTACCTCTTTCTTTCAGCAAGCAGTAGGACTGTTCCTATGAAAGTGTGATGTCACTTTTTATGACCATGAGAACCACAAAGTTGGTTAGACATTAGGGTGCGGTGTTCTTGTGACTTTTAAAAAAAAAAATTTAGCCTTAATACTAATCAGACTGCACCAGTCACAACTGGTTCACGCCCTTATAATAGAGCTGCGTAGGACTATTATGATCTGACCAAAATGGCTTTCGAAAAGAATGCCAAACTGGAGAGAGAGTTAGACGCTTGCAGAGGAGGTAGTAAAATGTGAAGAAATAATTCAAGGAAAATACTTTCCTACTCTTAATTTTAAACATAAAGAAGAGTGGATGGCAATTTGTGAAAACCATCAACACCATCTGTCAGTTTGCCACACGTAATGTGAAAAACCATGATAAATCTTAATTTATTGGAGTCGGGTTATTTTTATATTACACTTTTACCCATACACCACGTTCCAAATTATTATGCAAATTGGATGTAAGAGTCATAAACATTAAATGTTTAGTTTTTTAAATTAAACTCATGGATGGTTTTGTGTCTCAGGGCTCTTTGGATCACTGAAATGAATCTCAGACACGTGTGATAATTAGTTTGCCAGATGAGCCCAATTAAAGAAAAAGTACTGAAGAAGGTTGTTCCACATTATTAAGCAGGCCGCAGGTTTCATGCAATATGGGAAAGAAAAAGGATCTCTGCTGCCGAAAAGCGTCAAATATTGCAATGTGTCTCAGTGTCTCAAACATTTGTGGCTGATTCATAGCACAGACAGGTTCGTGCAGATAAAGGCAGAATGAGGAAGGTTTCTGATTAAGAGAGCAGCTGCTGAAATGCCATTACAAAGCAGCAAACAGGTATTTGAAGCTGCTGGTGCCTCTGGAGTCCCACGAACCTCAAGGTGTTGGATCCTTTAAAGGCTTGCAGTTGTGCATAAACCTACTATTCGGCCCCTAATCAATGCTCACAAGCAGAAACGGTTGCAGTGGCCCAGGCATACATGAAGACTAGTCTTGTTTACTGATGAGTGTCGTGCAACCCTGGATGGTCCAGATGGATGGAGTAGTGGATGGTTGGTGGATGGCCACCGTGTCCCAACAAGGCTGCAACGTCAACAAGGAGGTGCCGGAGTCATGTTTTGGGCCAGAATCATGGGGAGAGAGCTGGTAGGCCCCTGTAGGGTCCCTGAAGGTGTGAAAATGACCTCTGCAAAGTATATTGACTGACCACTTTCTTCCATGGTACAAAAAGAAGAACCGTGCCTTCCGTAGCAAAATCATCTTCATGCACGACAATGCACCATCTCATGCTGCAAAGAATACCTCTGTGTCATTGGCTGCTATGGGAATAAAAGAAGAGAAACATATGGTGTGGCCCCCATCCTCCCCTGACCTCAACCCCACTGAGAACCTTTGGAGAATCCTCAAAAGATCTATGAGGGTGGGAGGCAGTTTGACTCAAAACAGCAGCTCTGGGAGGCTATTCTGACATCCAAAGAAATTCAAGCAGAAACTGTCCAAAAACTCACAAGCTCAATGGATGCAAGAATTGTGAAGGTGATATCAAAGAAGGGGTTCGATGTTAAGATGTAACATGTAGCCCTGTTAGAATGTTTTTGATTGAAATAGTTTTTGATTTCAGTACATATGGCCTCCTAAAGCTGCAAATTTAACAAAAGCCCATTTTCAGTTCTTTACAACCTATAAAATGTTTTAACTCTGTTGTGCATAAAAATTTGGAACAGTGCAATTTCAGGAGGTTTGTTCAAGAAAATTCTAATTATACCCTAATAGTTGACGACTTGAAAATTATACTGACCGTCATTTGCATTTACTAATTATGAAAATCAGAGAAAGATATCATTTGCGTAATAATTTGGAACGCAGTGTAGAATCTATGTCAGCACTTCTCAAAGTCTGCACTCCGGTCTGGATCTGATAAAAGTAACTAGTTCGAGTACTGTTCAAGTACGGTTCATCACGATTCACCGCGAGTTTTAGCGCTGTGATTATGTTTCCATCTTTCCGCGTGTTGGTTCTCACATATTCAAACCCCATAAGTAAAACAGGGGTATAACAGCAGGAGTAACAGAGGAGGGGTGGGTTATTGGGGTCGGGGCTTGTAGGATGACTTTCACACACACTAATGGATTGGGAATGACTGCTGTCTGGCTCACGGATTACATTTTTGAAAAAGTAACTAAATAACCGAGTACTTAAATGGCGGACCTAACAGGTTAGATTACTCGTTACATCAAAAAAGTAACCCAAGTATTCTAACGCGTTATTTTGTAATGTATAACACCCAACACTGCTGTATGCATGATATGCACATTAATAAACTGATAGTTTTGTAGTACATCTGGACATCATTATGACGATCTTGGCCCGAGATTAAGGTTCGGGTGGTCAGACATTGGCAGGACCAGGGATATCTGATCATCTACATCACTGGGCGTCCAGGCATGCAGAAACAGAGAATAATGTCATGGCTTTCCCAGCACAACTTCCCACAGGGGATGATCTTTTTCTCTGAGGGTTTGGTGCATGACCCACTCTGGCAGAAAACCATCTTTCTCAAGAGTCATATTCATGAGGTACAACATATCTTCTAGGCTAAAGAAATTGCTTAAATATCCGGTATCGTTGTTGGTTTTTATGTCTTTGTCTATACATGGCAAAATCCCCAGTGTAGAATTAATACCCAGAGTGCTGAAATAATATTGTTCCGTGTTTATACAGGTCCAGTTGGACTTACTGTATATGAGCTCTGGCAGTGTTGATTTAACACTGTGGATTTTCCTGTCCACAGTCTTGATCTTCATAAAATGGCCCCTAAGCTACTCTAAGAAATGAGTTGAAGTGGAGGGATATGTGGGTTTTTTTGTTTGTTTGTTTTTTGCATGGTTGGGGCGGGTTAAAACAAACAAACAAACAAATAAATTATGAAAGTACTGCCCATTGATCGGGCACTGGTGGCTCAGTGGTAGGTGTTTCGCCTGCCATGCGGACGGCCCGGGTTCGATTCCAGCCAGTGCCCACACCCCAGCCACTGGATACAGTGCCGGTCCCAAGCCCGGATAAAATGGGAGGGTTGCGTCAGGAAGGGCATCCGGTGTAAAACCTGTGCCAAGTTGTAGTGCGGACTGGATATTCCGCTGTGGCGACGCCTTGCCGGGAGCAGCCGAAAGACCAACAACAACAACAAGAAGGAGACAGCACCATGGCTGGCGTTTATACACTTTTTAGACGTGATGTGAACGGCCTCTTAGGGCTCCTTGGTTAGAGCTTCGGTTTTACTTCAAAATCATTTCATTATTGCAGTGTATTGTTTTGTCCTTTAAGGTCAGTTTGTTTAATTGGTTTATTCAAGCATCAAAACAAATGAAAACAAAGAAAATTGTTCTCTTGTAGTTTAAATCTTTTCTAAAACACCTGTAAACTGTATAATGTTAAAAAGTTGTTTAGCTTCATAAGCAGCAATTTTCAGGCAAATAGCGGCTTTACTTTCACACTAACTTATAACCATATTTTGAATGTTTCCGACATTTGACTATAAGTTGCTTTAAAGTTAAAGTTGCTTCCTTTTAAGCATCTGGTTGCATTCAAACACTCTCACTTTTCCCACTAGGTTTGAAAGTATTTTGTCTCAGACTGCCGTAGACGTGAACGTACGTTGCTTGTAAGTTATAAGCAAGTTTATTAAAAGTCATTTCTTTATCACCAGTCGCTCCAGACCTTTGACCTGGAATGGAAATAATTGCATTAACCTTTAGCAATAGTGACTTGGCACAACTGTGGGTTGTGTTTTCCACCAAATGTAACCAATCCACCTAGGAAGTCCAACTAGGGACCGTGGAGACCAGAGGTGACCAGTGGTGATCATTGTATTTATTTGTTCATCCGCACACGTATTTACACACTACAGGTAGTTTGGGAATGCCAATTAGGCTAATTCGCCTGTCGTTGGGCTGTGGGAGGAAACCGGAGCACCAGGAGGAAACCCCCCCATGCACAGGGAGAACCAGCAAACTCCACACACACAGTGCTAACCACTAACCCACCGTGATGCCAGTGTAATAATACATTATCCCAAACCCTCCTAACTACCATTGTGGTCTTAACCTGACTTCAACACCGGCTAAACGTGGGTAAAAATGAAGACAATAGATGGAAGTCAGGTTCATTTCAGTCACAAGGTGTCAGTGTTTAGTTGTGTCAGATCATAAAATATGAGGAAGATAGTTTAGAAGTCTGTTTCTCATGTTTATTCTTCTATATTATTATTATTATTATTATTATTATTAGGAATAAGAGCTGAGGAAGGGAGAAGATGCACCATCAGTCCGCGGAGCTACACGTGTGCGTTGAAGCGTTTGCTCAGATTCTGTGATTCTCAGATTTTGTGTGTGTGTGTGTGTGTGTGTGAGAAAGTCGTCCTTTAAGGTTAATTTGGTTAAACAGGTTAATGAGTATGGCGGCGCGGTGGTGTAGTGGTTAGCACTGTCGCCTTGCACCTCCAGGGTCTGGGTTCGATTCCCCGGCCAGGCTCGATTCCCGTCTCTGTGTGCATGGAGTTTGCATGTTCTCCCCGTGCTTGGTGGGTTTCCTCCGGGTACTCCGGTTTCCTCCCACAGTCCAAAGATATGCAGGTTAGGCTAATTGGCGTTACCAAATTGACCGTAGTGTGTGAATGTGCGTATGAGTGTGTGCCCTGCGTATGAGATTGTACCCTTGTGCCCGAAGTCTCCTGGGATAGGCTCCAGGTCCCTGCGACCCTGAACACAGGATAAAGCGGTACAGAAGATGAATGAAAGGTTAATGAGTTTTATTTTACAGCAGTGATGCCGTTAGGGTACGATCGCTTGAGTGTCATTACAGAGGTTTCTTGGTAAATAAGTTTGGTATTAGAGCAGTATTAGGTTTTCGTTTGTGTGTGTGTGTGTGTTAAAGTCGTCTCACATACGGTTCCTACAATCTCTCAAATAAGAGAGAAGGAAGGGAATCATTCAACAACTCATCTTACTTTAGCTTCACACACACACACACACACACTCATACACACACATAACACGCGTAAACACAGAAACACTTGTCTGTCAGCTGTCAAAAGTTTACTTTTTTTCAAATGTAAAGAGCAGATTAATTTGTATTATTTTTACTTTATATTTTGTATTATTTTTACTTTATATTTTGTATTAATTATACTTTATTTCCCTCTTGGCTCTTGACGAAGGCGGTCGCATCTGCTTTCCCTCCCTTATCTCTCCCCGCTTGCTTCTCTTGTCTGTCTTGTGAAATACTATTCAGAGACTCTCCTCGTCTTGCTCTTGAAATAAAAGGAATGGATTTGATCAAGTGGTCTCTGAATGCAATTGACACGATCTTCTCGACGAGAAGTGTGGGTTCTGGGGAACCTACTTGTCCTGATGGGACGTTTGCTGCTGGATACACGATGGACGGTTGGGAGAAGTGGCGCATTGTGTGCCTGGCCGCACTGTCTCTGGAGGACGTTGAAGATATTTACCTATTCGGAACTCTGATAACTGGGATTCTGCTGATTGGATTAGGTGGATTACTTGGATATCGAAAAATCTTAAAAGCAGTCAGTCTCAACCCCAAGAGACTGGCTGGCTGGGAAATAATGGTGACGAGAGCTGTCAGTAATCAGACTGTGGTTATGGACCGCAAATTGGATACCATCTTGGGGAGACTGGCAGCTATACAACGGAATTTGGACGGACCTGGAGACCAGTGATGGACATTAAATATCTGTGAAATTGGCAGGTATTGATCGAAATTTGGACATTTTTTTTTTTTTTCTGCCCTTCTTTCCAGCTACTGCATTTCAAGGCAGTGGCTGGAGACATAACAATTCCCCGAAGACCAAGATAACGAGACGCTCTGGAATCTACCCCCCTCCCCCTTCAAGGTCACCTGGCACAGACTATTACGGGATGTTACAGGCTTACAAACTGACATGCACGCACACACTCACAGAACAGCTACAGATAGACACTCTACCTTCCCCATTTCCAACGCCTTCGTGTGCTTATTCCCCTCGGTGTGGGCAGACGGAATCGGGACCAGCGCTCTTTAGCTGCAGGGACTGGAGCTGTTTGCCTACATTGGACATTCTTATCCCTGTACCCTTAATGTTGCAATGTTGATGTCTTGTTACATGTTTTTCTGTGCTTGCTGCTGAGGTAGTTTTTTGTACCCCTGATCCCACACTGCCCTCTCCGAAGGACAGTCTGGGAGGGGATTTTTTTACCCTCGTTATCCTAATGTATCTGATTCCTTGTTTTCTATGATGGCGCCTGGGAAATGGCTGCCGTCGCGACCCTGTGGTCGCAAAAAGCATTTCACTGCATTTCATACTGTATGACTGTGTATGTGACAAATAAATTTGATTTGATTTGATTTGATTTGATTTATTTTTCATCTTTAAAATAGAATTTGGCTTCGGGTTGTGGAACGAATAATCTGAGTTTTCATGGCCGAAATTCACTTTGATATACAAGTGTAATGTCCAAGCACACTTCTGTACTGAATTATGCTCGCAATCCGAGGTTCCACTGTACTTTTTTTTTCTGTTTAGTGAGAGCCAGCATGAGTGCGATGCTTAATATTTGTGCTATGCTTTAGACTGTGAGCCTTTCCTCTTTCCCTCTATTCCAGTCATTCTGGTGCACGTTGTTTATATATCAAAACTGGGTAGGTTAGGTAAGATTTTTTGTCTCAGTGTCTCAATAATGAGTGGGTATTCCTTATTGTTATTGCATATTGAGGTAAACCATCTGTGTATTTATGTCTGTCAGTTTGGTACTCCTACATCTTTTGGACTATTGTTGTTGTTTAGACTAGATGGAGGCATCTGGTTTTTTTTTTTCCCTCATCAAGGAAATAATTCTACAATCAACCACTAAACTCTTTCGAAACTCACTGGTACATTCCTTCTTTTTAAGCATAATCCAACCAGTTGATTTGGCCACTCCTACTGTAATTCTTACACTTTCTCTCTACTAGGTCTGATTCTCTCGTTTCCCCCCTCAGATACTCGGGTTTCTACCCGGATCTCAGCATGTCTGGCAGATCCGCCTCCTGGCTGGCAGCCCCACAAAGCACTTCTGTAAGAGCGTCTGCATATTTAGAGTTTCGATTACTTTATAATTACTTTTTCTATAAAATTATACTTTTTTCAAATGAAAGTTTTAATTCTTTTTAATGATGTACAGCTGCATTAAATAGTTCATGTTTTTGCAGTGCTGCTTTTTAGATACAACTCTATTTAACAAATTCATTATAAAAACTACTAAAAGGGGGTTTTCAAATTAAATGTCATTACAGACTGTTTTTTTTTTTTTTTTCAGATAAAAATACAGTTTTCTAAGTGCTGTAGATTTTGCGCCAGTCATTATGCCACTAAAATACTACTTTACAACCACAATCTCCTGAATTCCTGGCATCCTTCCCTGCATTGTTTTGTTCAGTTAGTTTAATCGGTGGAACACAAATGACCACACATGCATTGTGCCACCACAGCAGTTACTTAACACTCACAATCTGATGAATTTTCAATATCGTTTTCATTACTATGGCATGAAAGACAATAGTCACTATATCACCACAATGGCATCTTTTCACTCATAATCTACCAAATGCAAGTCATGTTTCAAATTCTTGTGTTTGCTGAAATTGCAGATTGTTGATGGATTTATTTTAACCTTAAAAAATCCCACATCTGCTTTTTGCATGCAGAGCTACCAGAATCCTTCAGCCAAACCCACTGCTTTTTCAGTCAAGATTGTTGGTCATTACTTTGACCCTGCTGTATGTTTAAATCATATACTGTAATACGGGGAACAAGAACAATAAAGAAGAAGAATCATTTCTCCAGTGTTGCGTGGTGCGGTATGGAGAGACGCACCACGAGATGTTATAATGTTTGTAAGAGCCCTAACGCAGGACTTGTAAGTGTTTATGATACACACAGGAAGACCTTTCCGCTTGGAGATAGCGTGGGATTATTCATTTGAAACTTAAAAGGAAATCAAAGAAAACTGAAAACACAAAATAAACAGAGCTCCGCCATCTACGCCAGAACTCAAGTTTTACAGTAAAAACATCGATCGCATCCTTTTTTCTTTTTCTAGGCCTTGAACTCTTTCTCATTTACTCGGAAACCAGAATAGGCTGGGATCAACAGGAAAGAGACATTTCTTCCTTGTCTATTCATTTTTGAGTTAGATATCAAGATTACATTCACAACATCCTGGTGGCTTCTGAGAGGATGCGGCTGATGTGAAGGACGACTTTCACACATACACACACACACATACATACACACACCAGTTTACCGAGTAGAGACTCATCCTCGCGCAGAGTATCATGCCATATGATAGTCGATGATACTTGGTACTCGGATAAATTTTATTTTAAAAATGTTTCTCGTCTTGCGGAACAAACCGGGTCACTCGCAATCCAAGGTTCCAAGGTATAGTAACAGCAGCTTCAGTTTTCTCTATCTATAAAACCCTAGATTATAAAAGTATTCCTGACATTTTCAGATTGCACAGTTATGGTAACTATGCAGATCTAAGCACTTGTTAAAATGGAAATGCCATGGTCAAGGTTGATCCTGTCTCCAGGCTGCTTTCAAAGAAAAGAAAAAAAAGAAGGAATAGATTTTAGGACCGTCAACACTGTGACCATAGCAGCTTTTTTCAAAGCACAGGAATCTGTTGTGCTTAATAAAATCCCAAACTGGGCACCCATTCTAACCCATTCTAATCCATTCTAACCCATTCTAACCCATTCTAATCCATTCTGCATTAAAGCAACAACAGTTAGTGCAAATGTGGCCTAGAGTGGGAATTATTAAAAGCTGCTTTTCTTTTTTCTCACACACACAAACAACTGTAACCACATTACATTTTATGCACCAGGATTTAAAATCAGTAACACTGTTAAGGTTGCTGTTAAGGCTGAGGATGAGAATAACTATATCCACATGAGGTCTCGTGATATAAGTCAAGATTTTTTGATGCACTAGAAGTTTTTGGAGTGAGGGTTTTTGAAAAACAAGGGGAAAAAAAACAATGGAAGCTCTGTTAGTAGGAGGGGTTGCACATGAGCGAGAGTGGGTATTTATAGACCTCCCCTGTTAAACCATGCTCCGTTTGAGTACATGCTCCGAGTCGGTGCAGTGGGTACAATAATGAATACAGCACAACGCCACAGCGCAGGAATCTGCCAGTGTGTATTACTGCACACTACCGTTCTTCTCCTCAGCATCTGTTGTTTATATGCAGGTAGGTGACCTCATCTATTGATCAGTACTGGTTCTCGAACGATAGTCCTTAGTTTGTGTGTGTGAGAAAGTTGCCACTGCGCACAAGGCAGACATCTGATAAAAACCTTCTGAGAACGATTAGTGCTGAGGCTCCTCTTAGAGACACTTTTAGAATGCAGCAATGTTTACTTTACCTTCTTTCCTGTCTTAAAAAAAACTTTAAGACAGGAAAGATATTTGCCTAATGAAAAACAAAATCATGATTTTTTTCCCCCCTAGAGTTTGTTTATCGCATTTATAATGCACACATGCACACTGTTCTGCTTTATTCAAATTGAAATTATGTGACAGTGAAATGACTTATTTTACTTACTAACTTTATTCTTAGCAGCCCAGAAAACGAATGAACATAATAATGCATCATTGTTTTAAAATTAGTTTTAGCATTTTACTGTTACAGTTAAGTCTGAACATCATTACAGCAACAAAATTTTAAGCTTAAGCCCGAATATTTTTGCCTAAAGAAGACACGTGCTCAGACACCAACAAAATGTCCCTCTCTCTCTCTCTCCCTCTCTCTCTCTCACTCTCTCTATATAGTTTATATTTTTGAATAATAAATATATACAGTGACAGCCAACAAATGATGTATGCTATATGTTCTATACTATATTAACAGTAGACATATGGACAGTGAACTGAATGACTGGAACAAACCTCTCATCTTAAATGACTTTTTTCAATAGATGGATATACTTTTTTTAAAAAAGAAAACAAACAGGGTTAGATCAAAAAACTATTGTTTCATCTATTCATAATAGTTATTTATTATAGTTATTATTATTTTATTTATTATAGACTATAGTTTATAATATAGCATATTAATGTATGTACCCTCTATTAAAGCTAAAAATAAGCTGATCAGCATCTGGCACATAACTGATCTTTATACTTTATACTGCACATAACTTCCTTTCTATTCAACATTTTGGATTTAATTCATGGCACAAGTTTTCAAATACCAAAGGACTTATAAATGATACATTCTGTACTTGGTTGTTAACTTTTGGATGACACCACAACGAAAGAGAGAGAGAACAGGCGAAAGAGATACAGTGAGCGAGAAGAACCAAGTGCAAAGACCACATAGCAAATTCTATGAAAATCATGTTATTTACTAGTAGTAATTCAGATGTCAGTGTTAATTCAAATATAATATTTTTGTCCAGGTCTTCTTGTTGATGTCTTGTCTCTCAGCCACACTACAATAAGATTCCTGTCCTGTTGTTTACAGTCTTTCTTTCTTCACGAATCACAGTTCACAGAAAAGCAGGATTGTTAAATGGTTCACAGAAAATCGAAATGCAAACCTAAAACTAGAATTGGTCATTTTTACACATTGTGTCTTTTTGTCTCAAAAAAAATATATATTCTCAATACATATCAGGTGATAAAGAAGCTGAAAAAAGAGGCAGAAATATTTGGCAAGCAGGTGGTATGGAAGTATATTAGTGGCAAAATTCATCAGAGCGAAATAGCAGGTTGAATTACATGAACTGAAAAAAACTTTTTGCAATTAAAATGTTTGAATTTTTCTGCATTGCAATTTGATATGAATTGGAAAAAAAAATCCTTAGAGTATTTACAATGTTTGAAATTTTTGCCACTGCAATTTATTGTGGTTGTATATTTCAAGTGAAAATGTAATTCAAGCATTTAAAATTCAATGCAAAAATATTCAAGTTACTAAATTGCTGTTCAAAAATATATCCAAGTGTTAAAAATACAATCTTTATTATTTTTCAATCTTACAAATTCAGGTAAAAAAATTCAAGTCGCTAAAATTCAGGTCTACTTCTCAGAAACTACTTACCAATCGGAACGAAGCACTCTTATAACATGCTGGGTTGCCAGTTGCACAATATATTCAAAGCAAAGCCGGCGCTGTTCCCTTTCAAAAGCTACACTCGATGCTGCACTGAATGCGCTATGGGAAAAGATTCCTCGTGACTGGTTGTGAAGCACGTGCGTGTCAAACATTTTGTGCCACATATTTTGGCATGTATAACCTCAGGCAGGTGACGTCAACCGATGAGGTGCACCTGGAGGTTATAAAAAGGCATGAACCAGAAACACCCTCAGATCATTTTCTCTTCAGGATCCGTCTTGTGGTGTGTGCGGTGTGCAAGCAGACCTTTCAGGGAAGTAAAACATTTATTTATTTATTTATTTACTTACCATGGCAGATTCTCGCAGAAAATGCGTTTATCCGTGTGTGCCCCAGATGGCGATTTCCACACTTATTGTGTCGAATGTTTGGGGGAAAAGGATGCTGTCCTCGGGCTTGAGGGAGGATGTGAACGTTGCAATCTCTTCCCTATTAAAGTCCTTCGCGCTCGGCTCGCCTTCTTTAAAATGGAACTACGAGCCGCAGCACATTCCTGGGGCTCGCGTGTTGATTTGGCAGAAGTACAGCAGAGCGAGCTTTCTCTTTCTCTTGCCCTTTCGCCGAATCGTGTGCCGTTGCCGCCTACTTCTCAAGCTTATCAAATGGTTATGGTTATAACCTGTCTTACTAACAGTAAGACAGGTTATAGATTGCACACTGTATATCTTACATACAGTCAGTAGACACAGGGTCATGTGGGAACTGACCAGAGTTACTAGTGCAATGATGGACAAAAACTACAAGATATATAAAAAGGATATAAATAAATTAATATAAATTACAATAAAAAAAGAGAAATTGCAGTGCAGCCATTGATGTACAATTTTATGTGTGACAAAGTCACAGTGCGACAGGTATTAACTGTTCCAAGACTTATGACTTCATACTAAATTTTTAACTGAAACTAAAATGTTGTAATTGGCTTGCATAAAATAATTTGTGACAAAAAATGTGTTTTTTTAAATTTTATTTTAATCAGACTGACGATAAACCTTACTATCCACACTTTACGTTTTTCTTAATTAAGTTTTTATGGTTACCTTTATTTATAAGCATTATAAGTTTAACAAAGTTTAAACAGCATGTACAATACTGTATGTTGTTGCTGCTGCTGAGGAAATTATTTCCATCTTGTTACTGAATGTGACTGTACTGTACATTACTGAGCGCCAGTGGCGGCTGCTAGCTTTTGAAACAGGGGTAGCTAGCTGGCTAGTTTCCCCTTCCACGAGCTACTTAAATTATATGAACGAACTAACTTCCTGCCCACTGCTCCATTCACTAGCAGAGAAGCTTTTCTGCAGTGAAAAAAGCTCCTCTGTGCTTCGCCTTAGAGTTCCAGTGAAGCTGGGCTTCAGGAGGGTTTAACGCGCTGTGCTGCACGGCAATGTACTGTATAACGAGAAAATCGCGTCAAACAATCTACAATAAATACCTGATTCTGAACGAGCTAGTCATGAAGTTGAACGCGTTCTAGCGCACTTTTATTAAATCCAATATAAATACGACAGTGCATATATGAGAATTTATTTTCTGACATAGTTGAGGAAGCGGAGCTTCCAATGTAGTCTTAGAGCAGCCGCCACTGCCGAGCGCAGGGGCGGGAAACACATCGCTCTTGCGTGTGAATTAAATTTTGTCGATTTATGCTGCCTTGTCGAAAAATGCTACCGCATAACCACAACTACACTGTGGACGTTCAATGTTATTAGAAGAGTTGATTGTGTTTATTAGCATTATCATAAATTTAATCAAAAACGCATGTCATCACGTAGCGTAAGCATTTATGTATGAACTACTCTGTGCACTGAATAGTGCTGCACACATATGATAACCACAAGATATTCAAGTATACAAAAATATGTAAACGTAGGTGTTTAAATTTGAGACCCTGAAGCAGTTTCAAGTTACAAGTTTTTATTTTCCTCAACCTTAAAGCTCATTCTCGACAATTTATGCAGAAACTCAAATGTTTCTGTCAAATTAAGCAAAGAAAAATGGTTTAAAGTCACCATCAACCGAAGTCTCAGCACCATGGTTGTATGGGAGTGGAAACAGGGTGCAAACTTGTGGGACTGCGCATGCGCAGATCCGGTAGTTACCGTTTACTGTGCAGCTGGCAACCCAGCCTGTAAGTTAAAAGTTTTGAATTTTATTGCCTGAATTTTGTTACCTGAATTTGTAAGATTGAAAAATAATGAAGATTATATTTTTAACACTTGAAAATAATTTTGAACTGCAATTTAGTAACTTGAATATTTTTGCATTGAATCTTAAATGCTTGATTTACATTTTCACTTGAAATATACAACCACAATAAATTGCAGTGGCAAAAAATTTAAACATTGTAAATGCTCTAAGGATTTTTTTCAATTCAGATCAAATTGCAATGCAGAAAAATTCAAACATTTTTATTGCAAATTATTATTTTTTTCAGTTCATGTACAGTGGTGTGAAAAACTATTTGCCCCCTTCCTGATTTCTTATTCTTTTGCATGTTTGTCACACTTAAATGTTTCTGCTCATCAAAAACCGTTAACTATTAGTCAAAGATAACATAATTGAACACAAAATGCAGTTTTTAAATGAAGGTTTACGTTATTAAGGGAGAAAAAAAAACTCCAAATCTACATGGCCCTGTGTGAAAAAGTGATTGCCCCCCTTGTTAAAAAATAACTGTGGTTTATTACACCTGAGTTCAATTTCTGTAGTCACCCCCAGGCCTGATTACTGCCACACCTGTTTCAATCAAGAAATCACTTAAATAGGAGCTACCTGACACAGAGAAGTAGACCAAAAGCACCTCAAAAGCTAGACATCATGCCAAGATCCAAAGAAATTCAGGAACAAATGAGAACAAATGTAATTGAGATCTATCAGTCGGGTAAAGGTTATAAAGCCATTTCTAAAGCTTTGGGACTCCAGCGAACCACAGTGAGAGCCATTATCCACAAATGGCAAAAACATGGAACAGTGGTGAACCTTCCCAGGAGTGGCCGGCCGACCAAAATTACCCCAAGAGCGCAGAGACAACTCATCCGAGAGGCCACAAAAGACCCCAGGACAACATCTAAAGAACTGCAGGCCTCACTTGCCTCAATTAAGGTCAGTGATCACGACTCCACCATAAGAAAGAGACTGGGCAAAAACGGCCTGCATGGCAGATTTCCAAGGCGCAAACCACTTTTAAGCAAAAAGAACATTAAGCCTCGTCTCAATTTTGCTAAAAACATCTCAATGATTGCCAAGACTTTTGGGAAAATACCTTGTGGACCGACGAGACAAAAGTTGAACTTTTTGGAAGGTGCGTGTCCCGTTACATCTGGCATAAAAGTAACACAGCATTTCAGAAAAAGAACATCATAGCAACAGTAAAATATGGTGGTGGTAGTGTGATGGTCTGGGGTTGTTTTGCTGCTTCAGGACCTGGAAGGCTTGCTGTGATAGATGGAAACATGAATTCTACTGTCTACCAAAAAATCCTGAAGGAGAATGTCCGGCCATCTGTTCGTCAACTCAAGCTGAAGCGATCTTGGGTGCTGCAGCAGGACAATGACCCAAAACACACCAGCAAATCCACCTCTGAATGGCTGAAGAAAAACAAAATGAAGACTTTGGAGTGGCCTAGTCAAAGTCCTGACCTGAATCCTATTGAGATGTTGTGGCATGACCTTAAAAAAGGCGGTTCATGCTAGAAAACCCTCAAATAAAGCTGAATTACAACAATTCTGCAAAGATGAGTGGGCCAAAATTCCTCCAGAGCGCTGTAAAAGACTCGTTGCAAGTTATCGCAAACGCTTGATTGCAGTTATTGCTGCTAAGGGTGGCCCAACCAGTTATTAGGTTCAGGGGGCAATTACTTTTTCACACAGGGCCATGTAGGTTTGGATTTTATTTTCTCCCTAAATAATAAAACCCCTCATTTAAAAACTGCATTTTGTGTTTACTTGTGTTATCTTTGACTAATAGTTAAATGTGTTTGATGATCAGAAACATTTTGTGTGACAAACATGCAAAAGAATAAGAAATCAGGAGGGGGGGGCAAATAGTTTTTCACTGTACTTCAACCTGCTATTTTGCTTTGAGGAATTTTGGCACTATTATACCTCCATATTTTCACTGGCCTTATTGTAAAGGTCTTGTGTCTTTCTGGCTCTGGGATTAAACACTTTCTAAGATTTATATCATGAGTGTTTATATACAGTATATGAGTCTAACCCACAGAGAGATAATTTTCCTACTTCTAGATAACAATCCTTTTGATTTTTGTTTTGTTTTGTTTATTTTGAATGAAAAAGAATTGGCCTTGAGCTTTTTATAATAGTGCACTTTTCAGCATTTTTCTTTTTCAGCACTGTCAGTGTTTAGGTCCTATTGGGGAATACTACTATAATATACAGTATGAATAAAATAATAATGGTGAAAATATTAAATGAATGAATGCACCATAAACAAATAATGGCACCCCATTCATGCACAGATTACACCCAGTGTTGGCAGGATAGATTATATTAAATAAATCATTTAACTGATGAAGTATATCGATAGGGCTGGTGCTATGAGCTTGTTGAATTTAAAAGCTTAATCAATTCTGGGTGACATCTATCTAGGTGATAACTGTCTTCATCAGTTGTTTTCATAAAGCAGGTGGAAAAATATCAACCACTGTGAGCCGTTTATGAATACAACACAAGTTTAGTCTCATTATTCAAACCTCTACTCATGCAAACTAACACATCTTCCTTCCTAGACGTCCTAAGAGTGACAGTACCATCAAGGCGTCTGGCAGCCGCTCGGGGACACGCTGTGGTTCTGGGCTGTGTGTTCTCACCTGACTTTGGACCAAACCCTAACCTTTCCAGTCTGCTGGTGACATGGCAGCGGGCGGAGAATAACGACGTGGTCCATAGCTTCTACTACGAGCGGGACCAGCTGGATAAGCAGCACTCTACATATCGGAAACGTACGTCACTGTTTGTGAATGAGCTAAGCAAAGGAAATGCTTCAGTAAGGATAGAGAACGTAGGAGTGAAGGATGCAGGGCACTACCTTTGCACCGTGAGCACGTCCAGGGGAACCGACAAAGCATCGTTACAACTGGACTACGGAGGTAAAAGCAGACTTCTAATCTTCTTGATTTTGAACCTGTACGAGTGATTTAATAATTATTTAGTGCATGCATGGCTTTTATTTTATTATTTTCATTATTCTATGTGCTGTGGTCTGGGAAAACCCTTCACATTGTCAGATATTCTGAAATCTATAGCTTTCTGTTTTGCCAGAAGTTGTCATACTTCAAAGGAATTTGGTGTTAAAGTGGCCACAGAATTGCCAAAACCAGGCAACCAGGTGACATTTCTCTGATATTTAGCTGTCTAGTTTTGGTGAGTTTCTGTCCACTATAGCATCAGATTCCTGATCTTGGCTAGTTGCAGACTGTCCATCTCAAGGTGCAATATCCTGTGCATTCTGAGATGCTTTTCTATGCAGCATGCCTGTAAAGAGTGTATTTAAGTTAGTGTCGCCTTCCTGGCAACCTGAACCAGTTTTTCACAGACCTCAACAAACCACTATTTACATCGGCCTATAAATGAATTGACTGAAGGTCCTAATACAGAATAGACACTAGAATGGATAGATACATTGGCCTCCACAGTTCCTAGTTAACACCAACCATCCATTGATCTAGGAACCTCTGTAGTCCCACTAGGGACCACGGAGACCAATGGTGACCATTAATACAATAATCACTATTGGCCTCCACTGTCCCTAGTTGGAGTACAGAAGTTCCTAGATGAATGGATGGTTGGTATTAATACTAAAAACAGTCCCAGATGATCTACAGTACAATACTCTAGCTAACTCTTTTCCAACGCTAAATTTGCCATGTGACATATGACATGACAAATTCCTCGACACATTCATCAAAAATGAATCTTTCTCTTGTCTACTCGTACCAACTGCTTGAAGAAGAAAAAAGAAGTGGTGCTTCAAAAGATGAGTAGTGTGGAGCGAGACATTGAAATTTAAACAATGAAGAAGATGTTACACCGCATTGCATAATTCAAAACCTGAAAGGTGAAATGTGAGACATCAGGCAATAAACTTTAGTGCTATGGATTGAATCAGTTGGACATTCTGTCAATAGCAAAAGGTTCATAGCTCTTCCTTCTCAGCATCACATTTTGCTCCATTCTGATGTTTAATGTGAGAATTAACTGAACCTCTTGTTCTGTATCTGCATTTTGTGCATACGTCTGCCACATGATTTGCTAATTAGATAAAGTCTACAGGTTAATGTGGACATTTATACAGTCTACTGTATATAAAGGTACATCAGGATGTCTTATTAGCAGAAAAACAGTTGGTCAAAAAGTTTTCTAGGATTTCCTAGAACCTCACTCCTGTCCAAAAAAAAAGGTTTTTTTTCCCCTTCCACAGCTTTATACACAGAGCCAAGATTAACCATCGATGTGTACTCCTCTGACATTATGGTGCAGTATGAGACGGAGGGATTCCCTGCACCCGAGCTAACATGGAAAGGAGAAAATGGCAAAAACCTCAGCAGTCACATACAGACCTCAATTCAATCGAATGAAGAAACAGGACTCTATTATATTAAAAGCAGTTACACAGCACCAAAAACTCCTCTCAACTTCACCTTTATTCTCGAAAACCAGCTGCTGCATCAGTACCTGCACAGGCCTGTTAGCTTCACTGGTAAGGACTTTAGATATAAATCTAGATGATGAACCTTTTTTTTTAGTTCATATCAATAGAAATGTAAAACGTGTTTTTAAAATACCACCATATATCTATAATGCGAGGGTATGCATGCATACAAGTGCAGCTTCCATGTGTAGTGACTCCTCTGATGGTGTGTGTGTGTTTATAAGAGTGAAACAAAGACGTCAAGGTCACGTTCCACAGACTGAGAGAGCCTCTTTGTTCTGTTTACACAGCGTGGGAGTCATATTAGTGGCTGAGAGCTCATTATGTGCACCTGTGCCTTCGCAGGTACTGGGGTGTTTTTTTTTTTTTTTTTTTTTTTGGATAATTGAAGTATCCTATAATTGAAAACCATTCCAGAGGGCAAAGAGCACTATGTGTACATAGCTATAATTCAGTAACCTGTTGGAAAAAGATATATTTAACAGCCCTGGATAGATGACACTTTCCCACCGAGCCATGAGGCCTTTGTGGGCTGGTATGCTTTTTAACGAAATTCCTGGAGATCAAATTCTAACACTTATCCTATCCCTTGCTGAGGAAATGACCTAAGGCGTGTCTGCTTTGTGTCTGTACAGATGTGTCACTGTGATGACATGCGTCAGACTTTCAGTCCTTTGACATACATTTGTATGCTGGTCAACTCATGTCTCCCTTTTTATTTTGGACCATTTCTAAGATGCTCCGTCAATCTGAATAAGCCATACTGACATTTGATTAAACTGAGATGTTGGAAATTCAGTCCTTGCTCCCATTAATTTGAGCTTCTCATTCAAGAAAATAGTTTTTTTTAATTCTTATTTTGTTTCCTCATTTCCATTTTTTTTCCTTGCAGGTGAACAGCCCTCCTGCGTAACGGCAGTCATCGTACCTGTAGTGATTTGTTTAGGCCTCATCTTGATTGCTGCAGTTTTGCTTTGGCGATACCATCGCAAGTTGGGATAAACTGGGAAACTAAAGTCTATAAAAGGTCTGAGATACAATAAACTGTCCACTTTATATTTTCTGGTAACTATAAAAGTCATCAATTGCATCTCCGTTCATTTATTCTAGCAATTTTTGTTGTTGTTGTTGTTGCTAGACTAATCTTGCTGATAACTGCTGATCACCTTTCTTTATTATACTGCGTGGCCAAAAAAAGATTTGTGTACCTTAATTAGAGTGCAGTGTGTTGATGGAAATGATTCCTGATGCTCCCAGAACTACACAACTTACAGTAAATCCTGCAATGTGGCCGTGCCATCAGGGGAGAAAACCCCCCCGTAGAACCTGGTCATCCAGTACGTTCACATTATCAGCTGACTTCATGTTATCGCCCCATAACGTTGCTGAGTCTAGACCTGACCTACTGAAGCAACCTCAGATCATAACCCCGCCTCCAGAGGCTTGTACAGTGGACACTATGCATGATGGGTGCATCGCTTCATGAGCTTCCCTGCTTACCCTGACACGCCCATCGCTCTGGAATACGGTCCATCACTCCAAAGACCAATCTTGACCAACCAAAGTTGTTCTTTTTTTTTTTTTTTTTTTTTTTTAAAGAACAGCATGTTTTTACTAGGTTTGTTTTTTCTGACTACATTTCTTCCACAAAGTTGAAGACCACTATCCTTCCAGATTTTTAATAATGTGTTCTTACCCCAATTCCATTCATTTCAAATCGTCTTAGTTGTTTATATTTTTTATGTTGCATGATACAGGCCAATAGTTCGATCCTTCTGACATACTGCCTTTTTGGGCAGGCAGTGTACCTTTAAATATATTTTGTTGTTGCTTTTTTTAGTATGTATAGCAGGTGGCATGTGATTAGCACTGTCGCCTTGCACCTCCAGGGTCTGGGTTCGATTCCCGTTTCATGTTCTCTCTGTACTTGGTGGGTTTCCTTCCAAAGACATGCAGATTAGGCTAATTGGCATTCTCAAATTACACATAGTGTGTGTGCATGTGTGTGTGTGTGTGTGGGTGACTGTGTGTGTGTCCTGCAATGGATTACCACCGTGTGCATCGTGTACCCCAACTAGTGGCCTAGGTCTCCTGGCATAAGCTCACCGTGTTCCTGTTCCTGGGTTCCTGTCACCGTGTATACAGGATACAGTAGTATAGACGATGAGTGATTTTGTACAACGAGCCTCCTGAAGATTTTTAATGAAACTTTTACTTTTTCCACTGATTACATTGTTTTGTAAAACGCTGAAAGGATGCCAGGATATTTGTTTCAAATGAAACTTTTTACTGTACAAATGATCTCAAAGTGCCTTCATTGACATGAAAGCCTGATCATAACGGCTTGTACTGACTGTTCTGTGTCTAATCGTGTTCAAGGTACTGACGTCAGAAGGTCTAATGATGACGGGAACTGTTGCAATGTTTGTGCCTTAGAGATACAGTAAGCACTTAAATTCTCGTGCATGGTTCAAAATTTTTTATGCTGAAGATGTATGAATGCAACGTAACAGACCTTTTTATTATTATTATTATTATTAATACTATTATTGTTATTGGAACCTCATTAATCAATTAACCAATTAGGCACTGATGTGTGCTGCTCTGTGTGGGAGAATATAGGCTGCTGAAATAGTTTACAAAATGGTTATACTGCTTGAGATGAACATAACAACGCACAAATGCATTCTTATTATTCCTTTCTGTATGTTAACACAATTATGTTGCTCAGCTACTGTATAAGGAAATAACCCGAGACTTACTAGCTACCCTCCCCTAATAATAAATAATGAAGAGAATTAAGATGGTTTTAAGAGAATCGATTGTACTTTATTTTATTCTTTAACACTTAGCCTATGGACATTTTGGAATCTATAATCTATGGAATCTCTTTTGTTGGACTGTATCATGTTCGCCAGTGATTAACATCAAAAGCGAGGTAACAAAAAAGTAGCTTTTCTTTATCACTTCAGATAGAAATGCTACAATGGCAGCAATCTTTTCTTTAGTCATTTTATATTTTAAACTATTTGTTCATTAATGATTTTTATTTATATGGGTTGGGGGCATGGATTTAGTAAAAAAAAAAAAAAAAGATGTGCGCACGAGGTACGGTATATTTGGGAGACGATGTGTACATATACAGTCAGAAGTTATAGTTAAGATGAATGAAATGTACCAAATTAGTGTTAAAATCAAGCTGACTTCACTTTGCTGTTATTTAACTGTGAACAAAGTCTGGAAAAAGGAGAAATCTAACAACAAATCTTTTTTTGATGTTCTCCAGTAGTGTTTGCCAAGAGGGTCATGCGTGGATCATTAAAGTTTCAGTTGCAAGTTTACTTTGCCTTCTCTCAAGTGATTTCCCAGTAATGTTGTGAGAATTAAAATCATTTAGACATGGCAAGTATTTAGGTTCATTTCCTCTGTTGCTAAATCTGTTGTTTCCAACCATCGTCATTTCACACACATCATAAAACATCACATTGATGGATTGAAGGCTTTTTTTTTTAAATACAAAAGTTCAGTCTTTAACCTTGATTTATTTGTAAAGGATCATGTTTAATTGTAAATCAGATGATTATTTCTCTCTCATTTTGTCTAATCTGCTGAATGAATATTGATTGTTTATTTGTTTTCATAAAAATGTGATAAATATTTTGTTTCAAATTCTATACTGTATATACTCATACTTATATATGAAATACTCCAATAAGATGTGCATAAGTTGTTCATGTCAACATGTTAAAAGATGATTTCTGCAATAAAATTAATACAATTTGATAAACAATTAAGCATTTTGTTCCTTTTTGTCAATTTTATCCTATTCGTTTCAGACTTAAAATGTGCAGTTTTGCTCCTGTTGGTAATTAAAGTATTTGAAGCCACAACAACAACAAAAAAATAAAACTCCATGTAGTTCCCCTCGCTGCTTCCCTGGCTGAAATGAACACATGAATTGATTAAATGGGAAAACTGGGACAGACTTAAAGCCTAGTCTGTTCAAACTAGATATCCGATGCATGAGATTTCAGCTCCACCATCTTTTTGGATCTTAGAGAGGTCATAAAATTCGACCAAACTAAACTGCAAAATTGCTTAATGTGAAGCTGATGCTTAAGTAGCGTTAAGTCAGATTTCATGATAGGCTTGACGAGTTCAAATGCATGTTGTTGTTGTAGGTCTTGTGGATACTGCATACCACATGCCCATGCTTCCAGTTAATGGTCTGTTTAAGTATTAAAGGGAGATACAGTAGGAGATAAAAGAGACGTAGTGTACTGCTTTACTGTATACAGTTTTGAGTTGCTCTAATTTGACCATGATTACTGAAAGATCTTAACACAGAGGCTCTAGAACTGTTGGAGACAAATGAGCAAATTTTAAAACAGATGTTATGGCATTTGGTGAACTGACACTGATGGTGGTTGAGAGAGAGAGAGAGAGCGCTGTCTACAACACCACATACAACTTCTGTAATTGCTCAGTTGGGTGGTGGTTATGAAGGTCATTGCTCTGTGATGTTATACTTTTTATTATTCCCCTAAACCAGTCGTGAGTGCATGTGCTCTGTGGAAGGGGGAATGGTTTTTCAGGACGCTTCACTTTTATTATGAATTTTATGATGTTTTGGAATAATTCTTCCTTCCAGATGGGATGAGAACAAATTATGCCATGCAACAAGTGACACGCCTGCTTTAATAGTTTGGCATTAATACTTCAAGACCAAGGCAAGACCAAGACCACCAAAATCCAAGACACCAATTTTTACACTTACTGCGTTATTGTGCCATTAAACTACTTCATCAAAACATTATCTACTGTAGCCTGTCTTGGTTTTGCAAACTGGACAAAATACATCAGGTTCTCCAACGTCATTGTTTTATATTTTATTTATTAAAACCTTTTCTGAACAATAAATAAGCAATGAAGTTGTCAAGTTTCATACAAGTGCGATATGAAATATGGACATGACAATAAATCCATGTTGACCAGTTAACTGAACTTTTATAGCAACATGATTAGTTTGGGTCTAAACTCGCTTACGCAGTTCATGACATCTTCATATACTTTACAGACAGCATCATGTACATCAAAGAGAGAAATATAATGGTTCAGTAATCAGTGCAGTGCACAAGACATTGATGGAAAAGTGGTGCAAAACAAATGAGCTGAACACTTTTAACAGTCAATAAAAAGTCTGTTGTTTCATAGGTTTTATAGATTTTTGCTTTAATTAAATTAAAAAGCAAAAAAAAAAAAAAAAAAGAGAATCTGTCAAAATGTATAAAGTCTTAAGTAAAAGGTTTGTGCGATGTGATCGGACCAACAACAGAAACCATCTCTCTCATATGTCGATGATGACGAAAATCTCCGGCTTCTCCTTGTCGTGTATCTGCATGGCCGAGTAAGTAATGGCTTTCACTTCTGTGCCCTGTGAAGAGATCATTCATTTCAAAGAAAAACAGTTAGAAATATCCCCTGCCAAATTCAGCATCCGTGCTTTCTACTGCTTTCAAACGTCTTATCTAATGTCTTTAACAGCGCTCCAGTGCGTTGAGGTCAGACATCTGATGTAATGTCTGGAGCATATCTGAATAATCCATGTCATAATTACATTTTTCCTATTTGTTACATTTTTCAAACAAACATTTTTGTCTTTGATGAATTCTTGTGATGGAAGTTACTCACTTGTGGGTGCTTGGCCAGGTTAAACTCTTCACCCCATCTGTAAGACAAGATGTTCAACAGTTTCAGCCCAAACACTGGCAAGGAATGATTATTTCCTACAACACGGAGAACTAGGGAAACATAATAATACTAAATTGCTTTGGGTTTGGTTTTCAAACACTTCATGGCAGATGGAAAAACTATCCACATTGACTTTACTTGCTTTAATTCCCTGGCCACTCATTGTCAGAGGATGCAGCAGAACATTCGCTACTATAACAGGTAAGTGAATAAAATCTGGATATGAAAAACATATCTTTGATCTGTCAAAATAAAGCAAGTACAGGTCCTTTAAAAACGTCCTTATCGTGTTCTGCTGGCCAGACATGCTGGGTGTGTTGGTTTTAAAGGGATTCTGAGAAAATCCCCACTCAAGCTCACGAAAAACGCAGATGCAGACGTTACGTTGGTGATGGATCAGGGAGTTGCATTTCGTTCCAAACTACAGTAACTTCCAGAATCTACAGTTATGCAAGAGAGAGGGGAAACATCTGTATCTGTATAAATAAATAAAATAATAATAATAATAATAATAAGGTAAAATAAGATAGAATAAAATAAAGAGTCCTAAAACAGTAAGTACCATATCGCACACTAAACTTTTGAATACCTTAAATGAATACACTAAATATGACCCAAGAGCACTGGTGAATATTGCACAAATTAATACAGTAATCTAATATACTGTATGTAATATTGTATTATTATATGTAATATTGTAATATTATATTGGGATGCAATATTGCAATTATAATATTAATACAGGTAAGTAATATTGTCCTATTGTGTTACTGTTAGCGCCAGTGAATATCCACATAGTGTGAGATTTATTTCCCTCATACCCTGAGTGAAGGTGGAATGATTTAGTACAAGTAGATGGTTTGTTCTATCAAACTGGTGGCGGAAAACCCACGAAATCTGGTGTGAGGAAAGGCGATTTAGCTAACAAAGAAGGCTTTGAGTTTTATGCTCAGAGTGGATTCCTCTGCTTCGGGTTGAGAGGCTCAGAACAAAAGCAAAGGCATGAAGATTACACAGGCTCTAAACACAAGCAGCACCAGAAGAGGCCCAGGGAAACGAGGATGAAACAAAACTGAAAGTGTGTGGATCATAATGAAGAATTTAGCCTTGACTAAGAGACAAAAATACTGCATGAGTGTCTGATAGACTCGACATATTAGTTGTGTCTATTTGGAGCTTGTGTAAATCAGATTAGTGTGGGAACATCAGACAGCTCAGTGCTAGAGGAGTATACTGTACGGTCGGGTGATTTCTTCTTGGCATTGTTCAACTGTTCTTCACTTCCTCAAAGGTTTCTATTCACCTTTAGGAATAGGACAAATAAGCCTTATTGGTTCTAGACTGAATGAGATTGTCTTTGTACTTCTTTCCCCTTTTTAATCACGATAAACACCTTGTTAATCAAGCTGCGGATTAAATAAAATATAAAAAAGAAGAAGAAAAAAAAAAAAAGAAACATACAGGGTAGTGTACAATTTAGGCTTAAATGACTTCCAAGAGCATTTCCTGTTTCAAAATTACCATAATTATCTGATTTTATCTTAAAAAAAAAAAAACAACAACAAAGAATAAATTGGACTGCTTTTAAAAACTCTATTTAATTATTGGCAGAATTCAATGAGGTTTAAACAACTAGAAGTGGCGAATGTAATTTTCTCTAAAATTTGATCGTCATCGAAACCATATACTAATTAGGAACTGTAGCCCTTAAAACTCACAGCATTTTAGCCCTTATTTGTTTTGCTGTTTCTTAATAAACATACATATGGCTCAGGATGATGCAGTCTAGACAGACCTATCCTCTTTTCTTTTTTTTTTTGGTATAAAATAGGCAATATGGTTGAATTGAAATGAATTTTAACCAATTATACAAACATGACTGGGCAAAAAAAATTAAACGGAAAGAAATAGCACAGATACACATGATCACGTGTTTTTATGACTGTTGTTTCTATGGCCAAAAAAAAAAAGAACAATAATGTGCAAATTTTGAGAGTTATACATTTTTTGCGAGGTCGTTCCCATATTCCACTTCAATGAGGTCAAATTTATCCTTTATAAAAGTAACTTTTGTTCTACCGGACATATCCGAAAAAAACCCAAATACACAGTTTGATGTCTGAAGCCTCCGCCATTAACACGCACCAGCACCACTTCTATATAAGCACTTAAAAAAAAAAAAAACGAATATCGAGTATCGAACGAATATCGAATAAACGAGTACCTACAGTACGCTGCTGTGTAGCCGGTACGTCTCTGTGCTGCTTGAGTTTTAAGAGGACCGAAAATATATTATAATATCATTTGACACTATAATGGGAACACTGGCTAATAATAATAATAATAATAATAATAATAATAATAATAATAATAATAATAGAAAATAAGATAAAGAACAATAAACAGATTTGTGGAAATGAGGAACTGGTACAGGTACAGCTCATCTCTTTCTTTTCTTCAGAGTAACCAGAATTGCTGTTGAAACTCATGATTCCGACCTGGCTTTGTTTCTGTGTATTTTAAATGACTAAATAAGGACTAAATGATTTCTTCTAACTAAACCAATTTCCAACAAGGTGTCAGAGGGGACCATTATTAAATCTCTAAATCAAACAGCACACTGAATCATGTGCAGTAAAAATAAATCAATAAATAAATCGTACTGGTCTCCTGTCATACTTCCCTTCCAGCATTAAATGACTTCTATAAACATATGATTCATTATGATTCTGTAAGCAGGGAGGAAGCACCGTATGACCGTTTCACTCTTAGTGAAATATCCCATTTCTATCCCAAGTATCCAGACCCATCACTTTCACACTTTGTTAAACCGTCATTAGCAGAAATGACTCACGTCTGCATGTGGATGATGCCACAAGCTTGGCACATCTTCTTCTTCTTCTTCTTGGCAGAATCATTCAAGCTCAGTCAGGTTGAACAGGCAGGGTCAGTACACGTCCAATTTCAGGACAATCCAATTTTCTCTCCAGCGATGCTCTACTGGGATCAGGTCCAGACTTCAGAGTTACTCGGAAGACACTGCTGTGATTTCTTGGCATCATGGTCTTGGTGAGCTGGTGAGCTTCATCCCAGCCTGAGATTCTGAGCAATCTGGAGAATTTTTTTTTCTACTCAGGATGTTGTTGTTGGTCTTTCGGCTGGCTCCCGGCAAGGGGTCGCCACAGCAGAATATCCAGTACACACAATAGCCTTTTGATTTTTATATGCATCAATTTCCCCTCCATACTGTATCAGTCCCAGGAACAAAAACCTTTGTTATCAGACCATGCGATTATGTTTCTCACAATCTGAGAGTGCGCCATGCGCTTTTTGGCAAAACTTTCAGTGGGCTATCATGTGCTTTTCAATGAGAAATGTAGAGTATTCTGTCTGGCAACTATACAATAGAAGCTCATTTGAGAATGATGAAGGCCATCATGCTCTTGGATGTTTTTTTTTTTTTTTTTGGATCGTTCTTCAGGTCGTGAATCTACAGACAATTCCCTCGACCTCATGGATTCGTTTTTTTTCACCCTGACATACGGCATCCATACAGTGAGACCTTATACAGACAGGTGTGTGCCTTTACTTATTAATGTCCAGCTAGGCACAGGTTCACTCCATTCAAGTTGTTGAAGCACCTCAAGGACACTGACAGAAGTAGGATGCACAAAACATCAACATTACTATATATATATATATATATATATATATATATATATATACAGTGGTGTGAAAAACTATTTGCCCCCCTCCTGATTTCTTATTCTTTTGCATGTTTGTCACACAAAATGTTTCTGATCATCAAACACATTTAACTATTAATCAAAGATAACACAAGTAAACACAAAATGCAGTTTTTAAATGAGGGATTTTATTATTTAGGGAGAAAAAAAATCCAAACCTACATGGCCCTGTGTGAAAAAGTAATTGCCCCCTGAACCTAATAACTGGTTGGGCCACCCTTAGCAGCAATAACTGCAATCAAGCGTTTGCGATAACTTGCAACGAGTCTTTTACAGCGCTCTGGAGGAATTTTGGCCCACTCATCTTTGCAGAATTGTTGTAATTCAGCTTTATTTGAGGGTTTTCTAGCATGAACCGCCTTTTTAAGGTCATGCCACAACATCTCAATAGGATTCAGGTCAGGACTTTGACTAGGCCACTCCAAAGTCTTCATTTTGTTTTTCTTCAGCCATTCAGAGGTGGATTTGCTGGTGTGTTTTGGGTCATTGTCCTGCTGCGGCACCCAAGATCGCTTCAGCTTGAGTTGACGAACAGATGGCCGGACATTCTCCTTCAGGATTTTTTGGTAGACAGTAGAATTCATGGTTCCATCTATCACAGCAAGCCTTCCAGGTCCTGAAGCAGCAAAACAACCCCAGACCATCACACTACCACCACCATATTTTACTGTTGGTATGATGTTCTTTTTCTGAAATGCTGTGTTACTTTTACACCAGATGTAACGGGACACGCACCTTCCAAAAAGTTCAACTTTTGTCTCATCAGTCCACAAGGTATTTTCCCAAAAGTCTTGGCAAGCATTGAGATGTTTTTTAGCAAAATTGAGACGAGCCTTAATGTTCTTTTTGCTTAAAAGTAGTTTGCGCCTTGGAAATCTGCCATGCAGGCCGTTTTGCCCAGTCTCTTTCTTATGGTGGAGTCGTGAACACTGACCTTAATTGAGGCAAGTGAGGCCTGCAGTTCTTTAGATGTTGTCCTGGGGTCTTTTGTTGCCTCTCGGATGAGTTGTCTCTCCGCTCTTGGGGTAATTTCGGTCGGCCGGCCACTCCTGGGAAGGTTCACCACTGTTCCATGTTTTTGCCATTTGTGGATAATGGCTCTCACTGTGGTTCACTGGAGTCCCAAAGCTTTAGAAATGGCTTTATAACCTTTACCAGACTGATAGATCTCAATTACTTTTGTTCTCATTTGTTCCTGAATTTCTTTGGATCTTGGCATGATGTCTAGCTTTTGAGGTGCTTTTGGTCTACTTCTCTGTGTCAGGTAGCTCCTATTTAAGTGATTTCTTGATTGAAACAGGTGTGGCAGTAATCAGGCCTGGGGGTGACTACAGAAATTGAACTCAGGTGTGATAAACCACAGTTAAGTTATTTTTTAACAAGGGGGGCAATCACTTTTTCACACAGGGCCATGTAGATTTGGAGTTTTTTTTCTCCCTTAATAACGTAAACCTTCATTTAAAAACTGCATTTTGTGTTCAATTATGTTATCTTTGACTAATAATTAACGGTTTTTGATGAGCAGAAACATTTAAGTGTGACAAACATGCAAAAGAATAAGAAATCAGGAAGGGGGCAAATAGTTTTTCACACCACTGTATATATATAAAAAAGATAAACACCTGTTTAAACTTTTTCATTATTGTGTGTAGAAGGATGAGAAGGGGAAAAAAAAGATCTGAATTCATTTTAAGACGAGTGTGAAACATAACAAAATGAGAAGAAATTATAAGGGTCTGAAAACTTTCCACCTGGACTGTACATATGAAACCAAACATTGAACACTATCCTGTCCGAGCTGATTAACTCGAAAGAACAGGCCCTCATTGTGCGGTGGAGGACTAGACAATCACCCCTTCTTCCACAGGGGAGGACTAAACAATCACCCCTTCTTCCACAGGGGAGGACTAGACAATCACCCCTTCTTCCACAGAGAGTTATACAAAAACTCAGACATGCACTGAATGAACTCACCCGACGGAGCGGATTTTAAAGCGTGTCCTGTCAAAGTGCAGCACTTTCACTTCCTGCGGATAAATAAATAAAAAAGTTAGACCTATTGTGTATATATATATACACAGAATACATATTAAACATTTAACCCTTTAATATATATCTATATTTATCCTGCACAGAGCCATGGTGGCATGGGGCATATCCCGGACAAGTCGAGGAACAAGGCAGGACACACCATGGAAGGGGAGTCGGTCCAAAACGCAGTTACTCGCAATCCGAGGTTCCACTATACTGTAAATAGTTAGCATTAACATACACAATCTTAATATGCCATGTGTGTGTGAAATACCCGAGGGATGAAAAACACATCGGCGCTGAACTTGAAGAGCCAATCATCTAGAAAGTGAAAGAGAAGCGATTCCAGATCGTCACCTGTCCGAACACAGAAAGGGTTTTGTTAAGCTCTAACTGGATCAGGATTTAACAGGACATGCCTCACAGGCCACGTTTTGAATAAACACAATGCTGTCTGGTACAGGAATGCGTTGGGAGGCCACATTCAGGAAAAGTAAAGTCTGCTCGCTCAGCCCGACTACGCGCGCACACACACACACATGTGCACCTGCGTGTATTTTCAGATACAACATCCAGCACACTACTTCTTATCTAGAACTTTGTCTTCTACAAACTAAGGTCAGGTCGTATCGCCGGGTGTGTATACAAAAGAACTTCTGTTGGGTAAGCTGCTGTAACTAAGGTTAGCTCCTAGTGTCATCTTGCCTACTCCTCCATATAGGGCTTATCTGTTTTACCCAGCTTTCGAAATGATCTCTCATACCCGTAATAAAAACAGTGACAAGAAATGTTAGTTCACCATCATGGGTGAAACATCTTCTCCAGCCGTAAAGCATGAGCGAGAGGAAATCCGTCTACAGCTCTGCTCAGAGATTAACAGAAACTGGTGTGTGTGTGAGAGAGAGAGTGAGAGAACATGAATGCAAAGAAGTTACTATTTACACAGTTACAGTAAACACACTTGAACACGAAGTCAACACTGCTGGGAAAGACGAGTTAAAGCATCTGGTGAAAAAGTAGAGGTCGAGGAAATGTCATGCATGCAATTAATCAGTTTAGAAACTGGCGGTTTCCCTGGAATATTAATTCAAAACGTCCAAAGCAAAGCTTTCTTTTATAAAAAAAAAAAAAAAATGTAATATTCTATTTCATACTTCATACCGACTTACCGAAAAAAAAAAGAAAAAAAAAAAAAAAAGACTTCATACCAAAACTCCCAGTGAAGAAAGAAGTTTCTAAATTAAACTTTGTCAGACTCGAAGCTGTGAAACATTTAGGCCAAAAATCACATACACACTAACTGGAAAGTGAATGAGACTTATGTTCATGTGAAAATACAGTATGTAACTGTATAAATGCACAGAGAGACAGCTTGTATTCAGGGAAAACTTTAAATCCATATTGACGCAGTTTAGACGCCGTGTTGGCCATTTTTCAGCGTAATCGGTCTCAATTCAAACAATAATGGTGTAAGTCTGTACAAGCATATGACCTGTAAAGATTGCTGTTTAAATAGTGTTTTGTTGAAAATCTAAAAAAAAAAAAATTCTCCTGCTGTCTGTATTCTGCCAGCTTTCTTTCAAAGAAGTCGAGTGGCTTATTAACGTGACTGGAGTGTGTTGTCTCTAAGTGTCTCCCTAATTTGTTGGGTCTCATGCGGTCTGCTGCCAGCGGTTTAAGACACAAAACACACACGAGCCTCTCCTCTGCCCCCACCATCACCACCATGAATCCAAGCTCAAGATCGGCTTCATCATATTTTCTTTTCTTTTTGGTTGATTTGGCTGATCGTGCTGAATCGCCTGCTTTTTTGTGGTCCATGTAACAAATGTATCCAGTGACGTTATTACGCTCGCTACATACAGTACGCTACTGACCCGGTTTGTGTCCGCAGTAAAGTCCGGTTTATATTCACATATTCGCATCTCCGGCTTCAATAGCTGCGTAAATAAACCCGCAAATACGATACCCACATATATTACCTCTTTACATTGGCCTTAAGATACACCCGCCTTTTTTCTCGATTAAGTACCTAAATTATACGTTTGAAAGCTTAAACATCATTACTCTCTACAGCGCAACAATGATTTAGGGATCATCACAAAATGCCGCACAACAACAAAAAGCGTAGAACGATATGGATTAGTGATGGTCGTTCATGAACGATTCATTCTTTTTGAACGAATCTTTAACATGACTCGGATGAACGAGTCGTCTCGGAGAGTGATTCGTTCATTTTCTATTGGGCACGCATGCGCAAAATATCGCAAAACTTCCGTATGTTATATACCGGAAACAGTATTGAACGATTCTCAGCAATACGTCTTCGAGTCTCGAGTCGTTCGTTCTTTCTTTTGTCACGTGACTCCCACAGACGCTATGCGGTGCAATAGATTCAAAAGAACGAACGACTCAGAAGATATAAGAGGTGAGCTGCTCATTCTGTTTATTATAACATGTCCTTAGTTACATTGTAATATTTTCATAACTGGAACTACAGCTGAAAGTTGTGTATGTAGACGTATTGGGGGTATTTTTATTGAAAACGCAACATTTTAATTTATTTCTGATCAAAAGAACGAAATGAACGGAATGACTCAAAAAAAGATTCGTTCATTTTGATGAACGAGATTCAAAGAACCGAGTCACTAAAATGAGTCGAACTTCTCATGACTAATATTGATCTTCCCTTCTGGTCAGCGCCTGAAGGATCAAAAAGCAACTTTGTTGCCACACCGGAAACTAGAAATGCCAGACTAGTACTGCCTGATAAAATATGAATTTATTTTTACAAAAATACAGAAGCATCAGCATACACATTAGAATAAATAATGATTACACGTATAATACCGAAAGTTTCCTTATATTGTTCCTCTGCAATTAACATGCCGAGGTTAAACCGTTCTTGTTGCACTATGGTTCCACTTTTTCTCCCGGCCTCCAACTGATGTTATTTTAAATTTACTTGTATTAATGATCCATTTCTTTGTGTGTGATTGTTTAGTTTTGAGCGTACGCTCTTCATCGTCAATAAAGAAAAGCATGAATTAGAATATAAAATATAAATACTTTCCTATTATTTTCCACTAATTTCCTCCTGTTCATTGCGCCCCACCTGTAATGTCTGTGCGGCCCACACGCTGAGAACCACGGGCCTAGTGGGAGGGAGCCAGGGTTGGATGGGTTTATGGGTTTCATCTGGAATTTTATACAAACTTTTTTTATATTTGGCACGAGTTCTCTCCTATTTTCTATTTTCATGCCTGTACCTTTTTTAAGACCTTTTGGAAGACATTCTCAATCCAGATTCCTGGAAGACGGCCTCTATTAGCTTGATTCTTAAAAAAGGAAAGAACTCATTGGACTGTGCCTCATATCGCCATATGATTACAGATTACTTAATGTAGATTTTAAAATTGTGGCCCAAGCCTTCGCTCGGCATCTGGAGAGAATTCTACCCAAGATCATTAAACCTGACCAAACTGGATTTCCCGCTACGGTTCAGATTATGTGGATCGTCTGCTGAATATAATACATCCGTTGAATACAGATGGAGACCAGCTGCTACTGTATAATATCTCTGGATGCAGAAAAAGCGTTTGACAGGATCTAGTGGAGGTTTTGCTTTCAAATATTAGATTATTTATAAAAACACTAATGGATTATTATTGGGTAAATTTCCAAATGAATAGAGGCTGCTGTCGGGGCTGTACCCTGTCACCACTCCCGTTTGACCTGCTCATCCAACCCATGGCAGAAAGGATCCTTATGCATACAGGCATCCAGGGGGTGAAGGCAGGTGGGATGGAACACTGCACATCATTACTGTATATACAGACCATGTCTGGGTTTCTATATACACACAACACCTGGTTTAAAGGATTTGTTCTCCAAGAACTGAATGCAGCCAGTACTAAGTTTATGTAGAATAATAAAAAAAAACCCAGGATTAAATTCACTTCACTTCTCAAGCCAAAGGCGGTTGGAGGCGGATCTTTGCCCAATATACAGCTTTATTATTGAGCTGCTCAGATCAAACAAATGCTTAGATGGTTTTCAAATGATACAGACTCCGCGTGGGTCAGTATGGAATCCTGTACATGTGGCAAACCGGGAACACGAACATCTCTTTTTTTAATAAAACACCCGTTTATTAATAATTTGAAGGAGATCCGGCCAGTAGTTCAAATTCTTTTGTTATTAAATATCCTTTTAACTTATCTCACCAGGAAATTAATCATGTAACCCCCAATCATTCCGAACCCTGACCTCCCCCTGCTTCGTCAGCTAGTATTGGTCTTTGGACCTGGGTAGAAAAAGGTCTTTTTAATTCATCCAGTTTATTAACAGATAATGTTATGAAAAATCTTTCGAAACACTTGGAATGGATTATCAACTTCCTAGAACAGATTTTTTTCCCGCATTTTTCCAGAGACGTCATTTTATTCAATGTGAAATGAGACACAGCAAAATCCGCTTGGAAATGTCATGTATTCTGGGAATGTACGAAAATGTTAACTTTTTGGTATGAGGTGCGTGATCAGGTTCAGAAAATACTGGATAGAAAATTCACTGTGTCTCCAACTATATACGTACCTGCTAAACTGTAAACTATCACTAGATCTTCCTTCTGATTTAAATTATTTACTGAATTTTATTACTTATCTGCCAAAGAAATGTACTTATATTATATTATACTTATCTTATGGTCATCTCGTCTACCAACTCGGTGTTTGGCACAAGTGGCTAATGTTCTCCCTTTGGAAAAACCTACATATGACTTACAGAACAAATATATGTGGGATTTACTTGAACAGTCGTGACTCTTTCTTTTGTGGTTTCTTTTACTGGACTGTTTTGCACTTTTCTTTTTTCCATTTTCACTCTTTTATGTGAACAGATCATCGTGTGTGTTTCAAAGTTTGCTGTGGGGTCGATTGCACAGTATACTGATCTGGTTCTGCCTTTTGGTTATTGTTAAATAGCAATAAAAATATAACAATAATGCTAAAAAAAATCATCTGAATCACAACTAATCATGGAAAGAATTGGAAAAAAAAAAGTTACGGCACTAAATAAAAGGTCATGAAATCGTATTTATCAAATGTGTTTCTTGTTATCGGTTAAAAATATAAATGTGTATATGTATATTTACAAAAAAAAAGAAGCATGGATCGGGAAATACATAAATATTTGTGATCCTATCTGAAAAATTGACTTTTTCACCCATAGATGAGGCACTTTTTAGCTCAGATACCATGTTTTAGTCGATTACACACTGATTTTACTCTGCGTCCATCTACTATCTTAAATCCCAAAACTTTTAAACTGGAGAAAACAGATTAACAGATTCGATATTTTACCATAACGTACTTTATCTCAAGATAATTCGATCAGATGTCAGTGTATTGTGCTCGCGGAGTTCATACCTTTTTCTTCACACACTTCTCTCATGGTGGTAGCGGACAATATGTGAGAGAAGAGCGCACTGAAATAACAAGAGAAGGTGTACACACACACACACACACTCCAGACACTTTCTCACCCTCTGATTCAACTTCTATTGTGTCAATCGGTTCCACCGTCTCCGTGTCAGTCATGTAGCCAAACATGGCCATTGCACTCTGCTCGAAAGCCTCTTCCAGCGAGTCACCCCAGGAATGCAACCTGAACACACGAATACGCAGAAACAAACTTCATATATATATATTTCCCCCCCGATTTTTCTTCATAATTTAGTCGTGGCCAATTCCTCCCCGTCACTAGGGGGCTCCACAATAATGCTATCACTACAATTCAGCCGGGAGGGCCGAAGACCATCAGGTGTTTCCTCCGAACCACGTGATGCCAGCCGACCGCATCTTTTCCAACTGCTTGCTCACGCACCATTAGGGGCGGAGTAACACACTCGGAGGAAAGCGCTATCCGCTCCTTCCGCATGCGCGAGCTCACAGACGCCCCTGATCGGCTGTAGAGCCGTGATGAACGGGGGAGCGCAAGTACCTCTCATCCCTCCCCCCTGAGAGAGCTCGGCCAATCAGCTCTCTCTAGACCTCCGGGTGTGAGAGGAAAACAGCATCACCCGGGGTTCGAACCAGCGATGATGGGGCTGAAACAAACTTCGTACTTTAGGCAAAATTCATAAACCGAGTTCAAACTTTAGCCCAAAGTATTGGCCCAAAAAAGAGAAAAACATCATAAGCCAAACACAAGATTAGTTTCTACTTCAAATTTGGTTCCCCCCCATTATCTTAATGGATGAGGGGCGTTCGGGTCAAACCGGGACTTGAGATAACGTTCCTGGTGAATGAAGTCGTCACACTGAGTGATATTTACAGGAAACTTCAAGAGAAATCATGAACTAAAGTTTAAGTGATGTTTAATGGCTACTTTCATATTTCATATTTTATCATTTATATGTCTCTTCTAAATTCGCCTTAAGAACGTTTCTCTGGAACAGATTAAATTTGAAGTATCAGTAAAGCAGACCGCTTAACTGTACCTTGATGGTTTCCAAGCACTAATGAAATGCTGAAATAAGTGCATTGGGGTATCAGGGGATTATATGGAGTTTTAAACTCACTTTTGAGCTCAGTTATTCTGTGCAATCAAAAGTCCCGGTTTGACTCGAACGCCCCTTGTAAACATTTTGTATCGCACAGGTTCGTATATTCACAAAGCTGATTAGCTTTCCTCCTATTTCACTTTAATAAATAACCAATTTCAAATTATGCCTGACATTAAATCCAAGTACTATTGAACTGTTTCTATGTTATTAAATATTACAATCCAGACTCTTAGCAAACCTATAGAAGGTCGATACGTATAGTGATGCGAGTCGTAACACTCTCGGGAAGCTAACAGCAAGGAAGCGTCACTTACTGAACATCTGCAGTGTGGTCCAGATCTAAAACAAAAAAAACAAACAAAAGCAGACACACAGATGTGTTACACGTGATTCACTTTTTAACGCAGCCACAGGAGTCTCTGGTATGATGAATGAAAGAGTCATTTGTCATGGAATAATTATGTAATAGCATGTACTGTTTACTCACCCACCCCAAACAATGCCATAATAAACCCTAATGTGATGATTTCATCTGGGTGAGGAATAAACGTCCTGCCTTAGTCACTTAGAACACCATTAAAAAGTCTTTTTTTTTTTTATAATTACGCACACAGCGAGTCATTTCTGACTGAATGCTTTCCAGTGCTCATGAAGTTGACTCAGTGTTTTACGTAGAACATATGAGAACATAAAGAAGGAGCCATGTTACTTTCCAGCAAAGGCCAATTCCGGGTCACCCTCTTTACTAATCTCCTTATTTACTGCAAAAGGGGATCAGGCCATATTATTAGGGACACTGATTGGTCACATGACACTGAGGGGAGGCACAAGAAACCTGGACACTGGACACATGGTAGTGCTATTAAACATTGCACAAATACAGTGGCTTGCAAAAGTATTCGGCCCCCTTGAACTTTTCCACATTTTGTCACATTACAGCCACAAACATGAATCAATTTTATTGGAATTCCACGTGAAAGACCAATACAAAGTGGTGTACACGTGAGAAGTAGAACGAAAATCATACATGATTCCAAACATTTTTTTACAAATAAATAACTGCAAAGTGGGGTGCTTCTCTTCAGCAGGGACAGGGAAGCTGGTCAGAGTTGATGGGAAGATGGATGGAGCCAAATACAGGACAATCTTGGAAGAAAACCTCTTGGAGTCTACAAAAGACCTGAGACTGGGGCGGAGGTTCACCTTCCAGCAGGACAACGACCCTAAACATAAAGCCAGGGCAACAATGGAATGGTTTAAAACAAAACATATCCATGTGTTAGAATGGCCGAGTCAAAGTCCAGATCTAAATCCAATCGAGAATCTGTGGCAAGATCTGAAAACTGCTGTTCACAAACACTGTACATCTCGTCTGACTGAGCTGGAGCTGTTTTGCAAAGAAGAATGGGCAAGGATTTCAGTCTCTAGATGTGCAAAGCTGGTAGAGACATAACCTAAAAGACTGGCAGCTGTAATTGCAGCAAAAGGTGGTTCTACAAAGTATTGACTCAGGGGGCCGAATAATTACGCACACCCCACTTTGCAGTTATTTATTTGTAAAAAATGTTTGGAATCATGTATGATTTTCATTCCACTTCTCACGTGTACACCACTTTGTATTGGACTTTCACGTGGAATTCCAATAAAATTGATTCATGTTTGTGGCTATAATGTGACAAAATGTGGAAAAGTTCAAGGGGGCCGAATACTTTTGCAAGCCACTGGTAAAAAAAAAAAAAAAGGTAACTTATTTTATTTTTCCATTTACTCATTATTTGTTTCGTGTCATCATTGCCATAGATCCTGAACGGGTGGTAAATATAACATTGCTATACCAAACCACCCGTGACTGTCTGGTCCATCAAACTGCTCCACCACCAAACTGCACACTGTAGTGTGGTCAGGTCTTATTTCGTCCGTTCATCTGACTCAGCTTCCTTAATTACTGCAGCTCTATTTATCTGTGTGCTCTATTCAGGAAGTCGGTTCATATAACACTTTTTCAGCAAAAATCCGATTATTTTTCCTAACCACACACACACACACACACTCTGCAATATTATAACCACTCAGACATTGAAGTAAATTGTTCTTTGCTTCATTCTGGTTGTCAGTGTTCCTACTAGTGATGGGAAGATCGACTCATTTTAGTGACTCGGTTCTTTGAATCTCGTTCATCAAAATGAACGAATCTTTTGAGTCAGATCAGAAATAAATTAAAATGTTGCGTCTTCAATAAAAATACCCCCAATACGTCTACATACACAATTTTCGGCTCTAGTTCCAGTTATGAAAATATTACAATGTAACTAAGGACATATTATAATAAACAGAATGAGCAGCTCACCTCTTATATCTTCCAGTCTGAGTCGTTCGTTCTTTTGAATCTGTTGCACCGCATAGCGTCTATTGGAGTCACGTGACAAAAGAACGAACGACTCGAGACTTGAAGACGTATTGCTGAGAATCGTTCAATACTGTTTCCTGTATATAACATACGGAGGTTTTGCGATGTTTTGCGCATGCGTGTCCAATAGAAAATGAACGTATCACTCTCTGAGACGACTCGTTCATCCGAGTCATGTTAAAGATCCCGTTCAAAAAGAACGAATAGTTCATGAACAACCATCACTAGTTCCTACACAGAGATCAGAATTCTTTATATTCCTTCAGTCTTATCTTGAGAGTGACTTTTCTTTCTGTTTTAAATCATATCCATGAAGAAACATTTACACAAATACAAACTATTGAAGCGGTGAAACCAGTTTCCCTGTATTTCCTCCTTCGTGTCAAGTTGTACAATCTTTGTGATTCTTATAAATATATTTATTTTTTCCCATTTTTACGTTATTTTGCGCTGCTTTTCTTGTTTGTAATAATTTTAAGGTTATTACTTTTTTATTTCCTTGCATATGAGTCAGAACAAAGAGTCGGATCAAAGAGTCGGATGGATCAAAGAGTCGATTCGACAAACGCCGGAGTCGGTTTTTATTTTTTTATTTTTTATTACCCACTTATTTGCTGGCATATATTTGCTGAGGCGTGGACAGCTCATGTCATTATAATAAACATGTTTAACATTTAAAAATTTCAAATGATTGAAATTGATATAAACCCTCCTACCTGTAATACACACCGTAAATGTAACTTAAAGTCGCGGCAATCTGGCAACCCTGATGTTTATCCAAAGAACCAAGTCCAAAACTACCCATAAAATCTACCCCACTTACATTCATATTTCTTGTTGATGGCTGGATATTTAGCCTTTGTCGCCTTCTGAGCGTCGGTTAGGTCGAGCTCACGATCGTTCATTCTTCTAAATATATATACAGTATATATAAATACAACTTAAATTAGAAATCCCGGAACTGGACTTCCTAAATAACGCATGTGTACACTTCCGTAATGTGAAGCGCGCGTCAAAAACGAACTTTGGTACTTTATAAAGTAAAAGTCATGCGTTTTAGCATCAGACAAAGAAAAAAAAAGAAGAAAAAATATATATATATAGTAAGTAGTGAATTTAAAATAGTTTTACAATTTCCACTGCACACTGACTCTGTAGGGACACACAGTAATAATATCAGTGACACTATGAGAGGAAAATGACTACCGTCATGCTACAGTAAATACTGACACACAGTCTGAAATGCCGCGTCCTGACTCCAGCACTAACACTCACTACACGAGGATCTGACTGGGAATGTTCCAGATACTGAACTCCCCATTGTATATTTGACTTTTACTCTTAACCTGTGTGTGTGTGTGTGTGTGTTTTGTCTTGAGTCCCACAATAAATGAATGAGCGGATGTAAGAGAAGTTTAATCATCAGCTCCTGAACTCATCCTGGACTTTCAGTATGAAGTGAATATTTGCATATTAATGTTCATGAAAACCTGCAGTGAGTTGTTGAGGCAGCAAAAGCAGTTCTACACACATACTGTATTTAGAGGAACATATTGTACAGCGCCCTCCAAAATTATTGGCACCCCTGGTTAAGATGTGTTCTTCGCGCTGCTAATGAATTCATTATTCAGTAGGGGAAAATCCTACATTAAGATTATTATTTTTTACATGAAATCATGTGTGCCACAATTATTGGCACCCCTAATGTTAATACTTCATATTGTCTCACTCATCATCATTACTGCTTACCACTATCTGACCACAGCACACACTCCTAGTTGAAGTCCCAGTACCACTTAGCAAACTCCAGACATTTATGTTTGGGATTGTAGAGGAGAAACGGCTTTCTCCTTACGTGCCTCCTGAACAGCTTGTTGGAATGTAGATAGGGTCTGATGGTTGTTATGAAGCCTTTATGACCCCAATATGCCACATTTTGATGCAGTTCTCTAACAGTGAGATGTTTTCTTTTACTTCTCTTACCATCGCTTACCTCACTGGACATCAGGATAAACTTGGGTCCTTGTCTTGCCTTGTTTGTCACTATTGTTGTTGTTATAAACTTCTTAATGATTCTGCTGACTGTACTGTAGATATGGGCGAGTTTAAGTGAGTTGCTGTTTTCTTGTAGGATTATGAAGGTCGACACACATCTGCCTTGCTTGAATTAGGATATTCTCTTACCTTCGCCATGTTGAAGAGTGAATAAGAGAAATTGGCCTCTGTGTCACGTCATATTTACACCACAGGGAAACAGGAAGTCATGAATTGAACGTCTCCAAATACAAATAATAACTAAAGTAAAAATACAAAAATGCTTCAATTACATTTATTTTATTGGAATTGTTAGGGGTGCCAATAATTATCTTTTTAAATAATTATGAATTTTATAATTTTTTTAGTCATGGATTTTTTTTTTTTTTTGTATTTTTTGTTTTATTCACTTGAGTTAAAGGTTAGCTTTTTTTTTTTTTTTTTTTTTACAATTTTCAGCGTGAGATGCTTCAGCAATAAAAAATGAATTTATTAGAAGTTTAGAAACACATCTTAAGCAGGGGTGGAGTATTCGCTCATCTGCCTTCGCATGCACATGAACTTGAGTAACTTCCAATTCTTAATCCATAGGGTTTAATATGATGTTGGCCCCGCCCCCTTTGCAGCTATAACAACTTCAACTCCTCTGGAATGGCTTTCCACAAGGTTTAGGAGTGTGTTTATGGGAAACTTTCACCATTCAGTCAGAAGCACATTTGTGAGGTCAGACACTGATGTTGGACGAGAAGGCCTGGCTCGCAGTCTCCACTCTGAGGCCAGTTAAGTTCTTCCACACCAAACTCGCTCATCCGTGTCTTCATGGGCCTTGCTTTGTGCACTGGTGCGCAGTCATGTTGGAACAGGAAGGGTCCGTCCCCAAACTGTTCACACAAAGTTGGGAGCATGAAATTGTCCAAAATGTCTTGGTATGCTGAAACATTAAGAGTTACTTTCACTGGAACTAAGGGGCCGAGCCCAATGCCTGAAAAGCCACCAAACACCAGTTCCAACATGACTGCGTACCAGAGCACAAAGCAAGCTCCATAAAGGTCCTTAATAAAATAACCTCGAGTTTCAGTTGTAGTGTAAAGTGATCAAGTCAGTGTAGTGTTGCAGTTTAAAGTGATCAAGCCAGGGATTATAACTATTTTGTGATCATACTTGTCAGGAAACGTATGCTTGTCTCAGCAGGGCACGGCTAGATGGAAAAGGATGATGTGAAGTATCGAGATGACCTAGGAGAGAGAGAGAGAGAGAGAGAGAGAGAGCGGGAACCCGATGTACCAGTAGACGTGTGACTTGTAACATTTTATCAGCTTCAAGTATGCCTTACATGATTGTTCTGGCAAAACAACCCTTCCAACTCCCCTCCCACACACACACACACACACACACACACACAGTTGTATCTGTAAGTAAATGCAGATGTTATGACTATTCCTCTCTTTCTCTCTCTCTCTCTCTCTGAAAAATCCTCAACCTATGTATTTCTCATTTTCTTATGGTTCAGGATGTGATGTGTGTTCCCACTCTCCATGAAGACCATTTTCCCCTTCCAGACCTGGAGATCCTGAGAGATCCTGAGTCCACTAAGAGAAGCAGAGAGCGCTACTGAGGAAAATGGACACTTCACTGTGGCATGAACACCATCAGATCAACTTACAGGTGTTCTCTCCATCTCCAACTCTTCAGTCACACAACTGACCCTATTTAGAACCGTGACATCACAAATCTGTTACTAGAAGAACTTGGAAAGGTCTTTTCTGTTTTGCCTCCAGTGGTCCATTTCAGGTCATTTCAGACACTATTCGGATACAATACTGTAGAATAGCTGTCCTTTCAGATGAGTTCCATGCCTCCAAGACATGCTGTAGACCAGGAGTATTAGATACAGTACAAATCTCCTGACATCTTGTGGGAGTTAAATGAAAACAAAAACAGCCAGTATTTCTACACACAACATCCTGCTCTTGGAACTTGGACATTCAGACTCAGGTTCTGGTGTTCAGCCAGTCCAGACGCTTTGGGCCAGTAAAGGTTTCATTAATATTCCACAACCTCATGATTTCCTGCATGACCTGTCCAGTGAAATGAGTTTTTTCATTTTATTTGAGATGGAGGAAGGGTGCTGGTTCGTGGTACTGCAGCTGCGTTGTTAATAGCCTGACACAGTGTTTTATAGTATTTATCAGATAAATGTACACAGGAAGTAAAGCTCCGCCGCGTAGAGAAGAATGTGTGGATCACCATGTCAATGCCCAAATGTCCAATTCCAATTCATATTCCAGACTCAGATGCAGTCTCAGTGCTTAAGTCTTGGCTGAAAACCTACTTATTTTCCACACCTCAGCTTTCACTACACTGGAAGTTGAGGTTTGATGGCTAAAACTGTGATAACAGGCAGTCTGTATGCACAGCATCAGCCAAAGCATTTGGGGACTAGTGTGCTTTAACCTTCATTACTGATAAATGTTTTGGACGCCCACATGCAGACAAAAGGTCAAACACAATTTAAACACTTTTGATTCCCGTCCCTCAAGCTGTTATGAAGCCACGCTGCTGCCATACACTGCCCCAATCGTTTATTGCCCTGGAGCGGTTAACGACTGTCTGGGTCAATTGTAGCTGAACATCCTGTAGCTATAACACATGCACTAGTCAAGGTCTATGCAAAACATTAACCTTCTGAAAAGCCACAACTCTCTCTGTGACATGTCAGTTATAAATCCCTCAGCTGTCAAAGGGAAGAACGTCGAGGCTGGTGTAACAACAGGTCACGTTAGCTGTCGTTTCAGATCAGATGATTTGGACGGAACTGTGCATCTGAAGGAATTTGTAAGCCCTTCAGTATCTGCAGACATTCCAGACCATCTGAGCAAGGTTAGTGTAAGTCATACGTATGGTTATAGTCATCTTAAACATGGTTAGTATAGTGGAGTCAGACCAATGACCAAAATAATGATCTCTTGCTAACTGGAACTACCAATTACAGTATTTTATGATTATACATAACTATTGTATATCTGACTCATAATCTACATAAGGTATATAGTGTTTTATATTATTTTAGTATAGTGATGTAATGAAAATAAAAATCATTTGAGACTTGCAAGAGTAATTACAATGTTTTTTGGAAAACCTGAAAAGTGAACTTTTTGAACCATAAAATATGGAATCGTCTCCTAATTTGAAACTAAAAGAAGTGTTCTTTATTAAACCGATGCGGGACGCTATTTGTTCTTTTTTTTTTTTTAAACAAAACTTTGGGAATCAAAGTTAAATCTATTGGAAGGAAATATTACAGGTGGCATGACTAAGACAAGGAGATGTTCCTGAGACGCAGTCAGTCAGTGGATAGAAGCAAACCTCTTCTCTCCTTTAACCTCTCTACCAGAACACAGAAGAGGGAACTTGCTTCTCATTGGTCGGGGCTCATGACCTACTGCGGCATCTTGCTGGTGGGCAGCACAAAGCGTGTGGGACAAAAGTAAAGGAAATGCTAAGACACATGCTCACGTTTTCACGATTGATTTCTATCACTTATTTACACGTTGCATTTTTATTTTTTTTGCATGTGACTGTGTGGATTAATCAACCACGTTATTGCCCTGATTCTAGTTTATGAGGTGAAGCAGAGGACTGACCAGTCCGAAGTATGAGATGGGGAGGGAGGGGGCTAGTGGACATCATCTCAGGTCACCTGCAGGGGGAGCAGGACAAAAAAAACATGCACATCTAACTTTATATAGAAATGCAATTAGTAAAATAATTTACAGTAGGAAATGCTACCAAAACCACAGATAATTCATAACAGTGTAATTATATACTGTGCTGTACAATTTCATGGGCAGGTTTCATTCTAATAGATTAGTCTTGACTGTGTGTGATTATCCTATTTATTATTTAAAATCACTTCAGAACTAACGGAGACCTAGAGAGGTCTGCATTTCTCATCATTGTCTATAGTCCTTTATCCTGTGTCACGGAGGCCCTGGAACCTACCTGAAGGCATGCGGGTACATCCTGGACAGGGTGCTAATCCAGCACAGGGCACACAAGCTCATACACACTTAAGGCAATTTTGGAATGCCAATTAGCTACTCTGCATGTCATTAGACTGTGGGAGGCAACCGGGAACACCAAGCATGGGTGTAAAGTTTTTTAAAGTTGCGTAGTAGAAGAGGCGAGTTGCTCGGTCTGTCCGCTGTGCTTCGGTAAGCTTGTCTGGCGCCAGGAGAGACTCAGTCAAACACACACACACGTTGTCTTTCAGAAAGGTCTCTGTTTATTAACAGCAAACGCTGGGGTTTTTATATGTTTAACCAAATGCCTGTGCCATCGACATATGTTACTACAAAGAGCATGAACTGTTGTAAATGTCCTGATGAGATCCTGAAGAAGCAAAGGAGAGAAAGATAGAGAGGTGTCCGTCCAGAGACAGATCACAAGATGTTGGCTCGAGTTAGGGGGAGAGGGGGAAGGAGACAGAGGGAGATAGCGAGAGAGAGAGGGGGGGGGGGAGAGACATAAAGAGAGTATGGGAAGGTGAGCGTGGGAGCGTTCACACCTTTAAGAACAGATGCAAGAGGAGACAGGAAGATAAGCAGCAGGAAAGATTTAACACGTTAACATCAGATCTATGAGGAAGAGAGCAAGAGAGTAGAAATAATAACTCCTTTATATATAAAATAATTCTACCAATGGGTAAACATGTAAACTCCATGCACAGAGACTCAAGGCGGGAATCGAACCCCAACCCTGGAGGTGCAAGTAGACAGTGTTAACCACTAAGCCTCTGTGTCACCCTGTATCTCTCATTCATTCACTCATCATCTATACCGCTTTATCCTGTATACAGGGACCTGAATCCATCGAAAGGATACACACACACACAGGCACATACTACGGGCATTTTGGGTATGTCAATTAGTCTAACCTGCATGTCTGTGGACTGTGGGAGGAAACCCAACAAGCATGGGGAGACCATGCAAACTCCATGCACACAGAGGTGGGAATCGAACCTGGGACACTGTGTGCAAGGCGACAGTGCTAACCACTGTGAGACAGGGGTAAGTGCAGGTCGGAGTAATGGGCGTGTCGAAAGGTTGGGGCGTGCCGAAAGGTCTTTATGATTGGTTGCGCACGTTGCCTGTTTAAAGGCTAATATTAAACGCTATTGTTCTTCATGAGTTTAAGTAATGCAGCCAATATAATCCTCTATATTAAAAGTCCCTTCTTTTCCTGTAAAATATCGATATTACAAATATTCCTTTCTAAACATTCTACTGCGTTGCCACGGGTTACTGACGTCATCCTCGCGCGTTTGAGTCATGGTCGTGGCTAGAAGGGATTTATAGCTCCGACCGGAAACTAACAATGAAGTTAATTGTTATACCTATTGGATCGTTTTTCACGTCTAAACCTAATCCTTTCAAATTCAAATTTTATTTGTCACATACACAGTCATACGCAGTACGATATGCAGTGAAATGCTTATACGCCCGCCAGTGACCTTAAAAAGAGAATTAAAGCTTATAATAAGAAATAAACATGAATAAAAGAAATACGCTAGAAAAATTTAATTTAACTAGTATAAAAATAGAAGTAAAAATAGTACAAATACCTAGGAGTGTATTTGGATAATAAACTGGACTGGTGAGTTAACACAATGGCCCTCTACAAGAAAGGACAGAGCAGGTTGAACTTTCTGAGAAGGCTCAGATCTTTCAACATCTGTAATACCTGTACCATTCTTCTGATGTTTTACGAATCTGTGGTGGCGAGTGTCGTTTTCTTTGCCGTGGTCTGCTGGGGATGTAACATAAAAGCGGCAGACAGAAACAGACTGGACAAGGTCATTAAAAGGGCCGGATCTGTCCTGGATTTGGATCTTGGATCCGTGTTCTACGGAGCGCCACAAGAGACCTTTCCTCCCTACGGCCATAAAATTATATACTGTAACTCTTCTCTATAGCATTTTTACTCCAGATCAGGGACTGTCAGTAGTTCCTGGTTAATAACAAATAACATTTTACACTTTGACACTTCCGTTCACACAACTCAATGTTCTAAGTGCAATATCTGCAGAATCTTGAAGAAGTATACTATACATAAAATAGAAATAAAAATAGAAATATACTGAGTGGTGCAGTGGTAAAGTGCTCGCCCTATCATCCGGAGATAGCCGGTTCGAATCCTGGGCGATGATGTAATACAAAAAGTTTTATTGTTGTACAGTGAGAGAAAAAAAAAACGTTAGATTGATGTGTGCATGCCTAATAGCTGCAGCTGGATTCCTTCTAGCCTTAACCATATTAAATCCAAATTACAAAAGAAAGTTACAGAATTAGTCATTTAGAATATTTTGAACTGACATTCGTTTTTCTGCAGTTTTACTAAAAGTGCATGAAAACTAAAACATATTATTGTTGTTGTTTTGTTCATACTGTTTTGTTCACCGTATTTTTATATTTCTCTTTATAATGTCACTTTAATCAACTAAAATAAGCATACTTGTACTATTTTTTTTGCACTCGACCGGGAGAGACAAACACACACACACACACACACACACAGGCATGATGTCTGAAGATCTCTGTTTACTCTGAGCAAAGAGAGCACATTTAAATGGTGCTACGTCTCGAACATCAAAAGAGCCAGTCATTAACATGTCAGTCATAGAGGGACCCGGAGACAGACAGGTGAGAGGAGATACATTTACATTCTCCTGATTAAACAAAAGGGTTCTAGCAGACAAGAGCCATTTGGTTGTATCCTCGTCTGGGTGCAGGATATAGAAGGTATAAGGTATGAGGAAGCTGTTCTCCAGGCACAGGAATCTTCTTATTAGATTACATTGTCTTACAATATTATAAAACCTTACAGGTTTATTTAGGTTTTTTCAGTGTTATTTGTAACGAGGTTTGAGAGAAACGTAATTTCGATTCTCTATACCGTATGTATATGTATGTACATGTAGCTGAATTGACAATAAAGTTGACTTTGACATTGCCTGATATGGACAAATATGGTTCACGGAACACCACAATAAGGAGGAGTACAGTTTAGTAACCTTTGAAGTGGCACTAATTTAGTAAACAGACACAATTTTAGGCAATAAAACATTTTATTTAGAGGCAGAGCTGCTCCGTTTAAGAGCTTGTCTTCACAAGTTAAAAAAATAATTAATAACCCCTCCACTCAACCCGTACAAACAATCTGCTCATTCATTCATGCTGTTGACAACAATTAAACGAACAATTAAATGACGAAAATAAAGAAAAATGATTTATATTGACTAAGCACACCAGGCCGTACCGCCGCCATGTTCACCAGCTAAACTAAAGGTGCTTACATATGAATAGAAAACTTTCGACACGCTGATTGGCCGACGCTCAAGCTCCTTTCACCAATGAGAAACCTTTCGACACGCTGACTGGCCAACACTCAAGCTCCTTTCACCAATGAGAAACCTTTCGACACGCCCCGACCTTTCGACACGCCCATTACTCCGACCTGCACGTACCCCTACTTGACCACTGTGGCGGCCTGCATATCTCAATCACATGGTATTTATTTGGGAGCAGATCTTGACCGCTCCAATATGGCGGACGCGCACACGCAAAAGCGGAAATTAAAAGCAGGGGCGAATGAGGTGTCTACGTTTCTATATCTGTGCTCTTAACAGCGGCAGTATTTTTAATACGTTGAACATTTTACTTTGATATTTGTCATTTAGGTCATTTGTCCACACGTAGCCGGATATTTTTATCTGCGGTTTTCGCATTTCGTACATAGCCTTAGTTTGGGTCCATCGGAAGTAAACCTACAGCTATTTCCGGCGGAAGTGACCGCGCAAGGCTACGAAACAGGTAATTCAGTCAATAAGTTTTGTATGACAATATACATTAATACGGGACGAGACAATATTTATATGATAAAATGTTTAAATGATAAAACAATGATATGATATAATTTACATGTGATGTGGGTAAAACCCGGGAAATCCTGAAAACACGTTTATGGGACGGTGTGCTAAGCTAGACAATGGGATTTGTAACTGTCTCAAAGTTAATAACTTAAAAAGTAAGTAAATAAATAAATGAACATTGTTAGCGTGTTTGTTTATTTTTTCGTGGTAATTCAGGATGTCACGTGATCTACCATTTTGCTAACGTATAAATCAAGTTAATCAAATCCAAGCGTCTTATTATTAGTATGCGTTTTTAAATGAGGAACGTTAGGTTCGAATCGGTGAGTCGACTCCGTGACGACTCCTTCACAATGCCTATTTGGCGCTATTGATTCAGTTGCGAAAAGAATCGATTCTTTCCCGAACCGAGGCTTATCGATTTGTAGATTCTAACAGTTAGAAATTAATGCTGAATTACACAACATTGTGCTCAAATATTAGTGTGATGCAGGTCGGGTTGCTTAGTCCATGAAATACAGAAAGGAGAGGGTGGTGGTGGTGGTGGTGGGGCGCCACATTTGGTTGTATTGGTTTTACACTGGTTTAGTGTTGGAGGTTTCATGGCTACATGTGAGCAAAAGAATTGCTAAAATTTCACCATATTTGCCTTTTCTGGCAAAATACGACACCTTTCCTGACTTATTGTCCTGCACAGGACATGTATATCTGCCTTTGCAATGGTAAATGGGGTCACTGTTGTAGTGCTACTAGTACAGGCTGGAAAGCCATAATTATAAACAGAATCCATGTTACATTAGTATTTTACAAATCGTTTGACCATTTGTTAGCATGAATGCAAGATTTGTATTTTTGCTATTAACATTACATTATCCTACTACTGACCTGCGGACAGGCTGCTGTCGGCATCATAATCGGTGGACTCCTTTTTGCTATAGTTGGTGTGACTGGAACTGGGGTCATCCACACCGATAGTGCCTCCCTCTGCTTTTAATTTTATTCCGTGTATTTATTCTGCTTTTAACTTTATTCCGTCTGCCCTCGAATGTTTCATTAGCTTTGACGTGTTTCCCCCTTTACAAGCAACTGCTGTGAAACATTTACGCACACCCCACTTTGCAGTTATTTATTTGTAAAAAAATGTTTGGAATCATGTATGATTTTCGTTCCACTTCTCACGTGTACACCACTTTCTATCGGCCTTTCACATGGAATTCCAATAAAATTGATTCATGTTTGTGGCTGTAATGTGACAAAATGTAGAAAAGTTCAAGGGGGCCGAATACTTTTGCAAGCCACTGTAATTGTAAATTTTGTATTTTGACTATTATTATAAACTAGAGGTTTACCAGTAGCTACGTTTTTGCCGTAGAAGATGCTGCCGACTGTTACAGTCAGTGAGAAATACCTGTAACTGAACTTCCTCTGTAAACACCGGACAGCCAAAAAGAATATTTTGGTTGCAGAAGTTTTGTATATAAATATAAAGATTCATGAGAAATTTAACCCTAAGTCCTGGTTTGACTTGAACACTCATGTATTAATTTTCTCATTATATAGTATGCATATATGGACACTTTAGATTATTGTATATAGCATGTATGTTATTATTGTAAATAAAATAGTTAATATTATTTGCTGTTCTTGCAGTAAATATAATCAGTGTATCTTTCGGTTGTTGCAGACTGATATGTTTTTTCTTTTGCTGTAATTTTTGCTCTGGTTCTGTGCCACCAGAATATAACTCTTGAAAAGTGACTGTAGCTCGTACAGCGCACTGGGCGAACTCCCGTTTAGTGTCCCACAAACACAACTTTCTACCTTAACTTTGCTAACGTTATGACATGAGAGATGAGATTATTTCACATGTTCTGTAAGCTGGCAATACAGCAAGGCAGGTTAAACATAAGTGTAATACTTGCCTGTTTTACTATGTTATACTCGTAAAGAGAGAACTTTATCTTTTGCCTGTTTCTTTTTTTCTTTCCTTTATTCTAAACTGGACACATAATGACCTTTTATTATTTATTAGTTTTATTCGATGAGCATCATTACTTTCAACTCCCATTAGGAGTCGAGACTAAACCATTTCACATGTGTGTAGACTGGTTTCGCACGGAACAAAAGACTAAAATATGTCACCAAAACAGTACAGTATGAATTAACTGTGGTTTATTTGGTGGCATTTGGTAGTGTGTGATTTTACTAATTGCATTGCCAAAGTAATTACAGGACGATTCTTTATTTTACGGAAAGCTTGGCAACCCTAGGTGCAGTACACATTTTTATTTGTTATTAAAAAAAGATAAATTTTTATCTTTTCATCTTTTATGTAATAGCAAGTTGAGATATTAACAAAACTTTGATCAAACATGTGAGCTCAACCCATTTTGTTTTCTCCACTTCCAGATTTCCACAGTGTAGCCAGTGATGAGATTCATGATTAAAAATTTCTAACAAATTGGTTTGGCCCATGAGAGATTCCAGAACCAATCCAGGATTAAAAAGGAGCCGGGCGATCCTAAACCGAGCAGACTGCAGCAGGATCCTTCGACAGGTTTGTGAGCGCAAGTCTGTGACCAAACACTATGAAGAAAGGAAATAATTCCAACATCTCGACAGAGGTGCTTGTGTTGCATGAGTTAGAGGAGGCTGAGAGGATGGGACGTGTTTGCAGAACTCTAAAATATCAACCAATGTTGGTTCCGTTGTCAAAAGGCACGGGTTTACAAAATACGAACAAAGTGCCAAAGCCCATATCCGTTGTGGAAGCCGAAGACACCGAAGATCCGCGCAGGAAGCACATGTGTGAACTTTGTGGCGTGGAGTATCTCAATAGACAAACCCTCATAACTCACAGGATGATCCACACAGGAGAAACGCCGTACAAGTGTAAACTCTGTGAAAAGGGCTTCAGACGCAGCGACTGGCTCAATTACCACATGGCTACTCACAGAAAACCAGGGCAGGAACAGTTAGGTTACAAGATGAAAAGGAAAAAGAATCATTACGCTTGTGACCAGTGCGAGAAGATGTTCAGTGAACGGAGGGCTTTCGAAAGTCACTTGCGCACACACACAGGCGAGAGACCTTACGTGTGCACTATATGCGGGAAGCGCTTCTATGACGGAGGCTGCCTTAGGAAACATTTAACTTGCCACTGGGACGACCGCCCATACACATGCTCCGAATGCGGGCACGATTTTAAGCGCAAGGGATCTCTTAATAAGCACAAGCGCATTCACACAGGAGAAAAAGCCTACTCGTGTAAAGCCTGCGGGAAGAGTTTTCGCTACAGATACAGCGTGACGCTGCATCTAAAAACATGCAAAAAGTCTAAATATGATCGCTAGCAGCATGGACTTTTTTAAATATCTGGGTTCTTCCTCTGAGTCCTGTAAATTTCCTACAGCTAAAGAAATTAATTTATTTATTATTATTTTTTTTAATGAAAAATTTGCCACATTCTACAAGAACTCATTAGTGTGAACTTCGAAACAACAGCCTCGAATCACATAACTACTCAGGAGTTACTGCAATCTTCTTTGACAAGTTTTAAATTGTGTATTTATTTATTTATAGATGAGGACAAATAAGTCTGATTAAAACATTTATTTATTTTAATGGCGCCTTATAGAAAGACGAAGAGTTAGTGTGTGCTTATGGAAGTTGATACACTGCATTGATTGAGCTGCATTATTGGAGGATTAGCTACATAAAAGGCTCTTTTTACTGTTAAATTGTCATTTTTAGCTCTGACCAAAATGTAGCCATTGTTTTACCACATGTAAATGAACTGTACCTTGAACATGTTTGAAATTTTGAGTGATGAGCATTTAACAGTAGGGATGTAACGATATCGTAAATACCGTCGTACCGCAATAACACTTTATTTCGATAATACCGTGGTCGCATGACGGTAAAACTATAGGTCTTCTGAGAAAAGTTTGCTCAGGTGAATGGAGCGAACGGGAGGTAGCGGGAACTACAATTCCCATCAGCCCAGGCGTGACCATCATCCTTTGCGGTCTGTTGTCGCTACAGGTCCAGTAATGCGCACATCCGATTTAAAACCCGCTTACTCCGTAATGATTAATTACTCTTTCCATCTCTTTTCCTTCGCCGCTAATAGCAGCACCGCCATTTCTGCATTACTGGATCTGTAGCAACAACAGACCGCAAAGGATGATGGTCACGCATTTTTATTATTTTTTTTCTGAGTTTTCAAGAATACTAAATTTAAACTTTATTTTTTTATATGGTTTAATAATTTTTTGACATTAAAATTGACGTTTGTTTCAAAGTTTACAGATAGATGGCTAATTTGTCTGCCATTGATATGTTCAGTGTTCATGTATACTGTTAAACACTTCTAGCACATTTTTCATTAGTTTAGTTTTTCCTGTAAATGATTGAATAAATACCGTACCGTGCCATTCATACCGAGGTATTACCGTACCGTGAAGGTTTGATACGGTTACATCCCTAATAAACAGTGATAAAGAGGATTAGGGCCAAAATCGAATAATAAACTTAAATAATTCACAAACGAAAATAAGTTCTGGCTTTTGTCCTTTTGTCCTCTGACGTTTTTTTTTCCTTCAGAATTTTGGCTTTTTCCCTCAGAATTTGCTCTGAATTTAGACTTTTCCTCTCTGAATTTAATTTTCCCCCCTCAGAATTCTGACTTTAATCGCAATATTTTGTCTTTCTTTCCCCCAGTCAGACTTTTTCCCTCAGAAATCAGATTTTTCCTAAAAATTGTTTTTTTTTCCTTCTTCTTCTTTTCAAACTTTTTTTCTCAGAAGTTAGATTATTGGCTTTTTCCTCCTCTAAATCCTGGCTTCAGGTTATAAAATAAGATGCACAACATCAATAGCTTAGCCAAAAGCACCAAAATGTATTAATGTATGCAATGTGTGCAATCCTAATAAAGTGAACAAGTTCATAAGTGTGAGTGAATTTCTGTAATTTGTGAAGCACATGGAAAATATAACCTTGTTTGAAAAAAAAGCCCCAAGTGCTGTAGAAAAACAAATTCAATGTGAAGTGGTTGTTTCAAATGATGATAATTTTTTTTAATATTCTTGCAACTGATTTCTTTTCTTTGCTTCCAGAAAGAGCGCTTGGCCAGCAGTCATGATTAAAAAGTTCTAATAAATTGCGTTCGACCGTGAGAGATTCCTGCACCGGAACCAAGCCGAGATTAAAAGGGAGCTGAGCGGACCGCGACAGGAACCTCCGACAGGTTTGTGAGCGCAAATCTATGACCAAACATTATGAAGAAAGAACATAATTCCAGCATCTCGACAGAGGTGCTTGTGTTGCATGAGTTAGACGGGTCTGAGAGGATGGGACGTGTTTGCAGAACTCTAAAATATCGACCCAAGATGGTTCGCAGGTCAAATGGTACGGATTCACAAACGAAAAACGTTTCAGAGCCCATAACCGGTGTGAATGCCGAAGACACTGAAGTGCCGAGCAAAAAGCACGTGTGTGAACTCTGTGGTGTGGAGTACGTGAAAAAACAAAGCCTCAGATCTCACATGATGATCCACACAGGAGAAACGCCATACGAGTGTAAACTCTGTGGAAAGGGCTTCAGGCGCAGCGACTGGCTCGCTCAGCATATGGGTACACACAGGGAACCAGGTGACGAAATGATGGCAAAGAAAAAGAAGCAGTACGCTTGTGACCAGTGTGAGAAGACGTTTCCGAGACGGGGCGATTTCCAGAGTCACATGCGCACGCACACAGGCGAAAGACCTTACCCATGTCCTGTTTGCGACAAACGTTTCTACAATGATGGCTGCCTTAAAAGACACTTCATGTGCCACGCAGATGTCCGGCCGTATACATGCTCCGATTGTGGACTCGGCTTCAAGCGCTCGTCCGTTCTTAATAAGCACAAGCGCATCCACACGGGGGAAAAACTCTATTCGTGTAGCATCTGTAGTAAAACATTTCGCTACAAATACAGCTTGACTCTGCATCAGAAGAACCGTGTATGTAAAAATGTCAAGTCTGAATGTTAGCAACATAAAATAGTCTCGTTATATCTGTGTATGTCTCAAGGGTCCTGATAGAACCGGCTGGAAGTTAGAGAGGTTTAAGTAAAATGTGGCCTAGTCATAATGCTGGGATGCGAAGTTTGGTGGTGGATTAAAGTGTCTCCAAAAACCATGGACTTGCTTTACTTCTGTTTTGATTCACTTAAAGGAAAACTGCAAGCAAATAAAGTTTTCTAGTTTAGACTGTTTTAAGCAGTTTTTTCACGTCATGTTTAGCTTAATACCATGTTCATGTACATGTCCAGAAGTATTTGGACACGTGCCTACATCGATCTTTCATTTTACAGCATAAAAAAAAACTGACAAAGAACAGCACCAAAGAACCTGTCATTGTGTGGTATGTTAGACAGCACGTGTCTTAAACCTGCAAAATGGGCAAGCCTAAGGGTTTTAGTGATTTTAACAAGGGTCTGATGAGTGTATTAAGCTACGTTTACACTGTCAGGTAAATGTGACCCAATTCTGATTTTGTGCTCATATGTGCCACATATCGGATATGTTCTATGTCTGTGTAAACGGGAAAAAAAACTCATGTATTCCGATATTTCGGGATCGGCTTCATATGTGGAAATAAATCAGATATGTGCTAACGTGATTGTCGTGTAAACAGACAGATCGGATTTCCTGAGTCGTCGTGTTCTTGTACGTCATTAAAACAGCAACTTCTTCGCGGTTTTATGATGTAATGTTATTCTCCAGTAGAAGCGCGTGTGGTATGATGACATCGCAGGTGACGTGGAAAAGGAAAAGCAGCCCCCCCCCCCCAAACCTCCCGCTACACACACACACCCACCCCGCCTTGTGTTAATGCTTATTTGGCCTAAATAACATTTAAGAAATCAGTATTTGGTGAATGAAGCATATGCGCAGTCTGCAATTTCGCGAACTTTGCATATATCGCAGAGCTACTGTAGTTTTAACCATATTTCACCTTCATCTATCTTGGCTAGTTTGTTGCGCAAGAACCTCCCTTTAAGAATGCGCAATGTTTCAGATGGTATGGCAAGTGTAAACATGTGTATCGGATATGAGCCATGGGTGAAAGAACTTGTAAACAGACGGTCAAGAAAATCAGATATAGGCAGAAAATCGAGCCCTGCAGTGTAAATGTGGCTAGAGCATCTCTTCCAAAGCTGTTGTGTATTGATGAGCTTTTGAGTCGGATGTAAACAGAAAGAAAATGTAATCTAACAATTTGTATCTAGCAAAAAGTAGTGGTGGTCCAAGCAAGGATTAACTGTGTCAGTATATCATAATCAGTTGTATTGCATTGACACAGATTTACCTTCTCTGCCTTGGCTTGCCTTATTTCCTCCACACCAGAACATGTCATCATGGAACTTGTATTGTATTCAAGCGCACTATTATGCTGGCACAGGAAGTGGCCTTTCCCTATACAGTTGTCTAAAATGTCTTTGCACCCTGTGGAACTGATGTTATTTTTCACTGGAGTCAGGGAAGTAGGTAGTGTTGTCTTGAGTTGTCTTTGAAGTTTGGGATCAATTGCAGATTTCTTTGTTTTTGTTTAGGGATTTATTTTCTACATTCTACAACAGTACTTGTGAACTAACATATGGAATCAGGTAATTATGTAACGAGATGAAGAAAAGTCAGCTGTTCTGAAATAGTTCTTGCAAGAACAATATTGTCAAGTGTATTTACGAAGCCCATCAAGCACCATGATGAAACTGGCTCTCATGAAGACTTTCCCAGCAAAGCAAGAACAGAAGTTCATTTAGAGGTAGTAGCCTCAGAAATCACCAATTAACAACCAGCACCTCAGATTAGAGCCGTTATGAAGGCATTACAGATCATGCGTAGCAGATACATCTCAATGTATTAACTGTTCAAAGGAGATTATTGCATGTTTTGGAGAAAGAAAGAAAAATCAGGACCGAGCATGGAGTAAGAAAGTGATCGCAAACTGGGATCTGTCGTGGCAAATTTTCCAAACAAAAACCCAACAAGTACTTGAGTATTGAAAGAGCAAAAAAGTTTATTGCAAGCAAAAGTAAATGGACAGCACTGGACTGGCTGCACTGTTGGTTTTCGTCGGAGCTGCGATTTTAAATAAATCTTCCTCTTCAAGGTGTGTAAGTACTCTGTCTTTATTATTCCCATCATATCGGATTTGTCTGTCAATAGTATGCCTCTACATATATAATCAATATTTATCTATTAGTACTTTAATATTTGTTTTGATTATACATAATTGTACAATTATGTGATTTTTCCCAATGATTTTCACCTTGTGTATCAACTAGTAGCTAATGTGCTTAATTATTGGATACTAAAATTAGAAATTAATTAAATTATCACATGTTTAAATGAGTATTTATTCTTCATATTGCTATTGTTAGTTTAATCACATTGATCTGATTACTGGCTTAATTATTTATTAGTTTTTGAACCTATACTATTCAGATCAGAATTATTTACATGATCCTATTTAGTTATGCACATATAATAGATTACAATTGGGTATAGTATATAATTGGTAAAGTAAAGGTTACTTTTGGTTGCAGTATGCGTATTAGCTGAATTTATTTGGAGTGCGATTTTCAGACTTTTCTTTGGGCCTATGTTAAGATTCTCTTTGTTTTTAACTTTATCTCGCAGGCCGCGCCCTTCTCGCTCATCTCGCCTGAGGATCCTTCTGAGAGCAGGAGTTCACACCCTGCCTTATCCAAATCGCCACCATCATCGCCGTTTCAGAGCACTTATTCCTCTGAGCAGGGTATTGCTGAGGATTAGTGATTAATTAGATTTTACCTTTCTTTTTTTGATATGATAAATAGATGATACATTTGTTTTTATTACTTTGTTCGCTCTTAAAAGAGGAAGTCTATCTCTTTGCACTCTATGTCCCAATCAAAGCAGAACTCAAAACTTATTTTTATATTTTGGATCTCTGCCTGCATTTTCTGTATTTTTCCACTTCATTAAAGTTCCTCAATTTCTTGCTCTCTGTGAGTACGGGTCGTTCTTGGGTCACACTTGGCATACTTTTCTGCTTGATTATCGTTGGTTATGACTGTAAAAAGTATTTGTGGCTTTATAACTTCAAAGTATTAACTCATGACTAAGTGCTGTTACAAATAAACACCACATCACCATGAAAGGTTCCGTACTTGGCTAATAAGACTGTTTGTATGAGCACGGTGTACATTTATCTCAGAACTGTAAGCCATACCACGGTACCAACTCCATTTCTCTGCTTGCAGGTTTGTCAGTGTGTAGAAATCGTATCAATGGATTTGCAGTGAGCTCATCGGGACGCCGGATATAAGAACTTCAGGATCATGGATATTGAAGAGGAGCTGAGCGACTGTGAAGACGAGCAGACCACAGTAGAAGCAACTCCATGGGTGAAGCCTACAAGAAAAGAACCTTCTCCCGTCTTCGTGTTGAATGAAATGGGAGAGGCCGAGAGAGTGGGGCGTTTTTGTCGAACTCTTAAGTGTAAACCGAAGTCAGTTTGCCGTTCCAATGAAATGGATTTAAATGCTGAAAAGGTGTCGACCCTCAGCAGAGACGTCACCAAGGACGCCAATGAAACATCAGAGCACAAAAAGCACGTGTGTAGACTGTGCGGTAAGGAATACGCTCGAAAACCCAACCTGGTTAGTCACATGAGGATCCACACCGGAGAAACGCCGTACAAGTGTGAGCTCTGCGGAAAGGCTTTCAGACGCAGCGACTGGTTATTACAGCACATAAATATGCACCAGAACACAAGACGGGCGTCTCGAGATCCCAGGAATCGGCGGTGCTACTCTTGTGAGTACTGCGAGAAGAAGTACCATTGTGGAAAAGCCTTCCAGAGGCACGTGCGCACGCACACGGGCGAGAGACCTTACCCCTGCGCCATATGCGAGAAGCGTTTTTACGATGAAGGCTGCCTTAAAACACATTTAATGTGCCACTCGGACGACCGTCCGTTCACGTGCTCCGATTGTGGGCACAGTTTTAAGCGCCTGGGAACGCTTACTAAGCACAGGCGCATTCACACGGGAGAAAAAGCCTATTCGTGTAGAACCTGCGGGAAAAGGTTTCGCTACAAATATAGCGTGACGCTGCATCTGAAAAGTCGGTGCTCCCGACGCTCATGAGGCAAGGAAGTTAATTACATTGTACGGCATCAGAAAACAACTCGGGTTGTAACGATCTAGGTGTCTTTTGTAAGACGAATGTAACCAAATATGTTAATCAGATCGATTGAAGGAGATCAGGGCCTGTATTCACAAAGATTCTTAGAATCTATCTTAGCTTAAAAAGTCCAAGCTCGGAGTCCTAGACTAAAAGTGATTTAGGAAACTTCTCAGAGCAATTATGAGTTAGGAAAGTACAAAAACTTTTATCTTAGTAAGGAGGTGTGGTTGACCCTGTTGCTAGGGATGACGTAGTAGTTCAAGGACTGTGATTGGTTGATGAAAAATCAGTCTTGAAATGTGCTCTTAGTGAAAATAGAATAGACAGTGAAATCATATATATAAAGAAACTGATTAATCATGAATGCAGGCTACTTTATGCAAAGCTTCTGTTATAGGCTAAATATCTTAAAGTTGGTTAAAACAGACAAACGTTGAAAATGTCTACTTTTGAAGCAACCAATTTCCTATATTTTCTATTATATATTCCTATATATCCTAGTTACTATATTTAAGTTCTTGCATTTGTTTACCAAAGTGATTTTATTACTTGTGATCCATTTCAGATTGGCTCACCTTTTACCAATTTACATCGTTGCAGGACAGTTTATTTAAGTTCCACTTTTGGATGGTATGAAGCCAACAATCCAAGAGAGACGGAAGGAAGATAAAGAACAAGAAAACCAGATTGGACAGAAGATCAGTGTTTACTTTTAGCTTTATGTTCAGTATTTGGAGAATATTTCTTCTTTCCACTATTTTGTCCTCTTAAGCCTCTTAAATGTCCTCCTCTCTACTCTTAACAATTTTTACCTTTTGGAGCTGTTTTTAGGGCTAAGATGGTTCATGAATCATTTTTATCTTTACTTTAATATTTAGTCCTAAATTTGAAGGGAAATTCTAAGAAAATGTCATAATTCTTAGAATTTCTTCACTAGGAGAAACGTTTAGGCTTAAGAAACTTTGTGAATTCAGGCCCAGATCCTTGGGTGGCTCTATGTTTGAGACACGCGGGTTGAGGTCATTTTTTTGGTACGGCCTAAAATTAAATACTAAACACGTGACCTATTAGAAATTCAGGATGAGGTACTCTAAATGCTATATGGGGAAGATGGATGTTTTTCTGTTTCCTTCAGCCACGGCCCAGTGCTGTCCTTGAGATGCGATTGCAGCTGTGTGTACCATGCTGTCTGAAGGGGAAACTCAGGACTCACATTGTTTTGCTGATAACGTCTGAGGTGACCCTGAGTGGCGTCTCTATTAAAGATAGTAAGCGTGAGAATGAACCTTGTTTACTGCATCATAGATACAAATCTTTTCCAAGTTTGGAAAGATTCAGAAATTTGTTTGAATGAAGAAAACAAAGATTTTGTTTTTGTCCCTCTCTTTTAATAGTTGTTTAACACGGCAACAACCGTGTGAATATCCCTGATGTAGACAAAAAGTAAAACAAAAAAAGAAAAGTGTGTGTTGTCGTTTTTTTTCTCTCCAAACTCATCTCACAAAATTGTCACCATCGCGTCACGAACAGCTTTAGCATTATCCGCCACCTTGTATCTGTAAACATCCGTATCTGGTTTTATGGGTTCGTCGGGTTCAGCAATCCAGTCGGGCAGGAAGTCCTCCTTCCTCACCTCACACACATTGTGCAGTATACAACAAGCTGTAACGATGTCGGGCATAAATGTCACATCGATGTCGATTCGTTTAAGCAGGCATCTCCAGCGACCTTTGAGCCGCCCGAAAGCGTTTCCTGCCACCGCGTGAGCTGCGCTTAACTGGCTGTTGAAGTGACACTGTTCTGGAGACAAAGCGCGCTCATCTGTGAAGCCCTTCATCAGCCACGTCTTTAGCGGGTACGACTCATTTCCAACGAGGTGGACGGGAATCTCCACTTCGTTCACGGTCAGGGCTTCCTGCGCAGATTTAACAAAACAGTCTGTTAGTGAGAATGGATGAATAGTTTGATGTCATTCTTCAAAAAGGAAGACTTGTATCAAAGGGCAAATTATGTGTACATGTTATCAGCCATAACATTATGACCGCCTGCCTAAAATTGATCAGGTTCCCCTTTTCCCACCGAACCAGTGATGTACTGAGTGTTCTGACTCACTTCTATCAGAACCAGCATTAACCTTTTAAGTAGTTTGAGCTACAGTAGCTCTTTTGTTAAATCAGACGATACAAGCCAGCCTTCACTCCCCATGTGCATCGGTATTCCTTATTCCAAGTCCCTGCCCCCCGGTTCACCTGTTTTCCTTCTTTGGACCTCTTTTGGTATGTCCTGATCACTGCAGACTGGGAACATCCCACAAGAGCTGCAGTTTTGGAGCCGTCTAGAGAGCACAATTCGGCCCCTGTTAAAGTCGCTCCAATCCTGATGCGTGCCTACTAACACAAAATGTTAATGCCTAATTTATCCCACCCACTTTCAGGTGCCATTGTAACAATGATGATATTATAACCAAGACACTGTGACAAGGGCTGGATTGTGATGTCTAGATGATTGAACCAGAGAAACTCTGGGCTTAAGTGGTCGGTTTATACCAAAATTGATCCAAGGAAGGAAAAGCTAGCCCGTGTAGTCCAATCCAATAAAAGAGCTACTGTAGCTCAAACTGTGGAAAAAGTGAATGCTGGTACTGATAAATAGGTATCAGGACATATAGTGCATCATTGCTTTTGTGGCAAAAGGGGGAACTCAATATTAGTCACAATAATATGTTTACCTCGCGAGGGAACAGGTATCCATCTTTTTCCTCCGCGGTCTTGTAGAGAGGAGAACTAGCCAAGACTTTTGCATAATTTGCACCACCGGGACAGCCGACATGTATATCTGTAAAGCTGGATAAAAAGATACAACCATTAAATCCTTAGAGACATCCGATGGTAATGGGGTGGGCGATATAACCAAAATCTTCTATCACGGTACAAGCAATTTTCCACCTCGATAACGCTATTTATCACAATATAGCAATTTGTATCTGAAAATACATAAATAAAAATTAAAAAACAAACTGTTTTACATAATGTAAATTTATTTAAACTGGGAATTGCTGAGATTTGCCGCATTTTTTTACTTTGGCCATATTCGATTGGATGTGTAACAAACCTAATTTGATTTTGTTATATTGTGCTAATGTTAGATGCACAGGCGCTCTTGAGGTTTTTATCCCCTCTGGGCTTGCCGTAGAAGGGCAAAAGGCGTATGCACACTTCCTGCTCTAGAGTGTCGCGTGTGTTGGAGTTTGTTTTTGTGAATAAAGGAGAATAAACAGTTGATAAGGATTGTGTGTGCTCTCGTTTTTATTGTTTCTACACCCGATTGAACCAAATATCTGCGCGGCCCAGTGGACAGCGCAGCGCGACTATCTGGATAGTGCAGAGATGATCTGGTTTATTCGCGCAGCCCGGTGGTAAGCACAGCACAAATTAACTTGAGCATCGCCGCTCGAATCACAAACCTGTGCGACTCACTGTTTTTTTATTTTAAAACTATTTATTTAAAATGTCAGGACTGTTTAATATTGTTTCTGCCTTGCCATCCCAGCAGTGTAAAATGTATTTTGATGGTCGGCGCGGTCTATTTCCATCAGCGCCGCGCAGGTTTGTGATTCGAGCAAGCGCTGCACAAGTTGGTCCGCACTGCGCGATCCACCGGGTCTGGATATTTGTTCTGCCCACGCCGGCTCAAATGATCTGTGCCATGGTTTTGTCCCACTTAACAGATGTATTTGGCTTCCCCTAGAAGTGAATGTGTATTGCGTGGTTATGTAACGTGCAACGTCACGTGGTCTCACCCGCGATTAAGATGATAGACCAAAATCTCTATCGGTTGCCAAATTTCTACCGGTTAACCGTGTATACCGGTATATCGCCCACCCCTAGATGGTAACAACTCATGCAGATTTGTCACGATTAAATCGAGCAGGTGGACACGACCATCTATTCTGCTCACTGAGCTCGCCCCCATTCCCACCAGCATACAGTACCCCTGCATACTCAACACCCCCTTCCCAGATCATTTGGTGACTTAACTATTGTTAACATTTTAACAAGTGTATTCTGTGATTCAGCTGCTTGAAGTTTTGTAAAAAGTTATAACTTCATAAACCCATGGAAAAAGCACAGGTGACATCTCAAAAAATAAAACAAGCTTCCAGATGTTCTCAACCATCCATGTAATACACTTTGGTGAAGGTTGTGGCTTTTATAATGTTCCATGTTTTTTGTACAAGTAAAAAATGAAACATTAACTACTGTAGTTGAACTTTCAGCTTTGAACTATCCAATCTGCACAGCAACCTGGCACAGATTTTACCCCGGATGCTCCTCCTGACACAACCTTCCTGTTTTATCCGGGCTTGGGACCGGCACTGCCTCCAGTGGCTGTGGTTTGGGCTTTGGGTGAGAAACCATGGTTGGTTTATAAGCACTGCACATTTAAATTTACTCACATAAGCAACTAGTGTAAGCAACTGTCGCTGACGGATAAAGAGTTTATAGAAGTAGTTAAAAGGTTAAAGCAAAAATTCTGATCCGCTTTAATGTAATTAGTTAAAATTATTATTTTAGATTTAAAATAATAAGTACGTCTGTCTGCCTTTCTGTACGACAACTCTTTGTCTAACTTATTAATACAAAGAAATAAAATTAATTTTCCGTAATCTGTACGGTTGAGTATCTTACGCCTTGTTTCTGCTGAAGTTGTACTTCTTTTGTTGTCAGCCAAATTCACTCGCTGTTCGGTAATTGGAGAGTGAATCACAGATGAGAAATCAAAAAAGTAGATCAGATAAAGATTAAGTTTTCACACATTAAAACACACTTATACCACATCAGCGTTGTTATTTCAGCTGGGAAAATATGAACTATTCCCAGTACAAATATTCAGTTTAGCTTTTCTATTGGTGCAGGTTTGAGCAAGCGGCTTATTTTCAAGTAGATAGTTAAATCTGGCACATTAGGTTAGGTTGGTGAAGGTTAAATTTTTGTGCTGAAAAAGTTATGACACGCCCACAGTTTGATGCATGCGTAATACGGTGTCAAAACTTATCATTTTTTATAATCTTTAATCTGGCACATACTCCGAAACCTGCACCACAGTCGAAGACGCTGCAGATTAGACTAATTGGCGTTCCCAAGTTGCCCATAGTGTGTGAATAAGTAAATATAGAAATAAATGCATAAATACAATATACCCTGGAAAATTGCTAAATGTATTCCTACGTTTGTTTATTAACATATTTCAAGATTTATTTATTTCTACATTTCCACATTTCTTTATTTCTGCATTTCCACATTTCTAAATTTCTTTGTCGCTGTATGCTGATAAGGTAGGCGGTCCCAGCCTTAGTCGAAACCGTGATTGGGCCGCAGGGCACCTCAGACAGAAGCAATCGATCTAATCAACGTGATGTTTTTTAGTTATCTGAAACGATGGTTTGATGGTCAAGAACTTCATATCCTCACGCAGAAAGAGGAAGGGAACGTGGGTGTCCACGGTGCGTTTTACCCAAAAGTAGATGAGCCTCAATTAGATTCGGAGGTAAAACGCACCGTGGATGCTCAACGTTCTCTTTCTGAGCGAGGATATGAAATTGTCGGACAACTTCTTGAAGACACAGTTTGGTCAACGTCAACATCCATCTCAGCATCAAGCTGAACTGAATCGTCTGTTATCTTTCGACTCAATATAAAACGTAGTCATTTGCTGCGAGGTTCTCAAATTTCACTGGCTAATGATCTTAACTCATTAGCGGCAGCTTGTAAAAAAAATGCGTTATTTGTAGTTTGTCTCTGCCTCTTGCCTGTGTATTCCTTTACTTCCATAAATCGAGTGTCAGCACGGCCTGTGTTTTTCTTTGATGCAACAGAACAACAGAGGACCAGCTCGTTCACAGAGGCCTTCTGGGTATTACACATTAAACACTGGCTTGCTTGAAATGCTAATTTACTGATATATATAATTGAAATTCAATAAACATTTTCCACAGATGCTGTGATCAAATCTGACTGGACAGACATACAGACTGAGAATTATCTGAGATTGGTTTCAGGTCTTCCAGGTCCCCCAATGTATGAAACGTAAAGATATCATCGAAAGAGCAAAGTCTGACCAATGTAGAGACAAAACATTTATTTATTTATTTACAGTCCCCTACATACGAACCTTCAAGTTACAAACGTTCTCATGTTCAATCGCAGGGGTTAGATCACATGACTGGCGTACATTGTCACGTGAGTGCAGCGTGCATCCTCTGCAAGTGCAGTACAGGCCCAGGATATCTGGAAGCAAGCGGCGATGAAGCCGGTGCTGCTAAGAAGTGGCAGACAATAACGATGGAGACAAAAGTGAGAGAATGGGGCGAGGTGAAAAGATGGCAGACATCACTCACTCTTTTAACACTTAACCGTCATTACGATTCTAATGAACACTACTGTAATATACGGTGTATAACCAATTGTCTTAGTATCCTAAAGAATGTTTGTTGGACTTACGAACAAATTGGACTTATGAATGACTTTTGGAACGGAGCTCGTTTGTATGTAGGGGACTTACTCGATTTATATAGATACGGTGTAAAGACTATTCCACATTCGAGCAGGTTAAGGTTCTTACCAGCTGTTGTAATCCACGACTGCTTGCAGAATAATAGAGGGCCACTTCTTGTTGTTGCGGTAAACAGTTGGGTTTTCTCTCGGGGTGATGATGGGTATGTGGGTGGCATCGATTGCCCCAGCACACATGGGGTACCCGCGTGCTGCAAACCCCCTGACCGTGTCCTGGAGCCTCTCCCCTTCAGGCAGGCGGATGAACTGTGTGTGTAAGCACTCGACCAAGGCAGAGGTGACCTGCCGCACTAAGGAGCACACGGTGGAGAGTCCGACCCCGAACAGGCAGCTGATGGAGCGGTACTCGCTCGGGGTCGCGTACCACCACAGCACGATGGCGAGTCTCCGCCGCGGCTCCAGCGCCTTCCGCAGGCGCGTCGACTTGCGCCGCAGTTTCGCCTCCACGACGCCGAAGATGAACTCGAACGTGCTCCGGGACATGCGGAAATGATCCACCCACTGCTCGTCGTCGAAGTTCGCCAGCACGTTGGCCCAGAACACGTCTCCGTCTGGTCTCTCTCTCGTCCACATCCGCCGGGACATCTGTAGGAGGCGGCTACACACCGCCGCGGCGCGCAGCCGCACGTAGCGTCTCCGCGCTCTGCGTCGCGCGGCTTCGAATTCCCTCCGGCTCCGCTCGAGCTTCTCACACAGCGAACTGTTTAGATCCAGAACGCGTCTCCGCGAGCTCACTAACTCGTGACACAACATCAACTGCCGTGAAAACGCGCGGAAGACCAGCAGCGCAGTCGCAGAATCCACCGCTGACAACTCACGCGCCATTGTTATCAAACAAACCCACTTCCGGCGTACGAAATCCACGTCACATCACTAAGATATTATACAAACGTATTCGTGTATTGTGTATTTGTTTGTTTGCTTGTTTTTACTGTCATCTAGCCCCATCATCATTCTATTTTATTTTAGTTTTTATTTATTTAATAATACTGAATGGTAATACTCACTGGCCTACATAAAGGCAAACAAGAAATCGTTCTTATTTAATTTAATACTTATATTGCATCTTTAATACCTATGTCCACTATCCTTTATTTAACAAAGAAAAAGAAAAGTACAATATGTATTTGTGTATTTATTACATTTAAATGTGTAGTTTATTTTAATGGTTTTAAAATTGTTTTGTTTTATTTGTTTTATTGTTTTGTTTTGTATGTAATTTTTTTTATTATATTATATTGTTCGTTTTGTTGCTTTTTATGTTAGAATTCTTTTTCCGGAACTTGTGGGAGTGCGTCAATGTTTCAAAAGTTGAGATAATAATAATAATAATAATAATAATGAATAAATTAGCGAAAACATTAAACAAAAACATGCCTTTAATTTTCTACTTTTATTTGAAAAGTATATTATTATTATTATTATTATTATTATTATTATTATTAACCATTTAAAATATGTGGAACACGTGGCAGTCGATGTTTAACAAAGCTGAGCTGCAGAAACACAACAACAACAATAATAATAATAATAAATTAGTGACCAAATTAAAAATGACTAAACACAAAATAATGTATTTATTCATTTTTATTGAAATGGTTTATTATTATTATTAATTCAATTAAATTTTATTTATATAGCGCTTTTAACAATGGTCATTGTCTCAAAGCAGCTTCACAAAAATGAAATGTCTCTGATGAGCAAGCCAAGGGTGACGGCGACAGTGGCAAGGAAAAACTCCCTGAGATGGCATTAGGAAGAAACCTTGAAAGGAACCAGACTCAACAGGGAACCCATCCTCATTTGGGTGATAACAGATAGATAATTATTATTATTATTATTTATTATTATTATTAGTAGTAGTAGTAGTATGGGTATTGGTATTAGTATAACTACAGTTGCATACATTATTTATTTAAACCCAACACCTTCCACTTGCTTTGTAGACTGTAGTTTTACAGAAGCCCGGTAGATGGCAGAAAAGGCTTAACAGTTGCGCTTTGCACTTGATGCGCGTGAAGCGTCTCCCTGTAAACTGAAGTGAAGTGAACTGAAGGCTCCTCAACACGGATTTACTGCTCAGTTTTCACTGAATGGAAAAATGCTGGCGATAATAGCCGAGCTTATAAAGTAGGTCAAGTTCATGTGAGCTGGATTATGTTTAGTAAACAGGCTGAGTAATAAATGTGGAAGAAACGCTGCACCGCTCCAGGTGTAAGTGACCCTTGTTGTTGTTGTCTTTAAGGCCGTTATGGAGACAATATTTCAGCCTCCTGCAGAGAGAAACCCGTCAGAGCTCAAACTGGCCTTTCCTCTGAGAGCTCAACCGGCATTACAGGCCACAGTCACCCATTTCTGACTGCTTAACTGTCTGTTTTCATTAGGACAGTGACAGCTGATGCTAATTGTATGACTGGGTGATTGACTAATGAACTGACTAACTGATTAATCATGTGAATGACTGACTAATTGACTGCCTCACTATTTGACTTTTTGTCTGACAAAGTGACTGACTGATTAATTGATGAACTGACTGACCAACATACTGACGGATTGTGTGAATGACTGACTACTTGCCTGATTACTTGATTGACTGATTGATTAACTGACTTTTTTTTTTTTAACCAAACTAACTAACTTTAACTTAACTGACTGACTGACTGACTGACAGATTCACTAATGAACTGACTAACTGATACATTGCTTGACTAACTGATTGATCAAAGCAACTGACTGACTAATTGTTTGAATAATTGTCTTGCTGACTAATTAATTACAAGACTGACTAATTTCCTGATTACTTGATTGACTGACTGTTGAACTGACTTTTTTAAAATTAAGAATGTGACCAGCTGACCAATTGTTTGTCTGACTGACAAATTGAGTGATTGACTAATGAACTGACTGATTGATATATTGCCTGACTACCTGATTGATCAAGTTACTGACTGGTTTCTTGAGTGAGTGAGTGATTAATTGACTGCCTGACTAATTAACTAACTGTTTAACCAAATAACTGACTAATTGCCTGATTACTTGATTGACTGACTTTTTTTGATTGAGACTGTAACCAACTGGCCAATTAATCATCTGACTGACAGACTCATTGATTAATTAACTGATTGACTAATGACCTAACTGACTGATATATTGCCTGACTAACTGATTGATCATGTGAATGACTGACTAATTGGATGACTAATGAATTGATTGACTTGGCTGACTAACTAGCTGTCAGATTGACTGATCGATTGATGAACTGCTTGGCAGACCCATTGACTGACTGATTAATTGATTGCCTGACTGATTGACAGAATAAATGACTGAGTAATGGACTGACTGACTGACTTTTCGACTGACAAAATAACTGACATATCGACTGACTGGATGAATGTGTGAATGACTGAATAATTGACTGTCTGACTAATTCACTTACTCACTGACAGACAGAATGATTGACCAGCTGGCCATCTGACTTCTGGATTGACTGTTTTACCGACTGACTTTTTGATCGATTCATTGATTGATTGGTTCATGTCCACTGAAAGACATAACTATATAATCTCAACTTTGAGAATAATTAATGCCTGGTCAAAGTTACTCATGTAACATGGTCTTTTGATTATTTTAAATATTTCCAACCTAGAATTCTTCACCAAACAGTTCAGATGCTCATATTTCGAAGTTCCAGCTCCGTTGGTTCGAGTAAAACCGGATCCACTATAAAGCACAAAGTTTTAATGCAGATTCTGACATCCTATCTATTAAATGTAGATATTTAAGCTTGGAGAGCATGGGTTATTGTGGAGCAGCCCCGCGGTAGATGTCTGGCGGCGGCGGCAGGGGGGAGGCAGGAGGGGCGGAAGCGCGTGCGTGATGGAGGGAGAGAGGGAGGGACGGACGGCGCGAGCGAGAGAGCGAGTGGAGGAGAGCGCGAGAAGCGCGGATACGCACAGCGCCGCGCGCACCGGCACCACGGAGCAGCGCTCTGATCTCCAAAGCTCGGGACGAGGCAGCAGGTAAGAAGTGAGTTTTATCATCGGTGAGATGTTTAATTCCTCCGCTCCAGTTATCAGAGCAGAGACGCCTCGGTGCAGTGTTTATACACGCTCAGCTAATTAGAGTTAATTTAATAGCGCAGGTGTGCGTTTAAAATAATAGGCTGCCCTGGGAATCAAAGAAACACCGTTAGTCTAGCTCGGGTGTTCATTAAAGCCAGGTATTGTGCTGTGTTTGAAGACAATCAGATTGTTCAGAGAAAAGAAAGAGAGAAAGAAAGAGAGAGAAAATGTTATCTATAGCCTAGTGACTTCTACACTGAGTTAGGCCAGTAGATCACAACAACCTATTTATTCACGTTGTATCTTATGTTTATCTTATACATGGTCTAATATAGAATGCCACTCTTGACCCTGAACATAAAAAGCAACATTGTGCATTCTGTCTGTTAATATATTTCAGGTGCATTTGGAAGTTTAAGCCAGATATTATGCTCTTTGTTCACAGAGAGAGATAGATAGAGAGAACGTTACCCATTACTAGTGACTTCTATACTTACTTAGGCCAGTAGATCACAACAGCCTATTTATTCATCTTATGTCTTAAATTTATCTTATATATAGACTGATACATAATATATAAGATAACCACGTCCGGATTAATGCAGAATGTCATTCTAGACCCTAAACATAAAAAGAAACATTTTGCATCCTGTGTGCTAATATATTTTTCAGATGCATTAAAAAAATTAATCATCCTGGTATTTTTGTTCAGCGCATTTTATTCCTTGCACACAACAAACCACAACAAACAGAGTGTTTGTTGAAAGTTTTTGCACCGAACAACAAAAAAAAAAAAATGCACCGATCAGACTTCACATTCCTCCGTGCACGAGCGGTGTGTAACGCTTATTTCCACCCCGTGTAAGCCCCAGTTTGGATCATTTGGCATTCGGCGCGCGCGTCTCGAGTAACCCCCCCGCGCGCACCTGCCGCGTAACTGCGCGCGCCTTTATTAATTCATGTGTCCAGTCATTTAATCCATTAGAGCCTGAAGAGGACCCACACTATATAAAAAAGTCCTAATTTTACATAAAATAACTTAAAAAATGTTTCCCTTTTCTAAAAACTACATACAAATCTCTGTAAAATTACAGACATTATCTGTAAATTATTAAGTCGACTGTTTTTTAAAGTATTTCAATACTGAATTTTTTTATTCACATTTTTAACAGTAAAAATATCACATTACTGTGTTATTTCTGTCATTGTAAATTACGTACAACTTTATATAAAAATTACAATAATACATTGTAATGAAGTACGAAACTCATTAGGTAAAGGTTAATGTCCATACTAAAAATGTAATGTTTTTCTTTGTAATTTTGAGGTAAATCATATTAGTTTCATAATACTTTGAAGTTTTAGATGAAAGTTTAGTATTTTTTCATGACTTTTTAAAAAGATTATCCTCAGGAAGTGGGACAGGTAAGGCAGCAGAAGCCCCACAGTTACATGTAGGCTATAGTATCAGCTTCATGCCTTCAAAGAATATGAATAGAATGTAGGAGACCGATGCTCAGTGCAGCACCCATGCACACGTTGTAAACGCCACCATTTTTTTGTATATAACTATAGCAATCTAGCCATCAGCTTTTTAATGCAGGCCTGAATATTCTGACACAAGGATCATGTATTTGCTGCGTAGCAGTTTTAAAGCAGGGCTTTAAGTTACATTTTGATATTTTGCTTGTACGAGGGGAACTATGGTGTTATTTTTGTACCAAAAAACGTTAGCGAACACTCTGGGAACTCTCCGTGTTAACTGTCACAGCCAGTCAGAAACTGGAGGTGGTAATATCCTAATATTGTTTCTGATTGGCTGATCAGCAGCTGGAGGCGAAGATATTCTAATTACCGCTTCATTATTGGCGCATTTAAAAAAGCGTGAGTGAAGGCGGGACCAGACGTGAAATATGCCTGAGTTAATTGCTCAGGTATCAGACACAGATGTAACGTGATATTAACCAGCCAATCAGAAACAGGCGTCCTTCGAATGTTTAGTGCGCGCAGAGGTGGTCTGCAGCAGGTAAACGGTTTCTGTATAAATTCAGAGGAGTGAAGACATGTAGATGAGGAGGAAAGCACTCTCTAAGGGACAGAGGAGAAGACTCTAAAATGACGTCGTGTTTCAGTGGGAAAAAATTTACCTGCAAGCTCAAGAGACAATGATGGTAAGAGATTTTTTAAATTGTTATTTTAATTCTTATTGTTGATGCTGTAAACAAAGCTCATTTATTACTCATTTATTAATACTGTCAAGTTCGTCTATCGCAAATCTCATGCGAGTCTCGGGTACCGTTAACATCCCATATCACCACTGAGAAGCTGCAGGAATTGACATACAGTGAAACCTCGGATTGCGAGTTACGCGGTTTGCGAGTGTTCCGCAAGACAAACAAAGATTTTTAATAAATTTTGACTTGGAAAACGAACAAGTCTTGGTTTATGAATACATGTATCATGCATGCACTTCTTGTTTTGACGCAGAGCGTCACATGATCACAACTGAGCCAACGGTTTTTCTCTCTCTTGTGCTGCGGAATTGTGGGTAATTGTCTCCCCTGTTGGGTCTCAGTGCGCATCTCGTACTGGTATAATCAACATCCGTGCATGCGTGTACTGATTACTATAATACTGTGACCACGTATGTGTGCGTAAAACATCTTTTATTTTGTGTCTATGCGTGTGTGTACAGCAAAAGCAAATCTCATTAGAGAGGTTAAAGATCCATTTTCTCTTTCTGTATCAGCCGGCTCCTTGTGTCTGTGTGCGCGCATCATTGGACACCGTGCCCCCCACACACACAGACCCCTCCTACTTTCACCTTCATACACACACACACACACACACACACGCACACTCTTTCTCTCTGCTCTACACAGAAACACTGCTCTGTGTTTTTACTTTACAGCAATGATTCCATTAGTGTGTCGCTCAGCACAATCGGAAACACTATTTTTACTTTTTTTAAAGGTAAAGTGCAGATTAATTTGTTTTTAATTTTAATTAATTTGTCATTAATTTGTTTCATTATTTCTTATGGGAATTTTTCGATTTGGTTTATGATTGTTTTGGAATACGAGCCCGCTTCTGTAACGAATTATGCTCGTAATCCAAGGTTCCACTGTACACCTATGATGGTAAAGGAGTCAGATGAACAGGGAGGGTTAGCGAGCTCTTTAAGAGCATGCGTATTGAGAATGTCGAGAGAGAGTCAGTGGGTGTACTGTACACTGAAATACTTGTTCTGAAATGCAATAAAAGTGTTAGCCTGACACCGTTAGCCTGCCATGGTCAGAGATGACTTATGTTACATTAACAGCTGCTTTTAATCTCAAAAATGTAAAGTTCCACAAACATTGTGTATTTGTACTTTTAAACGACTCATTCCATTCAGTAAATTAATGTCAATACTTCAGTCAAAATAAATGTATATTCTTGTAAATATTCTCACATATATAATACATTATATACATTGACACATCTTGTTCTAATTCCATCAATATGTTGAAAACTTCTATTTACATGTAGCTGCCTGCTTCTGTATGATATTTACAGTACATTAACATTTTCCAGCTTTGATTACTGCCAGTGATAATGAAACTTGCTTACATTTTTAGATCCAACATTGAACATGGGAGAAGAGGCATCCAGTAGTGAGACAAGTCCATCACTAGTAAGTATGGAGTGCAATATAAGACTAGTTTGAATCTTTTCATGGTGATTTAAAAGTTAACTCCTTCAACCTTGAATCATTTTGAGTCCATTTTTTTTTTACCTTTTCATATTGTCTCACTTATAACATTTAAGAGCCTGTCAGTGGTGAAAATAAGTTGTTTACATTGATGTACAAGCTTGTTCTGTTGGATTAGCGTTCAAAATCGATACTGGACTGATTACAGTTATGTTCTCTCATATGGGCCCCAGTTGAAAAGTTCTTGAGTTTCCCTTTAACATATCCAGTATTAAATATGATTTTTAGTCAAGGATATTTCACTGCAATGTTTAAGTTTTGTGAGAAAGAATGTTCCACTGTTATAGCACAACAGTCTAAATATTTCATTTTGTTTTTAATTTTAGGATTTTACTTATTCTTATTCTATTTTGCATCCTACTTGTACTATAATGTGTCACAGTTCTACAGGCTATTTTACAAATATTATAATCTTGAGTTTGTGTTAACACTTTATTAAACATAGTGTTCATAGGAATTTATGAAAAAATTGTAAAATCAAAGGATTTTTTGTGTTATTGCTTTATTTGAAGGTGTTTGATCTTCAATTTAGGAAAAATCTGTAAATAACAGTCTTTCCCTAGTAAATGTCTAATGCTTTTGCTATATTGAAGGTGTTTGATTGTAATAATAAAATATAAAAAAACTGTTAAATAAAAGCATTTTGCTGCTACCCATCTAGTGCTGTTTTAATGAAGATGTTAAATCGTATAAATTTGGGAAAAGTCTGTAAAATAATAGTGTTTCACTGCTAAACATACAGTGCAGTTGCTTTATTGAAGGTCTTTAATCATATAAATTTTGCAAAAATCTGTAAAATAACTGTATTTCACTGCTAAACTTCTAGTGCTGTTAGTTTAATGAATGGTTTTAATCGTATGAATTTAGGAAAAATCTGTAAAATAACGGGGTTTCTCTATAAAAGATTAAATAATTTCTGTAAATTTTATGTTTTGCACATGATATGAACTAGATTATTTTACCTTAATTTTACGGTTTTTGTTTGGCAGCTGTTGCTGTCAGTAATTTGACCGTTTTTTTTTTTTTACGCTTTTTTTTTTTTTTTTACAATGCAGAGCAGCGTTTTCTCTAACTTTCCCCCCTGGGGCTGATTGGGAAAAAATAACACAGGCTGCGTGGGATACCTACAGTAACATACTCATGTACTGCCTAGCTTTTCCATGTGCATTCTGTTTTAAAAATGCACTAATACATTAATAAAGCATGGATTTAGACCTGTTAGGAGTTAGATCACTGATTAGTTGCAGGCTGCGACTCACAGCAGGGGTGCATTTTTATTTCTGATAAAATATCTAAGTCATGCCAGGGGAGTTTCACATCTTCTGCTTTCTCGAAATAATCTGCCAGCCTTTTTTTTTTATGATTATGCAATCAAGCCAGGAATGTGTGCTAATATTTTTGGAAACTGCATCTTTTCAGGGCAGTAAAATATTCAGCAGTGCATTCTTCCATATCTGACAAGAATGCAATCATCATATGGAACTGGAACAATACTGTACCTCCATATATATATATATATATATATATATATATATATATATATATATATATATATGTGTGTGTGTGTGTGTTAGAGCTTGCAAGGATAAATAAAAATTTTGGCTAATATATAACATGATAAAATGTTTTTGATCTTACAATATTCCTTGCATGAATACATGTATTAGTGATCATAGGTTTGGGGTTTAATTTTTTATTGCATTGTTAAGTACTCTATCTAGCATTGTAAACAGTGTGTATATATGTATGTGTATATATATATATATATATATATATATATATATATATATATATATATATATATATATATATATATATATATATATATATATATATATATACACTGTATAGCATTTTGAACCAGGGATCAGCAGCCAGATTGTGATGCTCACATGGTTGTGTTGTGAATTAGAGAAAATCTGGTGTTCATTCGATTCACTCTAACTACAATATTTTTTATCAGAACTCATATGTTTTTTTAAGCACTGTGCGTTAAGTTGTTTTCAGAGACAGAAGTCGATATTGGTCAGGTGCAGTACAAATGCATTTCAGCTTGTTTGAGTCCGCCATGTTGAGCAGCCTGGGTTCATGCGCAGGGTCTGTATCATGGCATGTATTACAAAAGGTGAGTAGATGTGTGTAATATGTGTAACTGTGAAACACAACATCTTTTGATCATTCAAAGCTGAAACATTAATAAAAGTTAATAACAGGGTAACGGTAGCTCCACCTTATTCTCCTTATATAGCTCCAGGCTGTAAAACAGTAATTATGTGGACCTTTAACATCTCCACCGGCATGCGTGTTCAAGCCATACCGGGACTTGTGCTGAAATTTCTCAGAGAATGAAGGCATAAAAATGATTGACAATTACAGAAGACTTCAAATCATTTAGCTGATTAGTCTCTTAGCTGCACTAAAAAATTCTAAATGGTGCAAACATTTTTAAGAAGGCTGTATGTCCGTGAATGATGATCCTGGCTGAAGTGGCTTGGAGGACATAAGAGTCGTTGCTATGAACATTCAGCGAGTGGAACGTCTGATTTTTGAAAACCTCTGGATAATTAGTCACCAGCTTGCAGAAGAGACGCGTCTGTCTGTGTGAACCTTACACGCAATCATTCACCAGCACCACTTGCACATCACTGGAACTCAGCTGGGAGTTATTGCCACATCCCCAGTACAGTCCTGACATCGCGGTAAAAATGTGTATAGATCATAATGATTATGATGAGCAAGCTAATGGCAACGGGGACATAGCAAGGAAAAACTCCCTGAGATGGCAATAGGAAGAAACCTTGAGAGGAACCAGACTCAACAGGGAACCCATCCTCATTTGGATCATAACAGATAGCAGGATTTATTTCTTTTTGCTGATACTGTGTTAGGCAGCTAGAGATTCAACATAACAGAAGTTAACATGGAGTCCAGTTAAGTTTGGCACCAGGATGACACCCGGATGAGTCCGACAGGTGCAGAGGGGGTCTGGGTCTTCGGGAGCCCGGGAGCGGCGTGTGTAGCTCCAAATCATCATGAAGCAGAATCCAGCTGTAGGTGGTCCTTCTCCTGATGCTTCAGGATCCTCGCAGGTTTTGACTCTGTCTTCTGGAGCTGGCACAATCTCCAGATGCCTATGAGTCCCGGTTTGACTTGAACTCATATTAACTGTTATATTTGCAGCTGGCAGTCCATATTGCACATCTGGTTTGATGATGAAATTGATAAACCGTCGTGCCAGTATTAACCTCTTAAATGCCTGTGAGCTGTCAGTGCTTTTCCTGATTAGTAGAAAGGGTAAAGTTGGCAGATTCAGGTTTATAGTCGGGTGTTCAGTGCTTGGGGGGTGTGAAATTGCCATTCAGTGTGTGATGCAAATAGTCTGCCTGCAGAGGCTGTGATTTCGAGTCATGATTTAAAAGTTGTTCTGCATCATAATGATGTCTTATACAAAGCCACAGACCAAAAAATATGTGTATGGTTGTGTGTGTGTGTGTGTGTGTTTCTGATCTGAAACTGAAGCCCCACTCTGTCGGAGTATCTCACATCATGATTCACTCTGAAAATAATTTTTTTAGAGGCAAGCAGAGAGAGGAGAAACGAGTGATCGTTTGAAATGAAGCCTGGATATCTGGCAGGAATTTTGAAGGGCAGCCACAAATGAAACGCTCCGTCACGAGGGGGGGGCGGGTGGCGTGCCTCAGATACCGGGACACTTTCCCAAACTCGTTGAGTAGAAGTGGAGATAAGCGTAAACGAAGGGAGTTGAGACCTGATCGACAGACGGTGGGAAAATGGTGAATAGTCATGAACAGTAATCACACTAGCCGGAGAACTCTGTACCTGACACCTCTCTCTTGTTTGGTTAATTCATCTCTTTCATCTCCTGATCTCTCTCTCTCTCTCGATCTCGCTCCCCCTCGCTGTGGCCCGTCTGCGTGAGGTCATTAAATCAGTCGGCTCACTCAGCCGGAACAGGGAGGGAATGAGAGAGAGAGAGAGGGGGCTTCGTGAGTGTGTGTGTGTGTGTGGGGGTGGGTGTGTTTGTGAGATTTGGAAGATGGTGCGTTTGCCCGGCCTGTCCTTTTATCTCTGTGAGCCATCATGAGAGTGAGAGAGAGAGAGAGATGGACAGACGTCAAAGAAGACCATAAATCATTTTAGAGGCGTTTTGGACATCTTTGACCTCGTGGAAGTCAGTGTCGTGTCCCTGAAGCCCTACACATACTTCATTATGTGTGATTATGCGTGATTGGGCTGCTAATTGAGCACAGCTGTGGACTGGATATCATCTTTACACTCTGTGTGTGTCCGCTCCGAAATTACACACAGATTATTAGGATTGGGAACGCAAGATTCTTATGATAACACGCTATATGTACATATAACCTATATATATATAAAAGTATTCACTTACTTGAACTCACAGAGCGTGGGCAGCGGATGCTGAGACTCGTGGTGTACAGACGTCATGTGGCCTTCAGATTAACTCAAGAACAGCGCATAAGAGAGCTTCATGAAATGGGTTTCCATGGCCGAGCATCTACATCCAAGCCTTACTTCACATCGGATGCTGTGGTTCTGGCACTGGACTCTAGAACAGACTTGTTCTTCTTCGTCTGGCAATCTGATGGACGAGTATGGGTTAGGCAGTTGCCAGAAGAACAGAAGAACTTATCTGACTGCATTGTGCCAAGTGTAAAGTTTGGTGGAGGGGAGATTATGGTGTGGGGTTGTTTTTCAGCCCTTTAGTCCTCGTGAACGGAACTCTTAATGCTTCAGCATACCAAGACATTTCGGACAATTTCATGCTCCCAAATTTGTGAGAACAGTTTGGGAACGGCCCCTTCCTGTTCCAACATGACTGCGCACCAGTGCACAAAGCAAGGTCCATAAAGACATGGATTGGTGTGGATGTACTTGACTGGTCCTGACCCCACCAACTGACCAATTGAACACGTTTGGGTTGAATTAGAGCGGAGATGGAGACTGTGAGCCAGGCCTTCTCGTCCAGCATCAGTGTCTGAAATCACTAACGCGCTTCTGGAAGAATGGTCAAAAATTCCCATAACCACACTCCTAAACCTTGGGGAAAGCCTTCACAGAAGAGTTGAAGCGGTTATGGCTGTAAATGAGGTGGGGCCAAGATCATATTAAACCCTATGAATTAAGAATTGGATCTTACTCATATGTTCATACTGTATGCATTTGAAGCCAGGCGAGCGAATACTTTTGGCAATATAATGTACAGTATGTGCCATGTTGTAGTATGTTGACGTTGAGTTGCAAGTGAACTATTCATAGAAACTTTATAAGTTGTTAACCTATTGTAGTCAGGACACCTCTAACTTGTATATTGATGAACAGAGACCACCTGTACAATTTTTCATACTATTTAGGGGGGAAAAAACTTGCCTGCATAAATGTAAAAATCAAACCACTCTCACGACTTTGCTATCTGGTCCTGTGGGTCCGCTAGTTCTTTGGCAAAACCCAAGAGCTTACAGTATATTACTCTAAAACTGCTCTTTCAGGAACCCTCTGTGACAATGAAACACTTTGTTGTGGAGTTTCAGGTCCGTTAGGGGTTTCTCAGATTGGATAAAGGCCTTTAAACGTTCTACATCGAGCGTGTATAGAATCTTTTGAAGGGAAGACTTATTAAACAATAACTGAGTGTAAAATCAATGTGCTAGATAGTACAATCCAACAAACAAAATAGAAAAAAAAAATTTAACAGAAGGGATGACAACTGACAACAATAAACAACATCTGCAATTATACATTGGACGATTCCTAATTCCTTAGTTGCTTTCATTGCTTGATGCATTTCAATAATTTAACCTTTTAGAAATAGGTAGCTTTTTTTGGACAGACAGTGTATAGAATGCATTTATTTGATGAAATGTTATGTTTTTTAGGAAATTTTTTTATAAAATTCTTGAGAATATTGAATCAAAATTAAGAATAAAATTTTTAAGGAACAAATTAAAAAGTCATTTATAAAAGACTGTATTGTTGAGCACTACGCACCGCACCACGTTCCCTCTGCTCGCCTCGTCCCACCATCTCTCAGGGATCGAGGAAGACATTCATCCAGACTTTTTTCTGTAGGTGGTGGAATTAACTTCCTCTAGATGTCCATACTGCTGAGTCTCTGACAATCTTTAAACGACGACTCAAAACATATCTGGTTCTTCAATACTTGGACTAATCCCCTCCACCCACCCAAAAAAAAAAACCTTCCTCACTGTGTTTGTCTATCCAAAGACGAAAACTAACTTCAAAGCACCTTTTGTAAGTCGCTCTGGATAAGAGCGTCTGCCAAATTCCTAAATGTGAATGTATTCTTTTAGGGCATGAACGATTTACCTCCGGTTGCCAGATATGTACAGTATATACTTGCAAAATTAGTAGTCTGACCATTTTTTAAAAGGATGATTTTTTTTTTTTTTTAATGTTAATACGGTATTGTGTGTTGTGATGGTTTGTGTGCATCAGGTACAGCAACATCAAGAGGTTTTTAAACACGGTCGGTTAGACATACAGGCCAAAAGCCAAAAATATCCAGCTGACAGTGGTGCAGTGATCAGAAACTGACACTGTGGTGAAGGACAGAGGACGCTTTACACTTTAAGCACATAAGTGCACACCTACAAGGTGGCGCCACAAACTGAGCTGTGTCTGGTCAGTGATGGTCCATGCCCGCTGATGGATGGAGGAGGACAGTGACTTATACAGTAGTACTACAGTTTTATATTTTAAACCAGAACACTATAGAATGATTTCCACGTTAAATCTTTAGCTTTACTAATATTGTTTGTCTCAACATGGCTAAATGTGATTTATTACTTACTTCCTCGCATTACTCGTCTGAACTGCGTACAAGTTTTGAAATTTAATGGCTAGTGAGAGAGAGAGAGAGGGAGAGAGAGAGTTAAAGTTGTGAGAAAGGTCCTTTGCCAACGCCCTCTCCTGCTCGGATAGAACTCAAAAACTGCGGGATTTACGGCGTTCAATTACGGGCCGGCTCATAAATAATCACAGAGAGTCTGACCATAATACCCGTTCACTCTTGGCTTTATGGCATGACAAATCCTCGTTGTTGGTATTTATGTACCGGCTGACAGCTGTAGGGAGAGCTGTGCGCGTGTGTGTGTGTGTGTGTGTGTGTGTAATGTGTGTGTTCCAAACCCTTAACAACCACAAGAACTTTTTTCTTTTTTTTTTTTTTTTTTAAGGCTGCTGATGATGAAATCACACATGCTGCACTATTTCTATTTCATGGATTAATGAAAACACTTGAACGGTGATGCAGTTTCAGGATTCAGTACTGAACAAGCTCTTACAGTTGTAAATCTTTTTTCCATTCATTCATCTTTTTTAGGTCGAGATGGCAATGTTATACTGAGATGTTCACCCACTCCTCCCATATCCAGAGGAAATTTAGAGTAGCCAGTCCAAAGAAACTGGAGAACACTGAGGAAACCTGGACCTATTCCAGGAGACTTAGGGCACAAGTCGGGGTATACCCTGGTGCACCCCGCATTTACACCCTGGTGCACCATTTACACTCTGGTGCCAATCCATCGCAGGGCACACACACATATATACTATAGGCAATTTGGGGAACGGCAATTAGCTTCATCTGCAGGTCTTTGGACTGTGGGAGGAAACCCACCAAGCACAGGGAGAACATGCAAATTTCATGCACACAGAGACAGAAATCAAACCCAGAACAGAAGGTACAAGTGGTTGCCACTACACCACCGTGCCGGCAAAAGATCTTCTGTTTTAACAGTTTTGTTCCTTATGTTATTGTTTTTAGGTTAAGACCCACAGTACAATCTCACCTCATCTACGGTTTTCTTAAGTCTTAAGAAAGTGAGAAGAACTTGAGTACGATTTGGGGAAAAAGTTGTAAAAAAACAACAACAAAAAAAAACACCAGTGGCTTTATGCTACTTTATGCTTCATCTCACAAAAGTGAGTACACCCCTCACATTTCAGCAACCACATTATTATATCTTCACAAGGGACACCACTATAGTAGATACAATGAAACCTCGCTTTGCCAGTAACACGGTTTGCGAGTGTTCCGCAAGACGATTTTTTATACATTTTGACTTGAAAACAAAGCAAGTCTTGGTTTACGAGCACCGAGTATTATGTATCACGCATGCGCTTCTTGTTTCGATGCACACTCTGTGCTCTACAGAGAAACACTACTCTGTCGTGATTCTTTTCAAAGGTAAAGTGCAGGTTCATTTGTTTGTTTGTTTTACTTTACAGCAGTGATTCCGTTAGTATGCGCTCACACAAGTGGCATTAGCGATGTTCCTTCCGTTAATGTGTGTGTGTGTGTGTGTGTGTGTGTGTGTGAAATTCAAATAAGAGAGGACAAAGGTTTACTGTGTAAGATGAGAAGCAGGAGACAAGAGGGGCTGAAAGTAAGGGTCTCCTTACTTTAGCTTCACACACACACACACACACACACACACACACACACACACACACACACACACACACACACACACACACAGCGCCTGCGCGCATAAACGGAAACACTTATCTGTCGGGATTTATTTTCACTTTTTTTAAAGGTAAAGTGCAGGTTAATTTGTTTTATTTTTACGTTATATTCTGTTTTAATTATTATGTATTTATTTTTTTGGGCTGTAGAACGAATAATTAGATTTTCCATTATTTCTTATAGGAGAATTTGCTTTGATTTACAAGTGTTTAAGAATACGAGCCCACTTCTGGAACGATTTATGCTCGTAATCCAAGGTCCCACTGTAAACTTAAAAGTAGTCAATGTGCAGCTTGTATAGAAGTACCGATTTACTGCCCTCTAAAAATAACTCAACATGCAGACTTTATTGTCTAAACAACTGGCAATGAAAATGAGCGAACATTGTCAAAACCGTCTCTAAAGTGTCAATATTTTGTGAGAACACCATTGTTATCTAGCACAACCTTAATCCTTCTGGGCCTGGAATTCATCAGAGCTTCACATGTTGTTGCTGGGACCCTGATGTTAGACACATAGTGCTTCACCACTGTCCGCTTGAGGACGCCCCACAGGTGCTCAATAGGGTTCAGGTCTGGAGACATGAACATGATGAACAGGTCATGTGGCTTTGAATGGTTAAAGATGTACAGATGTTATCACTTAGGGTGTACTCACGTTTGTCGCCAGCTATTTTAACAATAATGACTGTATGTTGAGTTATTTTCAGAGGACAGTAAATCTATACTCTTATACAAGCTGCACATTGACTACTCTAAATATATCCAAGTTTCATTTCTATAGTATTGAGAAGATACAATAAAATGTTTGCTGAAATTAGAGCGGCGTACTCACTTTTGTGAGTGGGTGTATGTGGCAAAAAAAAACATGGACGCTTTCATCGTACATGAATTGTTTGGAGCAGCAAATTCCAACTGCTACTGAGTTTATGATGTAGTTTATTGAATTTTAAGGTCATTGTTACAGCCTCAACTAAGTTAAGCACAATACTTGGGATGGGAATCACCCCTTGTGGCTCGGGTTGCCCGCTCGATGCCTGATTGTCATTTCCACACTACGGGCAACATGGGATCGCCATTTAGCCTCCTAACCTGCATGTCTGTGGACTGTGGGGGAAAACTGAGTACATGGAGGAAACCCACCAAGCACTGGGAGAACATGCACCTACCACACTGGATGCTGTGCTCCTGGCCAATGTGTGCACCTCCTGTAGGACTATAGAGAAACTGCAATATACATACATTGAATATAATTTTAAAAAATGATAAAACATTATAGCACTGCCGCCTTGCACCTCCAGGGTCTGGGTTCGATTCCCCGGCCAGGCTCGATTCCTGTCTCTGTGTGCATGGAGTTTGCATGTTCTCCCCGTGCTTGGTGGGTTTCCTCCGGGTACTCCGGTTTCCTCCCACAGTCCAAAGACATGCAGGTTAGGCTAATTGGTGTTCCTAAATTGCCCGTAGTGTGTGATTGGGTGTGTGAGTGTGTGTATGTGTGTGTGCTCTGCGATGGATTGGCACCCTGTCCAGGGTGTACCCCGCCTAGTGCCCGAAGTCTCCTGGGATAGGCTCCAGGTCCCCCGCGACCCTGAACACAGGATTAAGCGGTATAGAAGATGAATGAATGAATAAAACATTATTTTGGGGTCAGAGTGACAGTACATGTATTTTCACACAAAAGTATCTTGGTACATCACAGAATCTACTCCCCCCCCCGCACCTCCCTCCATCTCCTAAGTCCTGCCAGAAACTTTTTTTTTTTTAAACAAGGTTACAGTGGAACCTCAGTTCACAAACTTTTAATTTGTTCTTAAGTTCTGGTCGTAACCAGATTTGGTCGTATACCGATTCAGTTTTTTCCATAGGAATACATGTAAATAGAATTAATCCATTCCCCGTCACTATGAACTATGTTTAACTTTTGAAGTATTTTGTTTATATCTCAAAATCTAAAACAAAGAATGAAAAATCCTTAATAATACAAAAATAATAAACTTAAACTGTACAGTAGAAGACTGTACTTCACTTCTCTGGAGTGAAATTACATGTACATGTATTTTCAACTGTGCTGCACAAACAAGATTGTGTAAATGCTGAAATGAGCAAATGTCTTGGAATTGGACTCTGACACTCTACAGTATGTCAAGGTCAAGAAAACATGTTAACACGTGTTGATCCTCGCTCGACTTTGTTGCCCCATCGAGCTTTCCACTTGACAAATAAGTGTTCTCTTCCCCTTCCTCTCCTTTTCCTCCCTCCTTCACAACCTCCTGACAGTTTATTTTGTGTAGAGACACTAGAATAAACTCGGAAGTCTTTGCGGGATGAGCTATGAGACGGAGAAAACTCTTCTCTAACTCCCCCTCCTTCTGACGGCTCATTGATCCGTGGTTTTTCGTCAGGCTGATGCGAATCACCCCTGAATTTCATTCCACCAAAAGTCAAAGCCAACACGACTACAGGCACAAAGCGAGGCAGAATATTATGTTTTATAAATATGTCAGTAGAGTACAGCGAGAACGCGTGTAGGTTCCCAGCGCATTCCCCTGGCGGAGCAGTGATTTAAAAGCTTCACCTCTGCTCACAACTGAAGGTGTTCCATCAGAGCATAATATTTTATTAAAGCTTTTGAAAAAGGTAATCTTCGATATAATAATTTACAAAAGAATTCCTTTCCAATTAGTTTCACTGTAGCTCATCATGAATTCCTCATATTTATTGTTTAATGTGCTTCAAAATCAATAATTAACTGGAAATTATGTGAGGTTAAAGCATTGATTAATTTCCATTTTGTTTATGTTCCTCACCAACATGGACAAAAGTCTGACTCCAACATCACTAAGAACTGTTTTTCTTTTCTCATATAAACAGATGAAATTATTAAAAAACCCTATACGGTTTTCCCTTAATGAATAAAAAAATGTCTCTCTGCTGACTAAAGCTAAAGAAAAAAAACATATCACATAATGCCACGGGTAAAAAGCCAGTACAGTACATTATGGTATTGCATACAACAAAAAGACTTTGTGTTCTGCTATGCTGCATAATCAAATTTCCTTCATATATATGACGCATATACAGTATAGGGAGCAGTGATCGCTCAGAGGGCTAAGGCACTGAATAACTAATCAGAAGGTCGGTGGTTCGAGCCCCAGCTCCAACAGGTTGCCCTGGTTGGGGCCTTGAATAAGGTTCTTAACCTTTTCTGCTCCAGGGGTGCTGTACCATGGCTGCCCCTGCGCACTGAGCCAAGTTACGCTGGGATATGCCAAGAAAGAATTTCACTGTGCATTAATATATAGGTGACAAATAAAGGTTTAACTCAAAACTATATACAATGTGTTCCAAATTATTAGGCAAATTGGATGCAAGTGTCAAACATTAAAAGTTTAGTTTTTAAATTAAACTCATGGATGGTTTTGTGTCTCAGGGCTCTTTGGATCACTGAAATGAATCTCAGACACGTGTGATAATTAGTTTGCCAGATGAGCCCAAAAAAAAAAGAAAAGAAAAAGTACTGAAGAAGGTTGTTCCACATTATTAAGCAGGCCGCAGGTTTCAAGCAATATGGGAAAGAAAAAGGATCTCTGCTGCCGAAAAGCGTCAAATTGGACAAGGTATGAAAGCATTAGATATTTCACGAAAACTCATCGTACTGTGAAGACATTTGTGGCTGATTCAGAGCACGAACAGGTTCGTGCAGATAAAGGCAGAATGAAGAAGGTTTCTGCCAGACAAATTCATCAGATTAAGAGAGCAGCTGCTGAAATGCCATTACAAAGCAGCAAACAGGTATTTGAAGCTGCTGGTGCCTCTGGAGTCCCGCGAACCTCAAGGTGTTGGATCCTTTAAAGGCTTGCAGTTGTGCATAAACCTACTATTCGGCCCCTAATCAATGCTCACAAGCAGAAACGGTTGCAGTGGCCCAGGCATACATGAAGACTAGTCTTGTTTACTGATGAGTGCCGTGCAACCCTGGATGGTCCAGATAGATGGAGTAGTGGATGGTTGGTGGATGGCCACCGTGTCCCAACAAGGCTGGGACGTCAACAAGGAGGTGCCGGAGTCATGTTTTGGGCCAGAATCATGGGGAGAGAGCTGGTAGGCCCCTGTAGGGTCCCTGAAGGTGTGAAAATGACCTCTGCAAAGTATATTGACTGACCACTTTCTTCATGGTACAAAAAGAAGAGCCGTGCCTTCCGTAGCAAAATCATCTTCATGCACGACAATGCACCATCTCATGCTGCAAAGAATACCTCTGTGTCATTGGCTGCTATGGGAATAAAAGATGAGAAACTCATGGTGTGGCCACCATCCTCCCCTGAGAACCTTTGGAGAATCCTCAAAAGATCTATGAGGGTGGGAGGCAGTTTGATTCAAAACAGTTTTTCATTGAAATAGTTTTTGATTTCAGTACATATGGTCTCCTAAAGCTGCAAATTCAACAAAAGCCTATTTTCAGTTCTTTACAACCTATAAAATGTTTTAACTCTGTTGTGCATAATAATTTGGAACAGTGCGTTTTCAGTTTTTTTTTTTTAATAATTATTGTTATCATTAGTTATAATAATAGTTGATGACTCGAAAATTATACTGACTGTCATTTGCATTTACTAATTATGAAAATCAGAGAAATATATCATTTGTGTAATAATTTGGAACGCAGTGTATGTATGTGTGTATATATATATATATATGGTTATGTATAAACCATTATTATATACTGTATTTGAGGGATATTCAAGTCAAACCGGGAACATTAGATTGTGCAGCATAACAGAACACACACACACACACACACACACACACACACACACACACACACACACACACACACACTGTATATATAAAACATAATATCATTTATCTTTGTTATTAAAATGTATTTGATGATCTGAATAATTTATTTGTGACCAATATGCAACAAAAAATAAAAAGTCACCGCATTGTATATTTAAAAAAAAACCTCATACATTACAAAACATATTCTGTTGAAATATATATAATTTGTGAATTAATGTGATTTGGCTTATTTACAAAATGGGTGCACTCATTCTTATAAAGATTAATATTATGTAGACTGACAGCCTGTGTAATGCTAATGATTTACTGTTTAAATATATTTTGCACATATTTATAGATAGATAGATAGATAGATAGATAGATAAGCATTGTTAATATGATTTTATTCTTAATCATAATGAAGAGGGCATGATATTAATGCTATTCTCTCTCCTTTGTGACTGATGGGTCATTTTTCTTGTCATCTGCCAGCAAACTGTTCACTACTCCTCTGAACTGAACAGTTTCACTCCCAATGGTTTGGAATCCTACTTAACACGGCTAAACATCCTGTGCAGTCCACTTTGCAGGGAGCTAATAGCCAAGGGTTCTACAACTCCAGTCCTGGTGTTCCTTGTATTTTATGTGTGGTGCACAGATCACAAGGTGTACTTGTGAGGTCAATATGAAACAAACAAGTCATCATGCTTGCGTCTAACTTACATTCTCCTCATCCTCCTTGAACACATACTGTACAGTACCACCCGTTAGAAGGGTCTCCTTAATGTACGTGTATGCATAATTCTACATTGTTTACTTTATGCTAATAAAAGTCGAGATCAAAATAGGATGCATGTGGTTTTCCAAATAAAAACCATGTTATATTGTTATAAAATAAAAATTAAAAATCAGTTAAGTAGATTAGAAGAACAGATTATAAAGATAAATTTATCCTTGGCATATTCTCCATGGAGTCAAGTTGCTTTTTTTTTTTAAACACTTGATCCTCTCATAATTAGACTGCCAGCAGACTTCATGTCCAATTCGCTTCCTGCACACTCTCTAGGTGCCTTTCCATCTGTCTGGTTGCCTCTCTGTCTGTCTGTCTTTCTCTTCCTCTCTCATTTTCCAAAAAAAAAACACACACACACACATCAACCTAGACACATATCGCTTCCCCATTATCACACAGCCAATGTAGGAAAACAAATGTACACACTTGTCTAGATTCTTACAGTCTCACGGTCTCGCTTCGACTGCTGTGGCTCCTCTCACCTTCGGGATGTTCCTCATTCATCCTGATCTTCTAATATTGCTTGGAGCTTCTCACCTTCTTTTGCTGTGTCTGATCCCACATGAATATGTAAAAGATTTGCACTTCCTGGGGGGGAAAAAAAAAAACCCCCACACACACAAAGAGAATTTATGCCCAAGTCTCACCCTTGAGCATTAACTTTCAGCACACTTACAGTACTGTTTGACTTTGTTGAAGAGTTCTATCAGTTTATAAAAGTAAAAACTACAGCTGTTCGGACATGTAGAGGAAATTAATTCCAGCACAGAATGCGCGCCTTTCTTTTATTACTTGTGTTATAGCAGCTGTAATCAGGTTTCCTCACCCACCGCACTTTTATTCTCTACGGAAGACAAAACATGAATCTTGTCATCATACAAAGAAAATTCAATGTCTTCTTCCCTGAAAACTTTCTCATGTATAAAAGCTGACTGTTCCACATTTCCAGTAAAACCATAAACTGTAAAAATGCACCATTAGTGTTCATAGTCATTGCTGTTTAAATATGACATAAGAACGATGCATTAATATAATCCTTAAAGTTTGGACTACTATCAGAGCTGTAATTCTTATAGAAAGTAAAATCAACACCTTCTTAGAATCCAGACCTCAGTATATAGTATAATTAAACATAGTGTAAAAAACATGAAACACCCATAATACTTTTCTATAGTCCTGCCTCGTGCAGCAGCTCCTCCTTCCCCAATTTATACCTGAAAAATATCTCGATTTGTTTGTGATCGGAGGCAATAAGCTATTGGTCTTTCCCCGAGGTTAAGGCAACATAAAACTCTTAGTGATTCCAGCGAGAGAGTGAGGATAAGTCCTGTCAAATACAATCCTACTGCAATCAATAACATCATGTGGGAGTTTTTAGGTGGGATTCACTTCTCATGGGAGAGAGAACGAAACAGAGACACAGACAGAGAGAGAGAGAGAGATTTGATTTCGTTCCATTGTTATTCTGAAGCACCAAGCAGCAAAGTCTGACTTTAAAAGTCCTCAAAACTTTAATTTTTTTTTTTTTAGAGCTTCAGGCTGATGATAGTGTTTAAAAAATTAATTGATTGAGTGCTAACATCACCCCAACCAGATGGCTTTGTCAGGATATTAAGCTTTTTATGGTACGCTAAATTGAAAATGATTACAATTGGATTATGCTGATAGCTCAAAAAAAGAAAAAAATTCAAAAGTCCATGTTGAGGATAACTGGGGTCGTTTCAAGGTACCTAATGTGTGTTTGAAGGTTGACGTTATTTTGAGGTCATCCACAGGAAAATATTGAGAAAGTAAAAGGTTAGTGAGGGTCCGTTGGAGCTGCTGTGGTTTTGAGTTCACGTTAAGTCCTCTCGGTGCTTTTTGTCTCAAGAAGGAACAGACAGGGCTGTTGAATGCCAACTCAGGACTAGGAAGGATGGAGTGAAACATATCGGGTGAAACGGAGGACAAGTCTGGAAGCAGAGAGCAAACAGACAAAAAGAAAGAACTGTGAGGTGATATGCACTGGCTTTGATAAAGTAAGGAAGGAGGGAAGCATATCCCAGTGTTCTTTTGGGTTTCAGCCTGTAATCACTACAGGCTTAACGGGCTACTTGACCTTTTGATCTTTCTGTTCGGAAATTTGTAATTCACTGCAGATCACCCGCTTGCAAAACAATTAGCAATTAAAATCAAGTCAGTCTTAGAATAAATCCAAATGAAGCATCACTGAAATTCGTAGAGGCTCAAGCCAATCAGCTGTGATCTTCATGGGAAAGGCGACATCATTCCACAGAGGCTGGACCAAGCCGCCTTCGCAGTGACTTCTGCAGTGACACAGAATGTAATAAACCGTAATGAAAAATTGATCCTGGATGGACCAAGAGTGGATGTAATAACCTGAGAAAGACGCTTCCTGTAATTGTCACTGGACAAATCTACAGTGGAGTTTTGTGTCTCAAAATACTAGGACAATTTAACAGCTTCATGATACTAAGGGAAAAAAAAGTAAAGTAAATTTTGAGTAATTCTATCTTGTTGAAAAGTGTATCTAACTTCACCTGAAACTTCACCATCTCTACCGCTTGGTCGAGGTGTACTGTACTACGCGGGAAAATATATGCTAGACGATGCTGGGTCTTTAAATACAAACTGTCTTGTGGCATACCACGAGAAACAAAGTCGATCTACTGCCATGAAACACTGTGTTCTGGTGCAATAACGCTGACAAGTTATCATTGTATGTGACGTTTTTGAAAATTATAAATGTATTGATACTTTTACCATGAAGTGACATCTCAACCATTTGGAAGAGATGTATAATGAAAAGAAATAAGTGTTCACTACTGATTGTGATGATTATGAATGTTCAGACATTTATACAGCTACAAACACTTTGTTCTTTTTGCTCTTTTCAAGTTAAAAGGAATAATCACGTTACCAAGCAATCGTAATATATAAAAACCCCTTTCCTTTTGTCCGGAAATTGTAAGGTCCAGCTTTATCTCTCTAAATTTGACAAAGTTTTAACATTGGAGACAGAGTTCACTAAATGTTCCGCAAACATCTCCTCAGAGAACTTCAGCATACCAGTGATTAAGCTTTTTAAAATGAATGTATTATTAGCCTTATATTATAAGGCATGTCCAACATGAAGTTTTCCCCCCTGAATCAGTGGTTTGAAGCTGGAACTTCTGCTATATGAAATATTTGAAAGTTTGACAGCGCTGTTGTATTGTTAGGAATCAAATAATGAAAAAAACACAAAACAATGCTGTTATCATGAGACACAAACACAAATGGAGCTCAGCGGCATACTCTCCAGACGGTTTAGGTGCAGACAAGAAGTCTAAAACTTCCGATGAAGTGGTGGGGGGGGGGGGGGGGGAACCTCAGACATCGTTCTGAAAAGTTCCCGAAGCTTGTCCTCAATCTGTGCGGTCCATTTCACACACTGAATGCTTTTGTGTCTCTTTGAAGTTTTGCTTTCTGCTCTCTCTCTTACCCAATTTCTTCCATGTCCATCTGAATCTACACAACGTGTATCGTTTAAGTTTTAAAAATCAAGAGGCTTCTGACCAACCTCGAGTGATTTGGAGAAATGTCGAAAAGTTCTGATCAAACTTGGAAGCTGCTGAAAAATCCTGCATTTCAAATTTCTCTTTCATTTCAAATTTCTTAATAATTAACATTTTAATTCCTTGATAGCGATTTACAACATTTTCTAAAGGCTCCATTGGATAAATATACTGTAGAATAAAGAACTAAATGACAGCTGCTGTTTTCCCTTTAGGTTAAATTTCATTATAAAGCAAATCTTGAATGCCACTGAATGTCACATGTTAATTATAAATATATTGTTAGATTTAACCCTTAAAGCTCAGAACATTTTATTTTATTTATTTATTTTTGCATTACTGTGTTTTAGTGCTCACACCATGGCTAAGTTATTGTACAATATACAGTGTCTTATATTCGTTTTTCAGCACAACCTGGGCAATATGATGAAATAAACAGTTTTTTATAAAAATGACTGAGCAAGAGATATAAAAAATTCTCTTTGTCAAATCTGATAGTTTTTTTTGTTGTTGGTCAAACACACACACACACACACACACACACACACACACACACACACACACACACACACACACACACACACACACATTAAACCTCATTTACAGATTATGAAATTATGAAAACACTTATTCTTAATCAAATACAATTAGCATTTTTATTTAAGCAATAAAACCAAAACTAAAAATTACCAGATTAAAAAACAAACAAACAAACAAAAACAAAAACAAAATGTCTGGGCAGATGTTTAATTCATGATCAGACTTTTTGAACGAGTTATTGTCAAATTACACACTAGACCTTATTTATAGATAGCATTATAAAAATTCTTATTCCTAAACAAATACAATAGATTTTTGTAATATAAACAATTACAAACAACAAATATCCTCATAAAAACAGAGGGGGATTTTGAATTTATGATTAGACTTTTTTTAAAGGAATTGTTGTCAAACACAAATTAGACCTTGTTTGCCTTATTAAACCTTGTTTATAGAGAAACAAAGCAGTAAATTCTAATCCAAACATGCTCCAACAGATTTTTTTTTTTGCAGTATTTGGTCTGCCTCATGAATGAACAACAGCTTTTTTTCCCCCTTATGCATGTGGGTCACAAGTGCAAAGAAATACCATGTGTCTTTATGGTTGTTTCTCTTACCAAATAAATAAATAATAGTAATAATAATAATTATTATTATAATAATAGTAATAAAGATAACTACCTCTACTACTACTACTACTACTACTAATAATAATACTTTACATAGAATTATGATCTAGTCCAAACAAGCAGCCTAGCACTGGGTTTTCCACGGTATGATTATGCAATAGCTTCTCCAATCTACACACCACTTCCTGGTTCACCCACGCAAAGAAATACCATAGATACATACGATTATATTTTTTATGGTCATTTTGTTACAATGGAACCTTGGATTGCGAGTAACCCGGTTTGCGAACGTTCCGCAAGACGAGCAAATTTTTTTAATACATTTTGACTTGATGAAGGAGCAAGTTTTGATAACCGAGTACCAAATATCATTGAGTATCATGTGGCACGCATGTGCTTCTTGTTTTGACACCAACCATCGTGATCACAACTGAGTCAATGGTTATTCTCTCTCGCGCTGTGGAATAGTGGGAAATTGTCTCCCTTGTCTCAGTGCACGTCTCTCACTCTTATAGTCAACATCGTGTGTATTGTTTGCTATAATACTGTGTGTGAGATGCCTTTCACACACACACACACACACACACACACACACACACACACACACACACACACACACACACTTGTGAGGGTGAGTCTCTATTCTGTAAACTGAGTGTGTGTCTGTATGTGTGAAAGTCGTCCTACACAGCAGCCAACCATCCCCCCTCCCCCCCACTTTGCTTGCAAGCTTGGTTAAGTGAGAGTCTATCGGTGAAGTGGTAGCAGCCCCCTTCCACCTCTCGGGTCTCAACCTCTAGGGCCACGATTCTTTTCAAAGGGAAAGTACAGGTTAATTTTGTTTTATTTTTACTTTATATTTTGTATATATATTGTAGCGTTTTACTGCCGGTAAGGATGTTGGAGAGACGAGTGAGCTTTATTGCTGCCCAATGCAATGGCTGGGAGTACTTTATTAAGTCTCAGCACGGTATGGCATGAGTAGCACATTCACTGAGATAGCACACACACATTCAACACACCCAACCTTGGCCGAGGCCATTAACCCAAACACCTTTCCCCAACAGGGTGAACACATTGAGAACGGAGTTCGATGTTTCGCCGGCGTGCGGCTGGTAAGGTGCAAGTCGGTCTCGGTGGAGCACAACTCGCGCCCGCCCCGCCAACCGCACCCGGTAGATGACATCGAGAGCTGAGCAAATACCGTACAGGGGCTCACCCAGTGGGACATAAGCTTGGACGAGAGCCCCCTCTTCCTTCTGGAGAAATACACCCATACCTGCTCTCCAGTAGCAAAGTCCCGCCACCAGCTGTGAGTGTCCATGCCCATACGCTCCATAGCTGCCTCCACCCGAAAGTTCTGCAGCGGTGCCCGCGAGCTCTGGGTGGGGCCCTTCTTCGCCTTGTAGAGGTCGCATCGGTGGACAAAGCGTTCACTGTCCAGCTGCGGCACAGGTGAAAGACTATGGTTGGCACTCTAGGCGGCGCAGTAAAGCGGGATAAAAAGTCGGTGTTAGTCGTGTAGTTTTCTCGCTCGGCCTGCTACCGGATGTTTACCTGGCGAGACTACTGGAAGTTCCACCCCCCGGGTGTGTGCTACTAACGCGTGCGGCTGTGGTTTGGGTGCTAGCAACCTAGCTACCCCGAAGTTACCACGCAGAGTTCCATCGTTTAAATCTAGCACTGCACCCCACTTTTCCAAAATGTCTAACCCCAGAATGCACTCATCCTCAATGTCTCTCACAAAGAATTCATGAGAATGAATGCGTTCACCTACTTGTACTACTGCTATTTATTTATTTTTTACCTAAAAAAATGTAGCCAATGTCTGAAAAAATTTGCCTATGCCTGAGGCAAGCTTCAAAGATATTTCAGCGTGTTTTCGTTTTGTAATCTTAATTTGTTATTTAGTAAAAAATATTTAGTACAGGCCTATTTATTTTATTCTTTTTCTTTATATTACTTTGTTTTTTTCAGTTTTTTTCTTTATATTACTTTGTTTTTCTCTGTTGCAGGTGCGTGAAAATTTGACGATGTGTGAATCCAGATTCTGTTCTTGATATGTTCTGTGTGCTGTTGTTCGCACATGTTAAAATAAAAACTGAAATTTTGTTTGCATATTTAATCAGACACTCCTCAGTTCTACTTTCATTCAATTCTAATTTAATATTCTAATCCGATCAGTTAACGGTTAATGTTCGGATAACGATCGGCGGTTGTCGGTTAGGAAAATTAATCGATATGAGCATCCCTAATATATATATATATATAATATTAGGGATGTAAACGGTACATATTGTAAATACCGTCGTACCGCAATAACACTTTATTTCGATAATACCGTGGTCGCATGACGGTAAAACTATAGGTCTTCTGAGAAAAGTTTGCTCAGGCGAATGCAGCGAACGGGAGGTAGCGGGAACTACAATTCCCATCAGCCCAGGCGTGACCATCATCCTTTGCGGTCTGTTGTCGATACAGATCCAGTAATGCGCACATCCGATTTAAAACCCGCTTACTCCGTAATGATTAATTACTCTTTCCATCTCTTTTCCTTCGCCGCTAATAGCAGCACCCGCCATTTCCGCATTAGTTTAAATCGGTCATTAACCAATGTTGTGTTTCCAGCACGGTTTCATGCTGCTTGAATTCGAAGGGTTAAAATCGATGAGGGAAGCGATCTGAACTAGAGCTATTCACTGTGCTTTAACACACTTACCGATCAGGAGAAAACACTTTTGTGATAGTTAAATATTAAATCTACCATTTATTGATCGAGACTAACAGCAATTGACAGATTGATTAACTAACTGATTAAACTCAAAATCATATATTTAAAAAAATATTTGAATTGTTGACAAATTCTTCGTAAATTCCTGACTATATTACCTGTAATAAATTACACACACAGTGATACACAGCTACCTGTGTTTGTACAACATAATACCCACTTACATGACTGACCTGGCAGAGGTTTTTATGTGGCGTGGGACTTTGCATGGAGTGTTCTTGTGTGTGATTGATTGATACGTTTGATTGATCTGTGTACTCCGAAAATGTGTGTTTAGATTTGAAACCTGAAGGATAATTCAGAAATGATAAGCGTGCACATGTAAGATGTGATCAAATATAACTTTTAGAGAAATTAGTATTTCAGAATAGCAGGTGAAGAGAGCGATTGCATAGACAACTTCACTAGTTGGCACACGCATTGAGCCTGGCTTCAACTTTGTCCTCATCAGTACGTCAGCGAAGCGGGTGAAAACACGTCAAACTAAAGAGGAAGTACAACAAGTGCGTCTCTTGCAGTGTGTTGAAGGGTGCTGCGTCTCTGTCATTTCTGCACTTTCCGCAGAGCGACAGCTCGCCTTTCTGATTGAGACTAACGCTAATGCTGTCTGTCACCTTGCCAGCGTCAGCTCTGCCACCTTTTCACAGCACAAACAGTCTGCTCTGGCATCTTTGCTAACTATGAAAAGAAATACACATGGAGCGTCTATTTCAGACATTATAGGGGGCATTAGAGTACATACAGTGTGACCGGTTATGACTCTGGGAAAGAGAACTCTCATCTTAGATGAGTTGTGTAACGGATGAAGAGTTACTTCTGAAGTATTCTTAGAAACTGTCGTATTTGACTAAACATCACTCATGCTGTTTACTGGTGAAACAATGTGCGGTGAATTTCTCGCGCTGCAAAATGAGATTGAGTGTGATTGTGGATGGGTGTGTGTGTGTGTGGCAATAAGTGAAGCGCGGGGTACTCCATTCATTATTACACCCAAGAAATCCACCGGGGCAAATGAAAACAAATTCGAGTGTTTCTCTCCATCTCAAGGAACGTAACTCAAATCCAGCTTGCGCACTGTCATCCAAGCAAACCCTACGAATTACATAGCTGACTAAGTTAAAGTGAAAACTTGATAATTGTGTGAATTAGATTCAGATACACATACAGTAAAATTATTTTTCCCCCCACATATCCCTGTTAGGATGCTGAAGTCAGAGGGGCTGTGGAGTCACAGTCCCACTTGAGCTGATAGGGTTCAGGACCTCGCTCAAAGCCTCAACAGTGGCAGTTTGACTGTGCTGGGCCACACTCACAATACGCACGTTGTATATAAACCTTTTCACAGTTTCTATTTAAACACTGTCTGCACTAAAGGTGTGAATATGCAGTGAATATCTAACCTAAAACTAACTTTGGTACGGCTGTATTCTCTCTATCACTCTTACTTGAGGGCGCTTTAACTACGGTCGTACCGTACACATACAGTATACTGTACGTGGTGTTTATATGTATGCATATATATATTCATTTATAGTCATCTCAACACTCCTTGTTGGAGACTATCAGCACAGGAATGCAGTGTTCTGCACATGAATGCATTACAGCCCTAGGATCGAGTAAGCTCTAAATAATGAATCAGCCGGCAGACAGCGAGGATCTCGTTTCTACCTATTGCTCTTTTCTACTGAGTCATTTGCTGCCGGTTTGGTACACAGTGTTCAGCCATACTTCCTCACACCTGTCGCGCCGTAACCGTAGTCCACCCTGCTCGCGTTATGTCTTTCCTAGAACTCCTTTTAGCCTGAGCTTTAGTGTCTGATTAAATGGCAGAGAGCCCAGCGTGCACGCTCATTGCCACCCTGAATAGGATTATCCTATCACTCTGTTACAAAAGACAACAAACCAAAACGCTTTGGGGTTCTCTTCTTCTTTTTTTTTTTTTTTTTTTAACCCCTACCCCATCGCTGTGGAAGTTCAGATAACTTTAGGTTTTGTCCCAATAATTATGAAAAACATTTTTTACTTCATGATGCTGAATTTACTTGAAACAGATGCCTAGCAGTGTACTGTACCTAAATAATAACTATAACAGTGTACATAATAATCCTTATCAAAATACAGTAATGTGATTAAAAGCAACAAACAAAAAAATCAATATAGATATGGATTTAAAATATCACTTATATAAAAAAACAAACATTTAACATCTTGTCTATCTATATCTTGTACTTTATTGCACTTGTTTTGTGGAAACATTAGACTTTTAAAAGCCTACATATTAATTTTGTTGTTAATAAATAATTGAATATGCATAATGGTTATATTATTATATTATGAACTATTCATTAAGCCTGATTTAGTACCAAGCAATAGATGAGTTACTCTGTTATCAACTAGCTTTATCCTTTATTATTGAATTTCTCCGACTTTCTGCTAACACAAAGCAAACCATATCGACTACCAGCTGCAGTGTATTAGTCAACCCCTAAGCACCCTACTCACTTTCTCCTCATCGACACTAACATCCTTAATGAATCTCCGCAAGCACACCCCCTCCCTGTTTATCCCGTATCCCGTATTATACACAGAGCTTACTCTCAGCACCCGTACACATCATTCACTTCCATTTCAAATGGCTAAAGTTGCCTTAGTTAGCGGAATTAAATACTAGACTACAGTCGCAGTGTTTGCTAAAAATATACGGTTTTCAGACTCCTTCCTCAGTCTTTTAAGCTTTCTTCCTTGGTTTTTCAGATTCGGACCTCAGTTTTTAGTTTCCTTCCTCATTTTTTTCAGTTTTGTTCCTCAGTTTTTAGTTTCCTTCCATAGTTTTTTTCAGTTTCGCTCCATGACTTTAGTTTTGTTCCGTAGGTTTTTCAGTGTTGTTCTTCAGTTTTTTCAGTTTTGGTCTTCAGTTTTTCAGTTTTGTTACTTAGTCTTCCAGTTTTGTTGCTCTGTTTTTCAGGTTTGGTCCTCAATTTTTAATTTTTTTTGTATTTCTTAGATTTTTAGTTCAACTGCTTAGTTTTTTTAAGTTTGGTCCTCAGTTTTTAGTTTCTTTCTTCAATTTTTTTGTTTCGGTCCTCAGTTTTTAGTTTCTTTCTTAAATTTTTTGTTTTGGTCCTCAGTTTTAATTTCTTTCTTCAATTTTTTTGTTTTGGTCCTCGGTTTTTAGTTTCTTTCTTCAATTTTTTGTTTTGGTCCTCAGTTTTTAATTTCTTTCTTCAATTTTTTGTTTTGGTCCTCAGTTTTTAGTTTCTTTCTTCAATTTTTTGTTTTGGTCCTCAGTTTTTAGTTTCTTTCTTCAATATTTTTGTTTTGGTCCTCAGTTTTTAGATTCTTTTTGAAAAATTTTTTGTTTTGGTCCTCAGTTTTTTGTTTCTTTTTTCAATTTTTTTGTTTTGGTCCTCAGTTTTTAGTCTCTTTCTTCAAATGTTTTGTTTTGGTCCTCAGTTTTTAGTCTCATTCTTCAAATTTTTCGTTTTGGTCCTCAGTTTTTTGGTTTTGTCCTTTAATTTCTCAGTTTTATTCCTCACTTTTTTTTTAGTTTAGCATTTTCCCTTCTGATACAAACATACAGTACCATATGGGCAGGTGTTACATGGCTGCTTTCTCATTGGCCGGTTGTTGTGGGTTTGGCCTTACAGTACATTGCTCCGTTCTCGTTGGTCCGGACCTGTTGATTGGGCATTACAGGACTGAGTTTTCCTTGTCCAGCTGTCTTAAATCCCTCTTAAGCACCTGACAGGGACTAGAGCCTAACTATCAAGAATCTGAGTAACTGCATTTTTTTGTTCTACATGTAGACCGTAGTCCCTTGAATGTAAAAACAACTAGTTATTTTTATTGTTATTATGCTTTCTATTAGAAAACAAAACAAAAAAAGAGATCACCACTAACCATATCCTGAGAGCAGAAGTCTTTTTACTCATAATATTAGTTTTCAGTTATTTTTTAAATTAATTTTCATTTAATTTCGTTTGGGTTAATTCTATTTTATATATTTATTTTTTTATACACACAGCTAATTTTACCATGTTACCGTAATTTTCCATGTTACTGCAGTCAGATCTGAAAAGACCCAGTACAGTTTTTGTCTTAAGCATGAACCAGTGAAAGACGAACATGCTAACATGAACTTTAACTAGATGTCAAGATTGTATATCATTTATGTATATCAATGTGTATCATAAAGTTAAGCAATTCTGATATAGGTTTATAGTGTTGCTGTGTGTCTGTTAACTACATTTACAACTAGTTTTATAAATGTTAACTGTGTGTGTGTGTGTGTGTGTGTGTGTGCGCGTGTGGACAGTGTGGAGCAGGTGCAGGTGATGTGGAGTAAAGGTTCCGGTGGCAGGATGACGGTGGTCAAGCTGCTGCTCTCTTCCTTCCTCCTACAAGCACTCAGCGAAGGTACATACACACTCCTAAGCTCAAGGTGTAGTCGCACTAACTCAGTTCGCCTCTCCTTGTCCATTTTCATTCATCCTCGTCCTCTTGAGCTCCTGTCTTTTATTTGTCCTGGCGATGTCTCATTACCTGTCTGCTTTTCCACCTGTCGTCCTCTCATCCTGTCTCACCCGCTCAATCAAGATTTCCCACCAGCCTGTCACTCTTCCCTCTTCTCCTAGATCAACAGCCAGTACTCTTGCTGTGTGTGTTTGTGCGTGTGCTAGACATATACACTCATGTTGTGCCGAATTATCAACACCGTGCCACCACAAATTCATAACATGCTGAATGATGGTCTGATGCTCCTGTTTTCTCCACTTGTCTTCCCCACATTTACCTCTCTCTCTCTCTCTCTCTCTCTCTCTCTCTCTCTCTCTCTGTCTGAGCTAATAGCTGTGGCTGATCCTATTGGAGAACCGTGTTCATGGTTATTATCACTAAGTGATTGTTGAGGGCTTTGTGGCCCCACGAAGAAAACGAGGGAAATTAGAGACGTCCTATTCGCTGCTTGCCTGAACACACTGAGCATAATGACTTATATACATCAGAGAGAGACAGAGAGAGAGATCATGGTGGAAGTGAAGAGAGTAAAGAACAAGTGAAGGGCTTGTAGAGAGAGAGAGAGAGAGAGAGAGAGAGAGAGAGAACAAGGGATGGAGATTATTAAAAAGAGACCACAAATGAGGAGGAAAAACAGGAGACGAGGAGTGAGAAAGCAAACTTGTGAGAACAAGTAGAAGAAAGACAAGGATGTAAGTATGTTGATGAGAAGAAGAAAAAAAAGAGAAAAACTGAGAAAAAAAGAAGTATGGAGTTCTGGAAAATAAAAGAAGAGAATATAGAAGAGAAAGAAGTACTTGACTTGAAAAATAAGTGTGTGAAAGAGGCAAAGTGGAAAAATGTGAATGACAAAGACAAATGAAGGGAAAGAATGAGGGATGGGACTAAATATCAAAAAAGAGACAAAAACAGAAATGAGAAGAAACGAAATAAAGGATGCAAAGAGAACATGAGAAGGATTGAAAGGGGAATGGATAAAAACAAGAGATGGAGATGAGACATGAAAGAATAACAGAGATAAAATAAAAGCCTGAGACAGAATTAGAGAGAGAGAGAGAGATAATGAGAATAAGACAGAACCGAAGAGGTAGAGGAAGAAAGCATGAAAGATTCTTGAGAAGTGAGGGAAGAAGAAAGTGAGGAAGAATGAAAGAATACGAGAATAGCAAAATAATTGGCATGGAAAGAATGAAAAAGAAAGGAAGAAAGAAGTAGAGAGACAGAGAGAGAGAGAAAACCGGGAAGAGAGATTGAAAATGAAAGCTTTGAGGGAAGTGGTGTGAGACTGAATTATCCCGTCTTCATGAGCTGCTTAATAGGAAGTGATGAGTCGATGAAGGGATGGAGAGAAACAGGGATGGAGAGATGTGATTAAAGACGAGAGCTCTCGACTGCCTCTCGTATTCACTTAAGTCCAGTTAAAAGCCTCAGAGGAGCTAAATCTGTAGCTCAATAGCATGAGCTGCAGTCATAGCTTCACATGTTGTATTTATTAATTATCATTGATTTGCATTACTTAGCATATAGGCAGAACAGAATAGTGCAGTAATCGCAGAGTAATGTTTTTGTCTAGGACGCTAATTGCTAATTAGCCAAAAGAAACGTGCAATTACGTATTTCTTGTTAGCATGCTTACTGTAAGTGTGGAGAGATGCCTTCAGTTCATTCATACCTCTAAATGGTAAATCCCGCTAGCTGGCTAACCTGACAGGATTTCTGAGACATTTACAGAATAAACTTTATTACTAATGCTAAGCTAGCAAGGTTAGATAAGATTAATTGACAGGGTTTATTTTTGAGAGGATTTTAAATTGTATTTCTAAATGTTTATAAACTCCATTACAACAATTAGCTAGCTAATTAGGCTAAATGTAAGCTTATTTCTAAATAAATGTGACATGTTTTTTTTTTAATACACCTTTCAAGTCACAAGTATAATTGTTTATCAACTTCAATGTTAATAAAAGCTAAATAGCTAAAAGTCACTTGTGAGCATTCATAGCTTTAGCTAGGCCGTGGTGGTTGAATGTGCTAAGCTAATGTGCCATGATTTAAATTCACTACTGTTTATAATCTAGCGAGTTAACGTGAGACAATCTGGCATAAACTGTGTTCATATTCATAATCAGTCACAGTGCTAGCTAGCTAGCTACCTGGCTAAAAGAAGCTACAGTGGTGTGAAAAACTATTTGCCCCCTTCCTGATTTCTTATTCTTTTGCATGTTTGTCACACTTAAATGTTTCTGCTCATCAAAAACCGTTAACTATTAGTCAAAGATAACATAACTGAACACAAAATGCAGTTTTTAAATGAAGGTTTACGTTATTAAGGGAGAAAAAAAACTCAAAATCTACATGGCCCTGCGTGAAAAAGTGATTGCCCCCCTTGTTAAAAAATTACTTAACTGTGGTTTATCACACCTGAGTTCAATTTCTGTAGTCACCCCCAGGCCTGATTACTGCCACACCTGTTTCAATCAAGAAATCACTTAAATAGGAGCTACCTGACACAGAGAAGTAGACCAAAAGCACCTCAAAAGCTAGACATCATGCCAAGATCCAAAGAAATTCAGGAACAAATGAGAACAAAAGTAATTGAGATCCATCAGTCTGGTAAAGGTTATAAAGCCATTTCTAAAGCTTTGGGACTCCAGCGAACCACAGTGAGAGCCATTATCCACAAATGGCAAAAACATGGAACAGTGGTGAACGTTCCCAGGAGTGGTCGGCCGACCAAAATTACCCCAAGAGCGCAGAGACGACTCATCCGAGAGGCCACAAAAGACCCCAGGACAACATCTAAAGAACTGCAGGCCTCACTTGCCTCAATTAAGGTCAGTGTTCATGACTCCACCATAAGAAAGAGACTGGGCAAAAACGGCCTGCATGGCAGATTTCCAAGGCGCAAACCACTTTTAAGCAAAAAGAACATTAAGGCTCGTCTCAATTTTGCTAAAAACATCTCAATGATTGCCAAGACTTTTGGGAAAATACCTTGTGGACCGACAAGACAAAAGTTGAACTTTTTGGAAGGTGCGTGTCCCGTTACATCTGGCGTAAAAGTAACACAGCATTTCAGAAAAAGAACATCATACCAACAGTAAAATATGGTGGTGGTAGTGTGATGGTCTGGGGTTGTTTTGCTGCTTCAGGACCTGGAAGGCTTGCTGTGATAGATGGAACCATGAATTTTACTGTCTACCAAAAAATCCTGAAGGAGAATGTCCGGCCATCTGTTCGTCAACTCAAGCTGAAGCGATCTTGGGTGCTGCAGCAGGACAATGACCCAAAACACACCAGCAAATCCACCTTTGAATGGCTGAAGAAAAACAAAATGAAGACTTTGGAGTGGCCTAGTCAAAGTCCTGACCTGAGATGTTGTGGCATGACCTTAAAAAGGCGGTTCATACTAGAAAACCCTCAAATAAAGCTGAATTACAACAATTCTGCAAAGCTGAGTGGGCCAAAATTCCTCCAGAGCGCTGTAAAAGACTCGTTGCAAGTTATCGCAAACGCTTGATTGCAGTTATTGCTGCTAAGGGTGGCACAACCAGTTATTAGGTTCAGGGGGCAATTACTTTTTCACACAGGGCCATGTAGGTTTGGATTTTTTTCTCCCTAAATAATAAGACCCTTCATTTAAAAACTGTATTTTGTGTTTACTTGTGTTATCTTTGACTAATAGTTAAATGTGTTTGATGATCAGAAACATTTTTTATGACAAACATGCAAAAGAATAAGAAATCAGGAGGGGGGCAAATAGTTTTTCACACCACTGTAATTTACTACACTTTCTAAGAAGACTTGTATTTATTTAAATGTTAAATTAAATGTTAAGATTGTAATTACTGGGGCAGTAACAACATGCTTCTAATGCAGTTAATTACGTTTATACCCTGTCCTTTTTTAAAATCTGAGTTCAATAATGTGAGCTTGAGGTAATTTTCAACTTGTATACAATGGCAGGATTGCTAAAAGGAGGATTTTTTTGACTATGTTTATCATTCTAACACTAGTTAGGAAACATGAGCATGCAGTACCCATTTCAGTACCAAGGTGAAAATTAAGAATGGTTTTATTGCATTTTTTTTTTAATATGCTTTTGAGGGCTGTATCCCTTCAAACGGCTGTATACCATATGAAAATGTACTATAAGCTAAGACAGTATATACTGTAGGTTACTGTGATAAACAGTGGTACATCCCATAATACTCTGCAAAAGAAATGATAGCAAGTGGAAATATCTTGAATATACTTACAATATCTTAAAAAGAGATTAAAACGAACCAAATATAAGATTTTTAACCTTTATTTGCCTATTGTTATTAAAAATGTAAAAAAAATAAATAAAAATTAATTCTATTGTCAGACAATTTTGCTAGTTTTGGGAATTTATTTTTTGAAAGAAGAAAATTATATGGTGAAAGAAAAAGAAATTTTCTCTTCCAAATTAAGTAACATTTGACTAGAAATAAATAATTTGTATTTGTGTGTATGATTGTATTTGTGTGTGTGTGGTCATAAAGCTTTAATCCTGAGATTAATGCTTAGAATATGTAGAGACATGCTTTAGAGCTGCATATTGGTGAACCCCTGTCATGATGAAAATACACACATACCTAGTCACACACACACACACACACACACACACACTTGTATTGATTAGCGAGTTGAAGTTAATGGGCTGGCATCTCACGGGTCTTTATTCGTGGCATGTCAGATCGATTCAGGGTTCTCTTCTGGAGCTTTTTATCAGATGTCTTACAAATACAGATGATCCAGTGCTCTTTTCTGTGTGTGTGTGTGTGTGTGTGTGTGTGTGTTTACTGTCTGCTGCCTGCTTTGTAAATATCTGTTCCTTTTCTCCCCTAGCTTTTAACCAACCTCCACGGTTCCAGAACTACTTCTTCCAGTCGTATCTGCTCATTTACGAGAACACTCCAGTGGGTAAGTAGTGCATACACACGTGTACACACACACACACACACACACACACACACACACACACACACACACACACACACACACACACACACACACACACACACACTTTGCTCAATCGTACAACTATAGCAATCCAAATCTGAGGTCTTTACAGCAAATAAAAAGCTGTTTACAATGAATACACAACATAGGATGAAGTCACTTGAAGTTTTCCCATCCAGTATCAAGCTCAATTTACTCAATTATTAGTCCTTTTAACCACATTATTTGGTCAAATTGTATTTGCAAACATTAGATAGATATATTACTTTTAGTTCAGTCATCAGCATGCATTACACATCATGGACACTCTAAGACAATAAGACTTGCTTTCTGCAAAAACAACAATAACAAAAGTGTCCACAAAACTTATTTCACTTATAAATTCTATCTATAATTAATTCACGTCAGGTTGTTATGAGGAACACTGGCATTTTTCACACATCTGTAACACTTCATTATCAGTGATTGAGACGATGCACATGAAATAGATCACAGGTGTGATAAACATGAATGAGGTGGATTATTTACTCTATCTTTAGCCTTTGAAAAAGAAACCGTATAACAGTCTAAAGAGCAGTTATTATTAAAAGTTAACTTTTTTGTCACTTTTCGACATTCAGGTGGATCTCCAGTGTGTGTGTGTGTGTGTGTGTGTGTGTGTGTGCCAAAAAAAACCAATGCCTTCTTTTTGTACTTTTCCTATTCTTGGATTGGCTTGACGATTAAACAAGACGATTAGATTTTTATCCTGTTGTGACCTCATGTAAGAATTAGCTCATTTGCGTAGAAACTGAAACGCCGTGTTCGGAGGAGGAGTGAAACAAGGGGAGTTTCAGTTATGAAGAACGTCGGATTATTAAGACACACACTTTTGGGGAGCTTGTGTTAAGTCATTAAAGACAAAGTAAAATGTGAGACCTTTAAGTATACATCGGATCAAAGTGGAAATTACACACAAATGGATATAGACAAAACTGGCTGTGACATAGGGCCAAAGTAAACTCTATCTGTAGTGAAGAAGCTCTTGTAAAGGTGTGTATGTGAGTGTGTGTGTGTTGTGTCCCACAAATTGCAGCTGTCTGTAAATAAACATTTTTTGCCCAGAGGGATGTCCAATAATTGGTCAAAGTGTGTGTGTGTGTGTGTGTGTGTGTGTGTGTGCAGGGTGACTGACAGAGTTACATGTGCCGGAGAGCTTGTCAGCAGTCGGATCACACTCCACATCTCGCTCTCCTCTCTTCATTCTCCTTCTTCACGTCTTTCCCGAACTCTCCCGCCTGCTCTAATACCCCTCTCTCTCTTACACACTCACCCACACACACATATCACTCGCTCTGTTTCCCTCTCGTCCCTCGCTTGTACTCTTATCTCACACCAGCCCTTCGTGTCCTCTCCATTTTTTATTCCATTCCTCCCAGCGCCTCCTCATTCCTACAAGAGATTAACTATTAGCGCAGAACCTTAGCAAGATGGCAGGATCATAGCATGGACGCAGCTCCGTTAGTCAACCTGGGTGTCGTTGTTGCCATGGTTTCACAGGTAGTACCTGATTAGCACGATATCTGTGCAAACAGCGACATGCTTATTTATTTATTTCTACCTCAGAATTCTGGAGTAAAATGCAACTATATAAAAAGTGTGAGGAACACTTGCACTGTTCTTTTTTGGTTAAATCAAACACTTTATGCCCGTAGCAGCAGAGCGATTATCACCAGCTGGCTCCGAAATTAATTTGTTGCGTCGCTGCCAGTGTGAACACAGGGGTTAGTGTGAATGATTAATATGAACTGTTAGCACTGAACCATTTCCTATATCCTGGATATCTTTTTAATTATTAAGTTTTTAAAACAAATATTTAGTTTCAAGGGTGCTAACACTGATACCACAAATATCCCAGCATGTCATAAGAGAGAATGATAAAAATAAAAAAAAAGACGTGATAGTGAGATGTGTAACAAACATCAATAAAAAAATGGAAGGTAAGTCAATTTGGGAACGAAACCTAATCTGCATGTCTTTGGACTGTGGGAGGAAACCCGGAGAACCTGGAGGGAACCACCAAGCACATAGAGAACCCCCTGCATGCAAATTCCCTCCCGGAATCAAACTCAGGAGCTGGAGGTGTATAGTGACAGTGCCAACCACTAAGAGTGCAAGAAGGACAAACATAATAATTAGCTTCTCTGCCACAGCCCCGGCCACTCCTTTTTAGTTGCTCACATGCGGCTAGCAACCCCTTACAGCAAGGAAAGGTGATCTTACTCTGTTGTATTGCCTGTGCATATTTGCTTTCCTTAATTAGAAAATGATAAGTAATTATAGCCTTTTAAAATGATTACAGTGCCCTAGAATTTATCTAGAATTTATGTGACCTAAGTGTTCAAGGTGGAGGTGGGTCTGCATCAAGGATCAGCTCTAAGCCCCTTTTTGTTTGCTCTAGTGATGGACAGGATGACTGATGAAGTTAGACAGGAGTCTCCATGGACTATGATGTTTGCAGATGACATTGTGCTTTGTAGCGAGAGCAGGGAACAGGTGGAGGAAAATTTGGAGAGGTGGAGGTACGCTCTGGAAAGCAGAGGAATGAAGGTTAGCCGCAGCAAGAGGAACAGTGAGGCTACAGGGAGCAGAGGTAAAGAAGGTGCAGGATTTTAAGTACTTAGGGTCAACGGTCGAGAGCAATGGAGAGTGTTCAAAGGAGGTGAAGAGACGAGTACAGGCAGGTTGGAATGGGTGGAGAAAAGTGTCAGGTGTGTTGTGCGATAAAAGAGTATCAGCGAGAATGAAAGGAAAGGTGTACAGCACAGTGGTGAGACCAGCGATGCTCTATGGCTTAGAGACAGTGGCACTGAAGAAAAGACAGGAGGCAGAGCTAGAGGTAGCAGAGCTAAAGATGTTGAGGTTCTCTTTGGGAGTGACAAGGATGGATAGGATCAAGGATCAGTTCATCAGAGGGACAACCCATGTGAGATGTTTTGGAGATAAAGTCAGAGAGGCCAGATTGAGGTGGTTTGGACATGTTCAGAGGAGAGAGTGTGAATATATCGGTAGAAGGATGCTGAGGTTGGAACTGCCAGGCAGGAGGTCTAGAGGAAGACCAAAGAGGAGATTTATGGATGCAGTGAGAGAGGATTGGCTGTAGAGCCGTGATTAATGTGGGAGCAACATGTACCAAATTTTCCCAAATTTTCCACTGGGTCCCGGACTCTCCCGCTTTGCTGGCAGCGAATCAGCACTGTTTTTAACGCTACTGACCTCCTGTGATTGGACAGTTTTCTGCTCTACTCTGTTTTTCACTCCCAACATTAACTACACGACTACGAGTGTCAGTGCCGCTCAGCAGCTAGATAGGTAGCGTACGAGTTGGCGACTTCAAGAGTCAGTTTTTGCTAAGCTAAGCAGTGGTGATTACTTGGTTTAACACTGATTTAACCCCCCACTATACAAAAAGTACATTAATTAATAAATTCACGGTTTAATTAGCTTAATTCAGTAACTAAATCCCCTGGGCCCGGTTTCTTCTTAAAGCTTCTTATCGCTAAGTAGTTCTTAAGTTGTACCTTAACCTCTCTCTTAACGTTATGGCGCATTTCCCGAAACATTCTTACGCTAAGTATCTCTTAGCTAAATCACACGTTCGTAAGGTTGGTCTGGACCAACCTTAACTCATTCTTCGCGTAGTTTCAGCTCAAGACGCTAGTGGCCGCCACTGAGCAGCAGTCTTTATAAATCAGCGGTGTATGGAAGCACATTATGGCACGTTATCAAAGTCGTATTAATGATGGAATATACTGTAGACCTGTTTAAGAATGTTATTTTATTTGATATCATAACTAATAGAGTGACTTTTAATTAGCCTATTTCATAATGTGACTAATGCATTAAAATTGGCAATCACTTATCACAAATTATACAGTGTGGTGTTGTGTTAAACTGAAGACGGCGCCGTCCGTGGAGCTGTGTGGGTCATTAAAATTTTTCCTTTAGACAAAACTTCAGCCCTTTTCATATTTTCCCCATGGTCGTTATTTTTGCCTTCCAAGGCAATAGATTATGGAGCTTCTTGAGCTGCTCAGACCTGCGTGTGCCAGACCAACGCGTCGTACTTACACTCTACATCCCGATGTCCAGCTGCTTGCTGCTTTTTGTTTAGAATATGTTTAATTGATCATTAGCCATTATTCATAACTTGATGGGTTTTTTCTTTTGACACGTTTTATTTTTATTTGATTTAGAAAATAACCTTGGGAGTTTCAAACCCCGCATCCATTAATTTTTCTGGGTGATTGTAATGCGTAATACCCCTATTCACTTATGCAGTTTGACTCGCTGTAAGATGCGGTGTTATACCCCTATCTCACCTGCATGTGCGGTCTCGCGCTGTGGCCGTAAGCAGGGTTCATCATGATTCACCCCGAGTTTTTGCGCTGTGATTACGTTTCCATCTTTCCGCGTGAAAAATTCAACGTTTAATTTTTTTGCTGGTCCTCGCGGAAGCTTGTAGACTTTGTAGAACTTTGCGGAACGTTAAAGGAACGTCGTGGGCAATCACGGCAGCTCACGGAGATGAGTCAGGCCACACAGGTGAGAGAGGGGTATTAGGCACCGTGATCACCGCCTCGAGTGACCGCCCGACGGTCCGTGAAGATCTGCAAGGTCCGCGAGCTTCTGCATGTTAAACATGTTTTTTTTTTTTTTTGCGTGGTGTAAAACGGAAACGTAATAACAGCACCAAAACTCGCGCTGAATCATAATGAACCGCACTTACGGCCCCGCGTAGGTGAGATAGGGGTATTAAACCTCCACTCTGTCATCTCATCATATTCATTCCATAAGTGCGCTATACAACCCCAACAACTGACACTTCACATTGTTTCTGAAGTTGGTGAAGATTGTTATCAGCTGTTTGTCAATCAACTATGATTGTGTACCCGGTTTGTTTCACCACCACTACAGCTTACATGAAAATATTAGCGACAGTTTGGTGATTTAATTTATATATTTGTCTATTATGGCATGTTATTGATAAGTTAACCCATGTCGAAATAAAGGCGATTAAAAGAATTTAGTGCAATGTTTAATTTGCAGAGAAAGTGCCGTCTTTCTTAACGCTGTCATGAAAAAGGACTAAAAAATCGATTCCTGAGCCACCGATGTCCGCTAATTCAGGACCTTCACTGTAGACAGCGCCGCGTAACGTCGGACGTAAGAGGCAGCGACTTAAGAAGACTCCTAAGAGACAGTTCGAGAAATACACTTATCACAATACAAGTTATCACTTAACGTAAGATATATCTTAAGAGTCTTCTTAGCGCGCGAATAGTGTGCATTATCGAGAAACCAGGCCCAGATCAGTTTTTTTATGGTGATGGAAAAGAAGTAGAACTTGTTAGTTAACATACTACATCATATTAACATAATATCAATATAGTACAACGTCTTCGACCTCTATACAGAACTCGCACTTCCTTCAAGGTTAATTTGCAATTCCCTCCTACGTCCCTCTCCCTTCCATTCTTATGTTCCTCTTTCTTTAACGCCCCGTCCCCTCCACCCTTTTCTCTCTCCTCTTTTCCCGTCTCACCGTGTGTTTCATCAGTTTAAGGATGACTCCAGTGATTGACAAGGCAATTTGAGAGTGTCAGCTTTTTCTTCACCTTGCCCGGTGTTGTCATGAAGCCCGAATTAAAAAAGATATATCGAAGTTAGCTGACTCTCTGAGCCATAAATCCACCACTTGCTTTTAGTGTGGATGCAGAAACGCTGTCACCTTTACCTGAAGTGTGTGTTTGCGGTGCGGATATACAGTATCCTCACTAGGTTTTTATTTTTTTAATATAGGGTCAAAAGATTGAATCTTTTTTTTTTTACTCTACACGAGATTCTCCAGTTGACTGAAAGTGCTGTGAGAATGGAAACGGTGTGATTTAGTAGATATGCGATATGCGACCGAAAGTTTCTTAAGTATAATTAGCAGAGAAAATCAGCTTGGACTGGCTTAAGTTTTTGATGTGACAAAGTTACCTTTTGTATCTTCCTACAAATTGTTGTAAACGTGCACACTGCAAAAAATCATATCTTAGCAAATGAAATATTCTTAAACCAAGTTATCTTTCATTTTCTTGAAATAACAGATAAAACAAATTAAATCTAACAGTATTAAGGTTATTTCTAGTCAAAGTTCACAGAAAAATTTAAGCAGAAATGTCTCATTCTATTGGCAAAGAATTTGTCTTCTTTCAAGTAATACATTTCTAAAACTTGTCAAATTATCTGCCAATAGAACCAGAAAATTTTGTTTAAAAAATTTCGTAAAATTTGCTTAGAACTAAGGTTAATAATTACATTTTTGGTCTGTTGTAGTATTATTTAAAATAATTGCAGATAAATGCAACTAGAGTGCAGATATTTTCCCCTGTTAAGATTACATTTTTTCCAGTGCACATGTAATGCCATGTCAGTTCATGTAAATTATTATAAATTATCTCGTAATTATTATTAAAGATGACAAAATATACCATTTATTTGGGGATGTTGCTTTTAAAAGTTTGATGATGGATTTTTTTTTTTGTATTTCAGATTTTGCACTAAACACCAAATTCATACACACACACACACACACACACACACACACACACACACACACACACACACACACACACACACACACACACACACACATCCTTTGTCCTTTATGCCCTGGTTGACTCAGAGCCTTCAGCCATGTCTGATTAGATGACGGTGATGGCTTGTTTTGGTAGTGTGTGTGTGGGTGGGTGGGTGTGTGTGTGGGTGTGTATGTGTGGGTGTCATCGGACACTACCAATTTGTCAGCATTATGGTTTATTAGTGTCGCAGATGTCCTCGGACAGAAAGATTTCCAGAACATCCGCTGTGTGACAACACACTGAATAAGCCACCTTCACCAGTGTGTGTGTGTGTTAATGCATGTTTCCATATGAATGTACTGTATTTGCTTATGTGGAATGTGTTCTGTATAATCGTGCATGTGAAGTATAAGGATATGACGTGTAAAATAGCAATAGCACACATCAGGATGTGTCTTTAAAGGAATATAATCAACATAATGCTTTATCGTTCTTCTACCTTCAATAAAAAATGTCGTACCATGGGACTCAAATTCCCACAATTATACAGCAGATTTTGTCATCCAGTTTGATAATAAAAAAAAAACATTCATGTTATTACAAGTGTGTTTGACTATGATCATATGAAAATATTTAATTTGCGCACACTATGCGTATGTGTGTGTTTGTATAGAAAGATCCATAATGCACCTGAATCCCCCTGCAATAGCTTACCACCCCAGCAATTTATTACACTCCTGCCTGCGATGTCGTTCCACCGAGACCGCTGTTTCTGCCTGCTAACGAATTGGCAAGTGACTTCATTAGACTAATTAGTCAATTAGCTAACTGCAGCAGATGCATTCGTCTGTTGAAATGACAAAATGATTCAGGTCCATGTGGCGTTTCTGTAAAGGGCATCATGGAGATAAGCGTAATGGTGGTTTAACGCCACCCTCCGACTTCACTGACGCCAGCGTTCGCCCCTTAATGTCAGGGATCGAGACAAGGCTGATAAAGTACAGTATAATAAACGTCTCAGGAACGGAGAGATATAAAAGCTATTCAGCTGGATGGTTGTCAAGTGTAAGTACTAGTCTCATTTTTGAGGAATTCCTGGTAGACTCTGTAGTGCTGAAAACTGAATTTACCACATTAAAAATGTCCGACATTCAAGATAATAAAATAAAAAAAGCAGCAGAAATGTCCGAGTAGAAGAGTTTGGGCTTTGATTCATTAGTCTTTGTTCAGTTTCAGCTTCATCCTAGTGAGTTGGTCGCTAATAAATTGACATTAAAGGTTGCGTGTTAATAATTTACCATTAACTGTTAATGAGTCAGGGAGGCATGGTGCTGGGATGCGTCACAGCTTCACGTTTCGATCCTGAGCTCGGGTTTCTCTCTGTGTGGGGTTTCACATCTTCTTTGACTCTCTGTCACAGAAACAGCTACAGTATTATAACCCGCCATGTTTCAAAGCTTCATTACTAGACCTGATCGACGTTAATTCATAGCAGCTTAATTACTACTATTTAATACACATTTACTATTTATTAATTCATTGATATTTTAGCAATTAAAATTCTATATATAACAGAACGGTTATGAGAATAAGAATTCGTTTTTATTTCTCTATATAACCCGCTGCTACGCTAATGCACTTAGCCTAGCGTTTCACTAGTGCCATCAAGGTAGAAAGTTTTATTAGTGACCGCCTGCTTCATGTCTGAAACACTGGCCTCCCAGGAGCTCCTTTAACAGTCCAAACATGTGGAAACGGCTTGGAGCGAAGTCAGAATGTTCACGGGAACGAATGTAGCGAGCTGTGAGCGACCTCGGTCAGGATCGTCATTCACTGATTTATGGCCTGCTTTTAAACATGTTGTAGCCGAGAGTCTCAGCACCGTACTGTGATTTAAGTCTTCTGTAAATGTCAGTTGGTTTTATGTCCTCATTCACTAGAAGTCCCAGTTTGACTCGAACACTTGACTATTATCATCATGAATAGTACAGAATAACAAATTATTAGCTAATATAACAGAACAAATGCATCACATACTAGAAAGTTCTATTAAGTTAATTTCTTTATTCAGGTAATTAGTAGGTATTTTGAGTAATGACTATGTAAAATATGTAATCTTATTACTGATTAAAGTTTAATGAGAACATGGCCTATAAATTATATATGTGGTTCTACGACTCGATTATAAGATTAGTATGCACTGATACTGTTATTCCGTATACATATCTAAATGCTTTTACATTCATATCGCTGAACGATGAATGGGTTTTTATCCTCACACACACACACACACACACACACACACACACACACACACACACACACACACACACACACACACGCATGCAATGAATATGGATTAACCATACAATCAGTCATCTAAAGCTGAGTCTAATTGGACATTGTATTGGTTCATTAGCTGGTAATTCTCTCTAAATGTAAAAAAAAAAAAAAGTGGAACAAAAGACTTTTTTTGGGTCAATATAAAATAGTTGAGTGAGTCAAACTGAGAATAAATTCCCAAATTCCCATTATACGCATAATGTTTTAAAATACGTCTGCTATACACAGTACTGTAGCTTCAACCTTCACACAGCAATAGTACAGAAATCAGTTGAACATGAAAGAAAAGAAGTTTGGCAAAAGTTTTTTGTGGGTTCTCCGACTCCCTCTTCAACCACAAACGTTAATGATATAGAAATTAAGGGGAAAAAAGCTCCAACATGATGACCAGCTGCATAATATTTATTATTATACACCAGGTGTATCCTACACAGGCTGTAGTTTTTTTTGGAGTTGCCCTGACCCAGTCGTCTAGACATCACATTTCGTCCCATGTCACAGTAGATAAAGTTACAATACCCTGTTACAATGGCACCTGGACGTGGGTGAGACGTATTAGGCACCTTTTTTTTCTCTAAAGTTAACATGTTGGAAGCAGAAAAAAATGGACAATGGTAAGAATTTGAGCAACTTTCAAATTACCGTTGAATTTGTTGACCTCTGTGTTATTTTGTGGTGCTTGTGTTTTGACAAAGCAATTTACTTGCATATTCTTGCCTCAGCAGCAGTTTTATGCGTAGACCAATGGTTAGCATTCAGCGCTCGTCTCCTCATTTCCCAGTGAGAGGATTCATTTGTTCAGTGTCATCCGAATTTCAACGTCAGCCCAACGTCATTTTATTCGAGACGAACGTGATTGACGGGAAAAGTGTTTGTAGAAACAGTTAGAAGGTTTAAGCTCATGTCTGTCTGTCGTTCTGTACGGCAGAGAACTCTGTCTAACTTATTAATACAAAGAAATGAAATGTAAGGTTGAGTATCTTACGCCTTGTTTACGCCAAGTTATACTTCTTTTGTCGTCAGCCAAGTACACTCCCTGTGTATTCGTTAATCAGAGACGTGAAATTGAAAAAGGAGTTTGGATAAAGATGAAGTTTTGTCTTAAAATTACTCGAAAGTATGAAATAATCCCAGTAAAAAATGTTTAGCTTAGATTTTCTAATTAATATCTATTGGTGTAGGTGTTTGTTTACATTAAGCAAGTAGCTTATTAGTGACTTATTTTTTATGATAGAAAAAAGCCTGAGATGCTGTGACATAATTTGGCTGTAACCGCTTATAACTTTCCTTCTACTCAACATTTTGATTTCACTTATGGCACAGGTTTAACTTCAGCCAAATACTAGTAGTAGTGTAGCTACAACCTGCCAAAGTGCCATTAAATTCTGTTCACTTTTTTAAAGAACTTGATTAATCCCAGAGGGAAATGGTTTAAATTTCTTACTGCTTATCAAAAACAATGTACGAGTTGAACCTGACATTCAGAACCTTTAATCATGCCGTCTAAATGATTTCTTTCTTTGCTATTTAATTTTTTTTAAATAAAAGAAGTTAATTCTCAAAAACTATTAATCCTTTCCAACTGAGTGATCATATACTGTCCCCTTAAAAACATGCTACCGCACTTGTAGTCACATGACGCAACATGAAGGAAGAACTCTTTGCGGCTTTAATAGCTGCAGCATATTTACAGTACAAACTTCATCAGTGATCTATGAAGACAAAGAACAATGGAGAAAATGCTAAAAAAAAAACCCGTGATAAATCATAGTCAAGGTAATACAGTGGTTACACAATCGGAATAACCATCCCGCCGCGCATACCGCCGTTTAAAGGCAACAGCGGCCAAAATAAATCAGTTGCATTTCAAAGTCATTCGTAAAATGGCCGCCAGGTGGCGCAAAGTGACATTTTCATTAATCGCAGTAAATACAACAGTGATGGTAATTTCCACAACAAACATGAAAAATCTGAACCAGAGCTATTGATGTGTACTGTACAATAATGAGTAAAAAAATTTTTTATAGTAGATTTATTAACTGAAATAAATGACCATATTTTTCAAGAGAATTTTCAAGCCCCACTCATCAAACAAAATTATAACGAAATCGGCCAAGTTTACTATTTACTTAAATATAAATTTCTAAACCAATAAGATCAAATAACACCAAGTTATTATTATAACAGGCTTACTTCGTCACTTATCAAAGAATTACACGTGCTGTTCAATTCACCGCGATATTGCTCGGCACTACTAACAGGTTTCTACTAACGTTGTTCCAATGTACTGTAACATATAGTATTTACAAATTAACAAATTAGTGTCGCCGTAATGTTTTGACGACTGAAATACTTCTGCTGGAGGACTAGATTGTCATCTGCAGCACTGACACGAAGACAAAGTCGAGCTTCCCAGGTGCAGCGGAATATGAAAGCAGAAGAGTGATGATCAGGTCTAATGAAAAGCTTATGAGACGTAGATTGAGTAAAAAAAAAAAAAAAAAAAAAAAAGACAAAAACCACGATGTAATGATTAGCAGCAGAACGAATCGTCTAAAATTTCTACACAGAATCCTGCGCTTAGGGGTTTAACACCGCGCCTATTACTAATGAATGAGTGTATTCGAGCTCAGTGTGGAACTCAATGAAGCAAAGATCGATATTTATTGGATTGCAGGCTTTTTAAAATGTCACATTTCAGAATAAATTCCCAGGATTAATACAAAAAACCACAGGGGGAAGTACAGAGTGCGGCAGAATGGTGCGAGGCGTGATGCGTCTTCCTTCCATCTCTGTGTATGTGGGAAGGTGTTTGTTTGATAGTAAGAACATCTGGGAGTCATGGCAACAAACGTTGTAATTTTGTAATTATTAACAATAAACCAGACATTTGCGCAATTCTCTGATATTCACTTAAGTGGACTCGCGTGTGGTGTCTCATGGTGTCGCTGCCTCTCCTTCACAGCTTCACTTCATCTTTCTGGAACAATGTCGTGTCAAATGTTGTGACAACAATGTATTTGTGTAATTAGGTGTGTGTGTGTGTGTGTGTGTGTGTCAGTCATTGTTCATTGGTGTTATGTGAAGTGTGTGTGTTCAGGCCACTCTACACGATAGATCAGAGATCAGGTTTCTAATGACGGATTGGTTTCGTTTACCTGCTTGTGTTTCGAGGTAAGTCATAGTGAGGTTAGCAAAAAGTGTGCGTGCGTGCGTGTGTGTGTGTGTGTGTGTGTGTGTGAACCCAAATGCCCTTGCGCATAATGATGTATACAGTATGTGTGTGGTCCTGTCCATGTGTGTGTACAAGCCTACGCGTCCGGAGGTAATTTGTAATATTGTACATATGCATCTTTGCATCTGGCTGTGTGTGTGTGCGTGTGCGTGTGCGTGTGTGTGTGTGTGCATGTGTAAACTAAAATGCCCTTGTGCATACATAATGATGCATAGAGCATGTGTATGTCCAGGTCTACATATTGTGTGTGTGTGTGTGTGTGTGTGTGTGTGTGTGTGTATGTGTGTCTGTGTGTCTGTCTTTAGGTAACGATGATAGTGAGTTGGCTCGCAGACAGTTTAGGAATTTAATCCAAGGAAGGAGGCACACACACACACACACACACACACACACACACACACACACACACACACACACACACACACACACACACAAACATAATCTGCATGTATTAATCAAGCAATAATTCTGAAAATAAATAGCCTGAACAGATTATAACGCTGATTAAAACATACATTAATTTCTACATCCATAAATATAATTTAAGATCAGGAGAAACTCGAAAAGCTACAGAATAATCTCTTTGCTTATCACTCTTTATTATTAATCACTGGCTGTATGTGAAGATGCTACATTTAATCATTTAATTAATAATGTAATAAAATGTATTGTTTGTGATAAGGCCAGACTCTGGGATTTCATTAGTCAATATTGACGCGTTTTCACACTCTGGTTACACAAATGCCTGAACTGGTGATTCTGGATTAAATCATACAAATCAGCTGTGTCTGGGTCACGTTTCCTAGGGCGGCAGATTTTGATTAGAGAAAGGATCCGGGACAGGGTGGTCAGTAGCGTCTAGACGACTGCTTTGAAACCTGCGGGGGGGGGGGGGGGGTATAAATTTTTTAAAATATAACTAAATAACTGAGTACTTAAATGGCGGACCTAACGTGTTAGATTACTTGTTACATCTAAAAAGTAATCCAAGTACTCTAACGCGCTACACCCAACACTGTTAACAGAACACAGATATGAGTGTAAAAACTCCTTTTATGTTTCCGTATAATCCACTGCTACACTAATGCACTCAATACACCTAAGTACGTTTTACATCAGATGTGCTGGCCTCCCAGGAACTCCCAGATTTTTTTTTACAGAAAATGTCTAAAGGTCAGGTCTGTATGGCAATAACTCCCTGCCGAGTTGCTGTAATGTGCAAGTGGTGCCGGCGAATGCTTGTGTGTACAGTTCACACGGACAGATGCGTCTCTTAATCAGAGTTATCCAGCAATTTTCCAGGATCAGACGTTTCCATTCGCTGAATGTTCACAGGAATGACTGCAGTAAGCTGCCGGGATCGTCAATCACGGACGTACGCGCTACGAGTCTCATCACCGTAACTGTGCTCGACCTTCTTTCATGAGGCGTAATTTCATCACCAGTCCTGGTTTGACATGAACGCCCCTCCGCATTCATCCAGCTCATCCTGCATTATTTGTATTTGTGTGTTTTTTTTTTTTTTTTGTAATCGCAAAATGTGCTCAAGATATAGACTATTTTATCAGACATTGTTTTGTCCCATGCGCGTGATTCCCCTGCAGTCTGCAGTCTGAGTGTCGATGTGCACAGTTCCCGTAGCAAATCCTTAAAGCGCGGCGAGAGAACAAGCGAAAACAGCGATAAACCATATGCCGAGCATCGCTGAGGATTGTTACAGTACAGCCGAGTCATGATTTCAAAAACAAACAATAAAACAAAGCACTTATCATTGAAATCAGTTTTTAGATCACTGTTTTTAAAAAGTAGTTTTTAAATCACCATCTGCTTCCAGAACTAGTTGTGATTATTTGCGCATCTGAGGTTCAAACGGCTCATTTCCTCTCACTGTGAAACGTCTCCAGATTTGGAGGCAGAAAAAAAAAAATGTAAAAGAAAAAAAGGTATTCTTCTTCCTATTAGCACATCCTGTCACGCTAATTTACACCTTTATTCATATTTGTTGCGTCGGAAGCAGTGTTTATGTTTCATAATCATCGTTTATTGGTTTATCTGGGTTTGAGTGTGTGTCATCGTCCTCTGTGTCGTTGTATGTGTGTGTGTGTCGGTGTGTGTGTGTGGTTTTCTTGATTTAGCCTCCTTGCAGTATCTAGGCTGAGAGTAAACGGAGCTGATTGTATTTGGGGTTTGGTGTGTGATTAACTCAAGTGCGGCGTTTGATTAAACCCTCTTATCTCATAATCCACTTTACTCTGATCTGCCCGAATAACTTGGTCTCTGTAGAGTAATTAAGGCACACACACATGCGCGCACACACTCACGCTCACACACACACACTATACACTGTAGTTTCACGACTGCATACACACGCTTACTTAGCAGCTCGATTGTAGCCCATTATACAGTATGGTAGAGATTTTTGATTCACACACACACACACACACACACACAAATCTGGAACACTCACTGGAAAATCAGAGATAGTCTTGAACATGTAACGAGCTGGTACTACTGTATCTTATACCACAGTGGTGATTAGACAGAAAGTGTTGATTCATTTTCTATACGAGCGTGAATGCAGTTCGTCTATAAATTAAAACATCTTTTTTTTTAACATATTTGATGTTTGATTATGTAACGCTATAAAACTGTGTCACTCTGAAGATTCTGCGCTAATATCTTCTATATTAGATATTCAGCTATTCAGTGTAAATATATAAGCTGATCACTGGTCACGGCCAATCAAACCGAAAACTCTTTCGGTAAAAAACTTTTTATTATTATAATCTCTATTATTCAGCACTTTTGGAAGGAGTCTCCAGTGTGAGTCCAGACGTTCTGTAATGCTGTCCCTTTTAGCATGCCAAAAGACGTTGAACGCGAATGCTAACGTCCAGCACACACTCTCCTCAGACCCCCGAAGAATGTGGACACAATGGTATCATGATGCAGCATCGAGAAAGTGTCTGATTTCGTGCTGATGCAGAATTTGTGCAGCTGTAAGATGTGATTATTTGTATTAATGTAGAATGAGAACAACACCTGCTTGGTTTGCACTTCTTGTAGCGCAATCCCGAGAATATCTAGAAAGGTGGAAAATCACACAGCGAAATAATCACCTGTCATGCAGGGTTTTGGTTCTGGACCTTCTTAGCCCTCTCAAGCACCTAAAAGCCACAATACAGTTCATTCTTCTCTTCCTTTTTTTTTTTCTCTCTCTCTCCGCTCAGTCCCATTATTTTCCCCACACTCTCTTTTCCACTGCTTTCTTTTCAATTTCGTAGAGCGGTTGTAGTGTACGATGCTGTAGAAATAAAGAAACTGGAACATTTCATCAAATGTCAGTCTTAAAAAAAAAAAAAGAAAGAAAGAAAGAAGAGCTGAAACAACAGAACGAGATACGGTACAGTATGAGACCCTGGAGAACGGTGGGTGTAATGTGCACTTTCTCAATGTGTACAATGATGATTTATGAACATAGGGTTTATGACGAGTGTTAACCTACTTGCAATAGGTTTGAGTAACATCTGCTGAATTAATTTTCCAGCAAAGTATGCAATTATGTTTGCTATATTGAGTAATAAATGGCTTGTTATTTTGGTTGCACATAAAAAAAAAAATTTCACTAGAAAATACACAGATTTGATGAAAGTGATGGATCATATTATAATTCATTAACTTTGTCACACTTTTTTTTATCTACTGTATGCTGCTTGAAGGAATTAAGGGAACACAAAGAACAATATATATATATATTTACAAGGAATTTTCAAGTCAAACCAGGACTAAGTGTTCACTTACTTTTCTTTGTTTTTGAGCGGGATACGATCAGGTGTCCTTGCTTTGATCTGTCCACCCCAGCAGGATTGTCCCCATGGTTGTGTTGATGTTAATTTGATATTAGGAAGTTATTGAAAGTTTCAGCTTTGATGAAATTATGTCAGAACAGCGTTGATACACGATGATCAGGATTGATCACAAATGATTCAAAGATCCCAGGTTCAAATGCACCATATTGCCACTATTGGGGTCTTGAGCAACCCACTTAACCCTCAAAGGCTCAGATGTACTGGATAATGAGAGAACCTATACAAGAACCATACACACACATATGAGGGGTGTTCAAGTCAAATCAGGACTAAGTGATCCTTCACTTATCTTCGAGCAGTGTATGATCAGGTGTCCTCTCATATGCTTTGACCGCTTTAGCCCAGGTGTAAGTGGATACGAGGGCAGGGGTAGCTCACTGGGTAAGGTGTTTGCCAAACGCCTTAACTACATATTTGCAGAATGCTACAACACTTTCTTATTTTTTTCTTAACTCATGACAGTTTTTGAGAAATTTGTGCCTTTAATCTATTCTGTAAAGATATACCCATGCACCCTATAAGATTCACCCACCCTAATCTCATAAGAATAACATATCAGACACAATTCCATTTTTTTTTTCTCTCGCTCGTGCACACACACACACACACACACACACATTTGCATTCTGATATTGCGATGTCAATTCTTCTCCCGTTGCTGTCCAGTCATAAAGCCTTACAGGGACAATCATCTCTTTATCTTAAGACATTCTATATTCCCTTTATACCTTCATCTCCATATTGGACTTTTTATTATCTTCATACCTATTTCAGCCCTCTAGTATCAGTTTATTATTCTCCTTCATATCACAATGTACCAATGCAAAGTGTCTACCATGAGGGATTTATTTATTTTATTTTTTTGATTGGTTTTACTTCATAACTTTTCTCTTGCTCTTTATTTTGTTCTCCTTCTCTCGCCACTCTTGTCCTCCATCTCTCCCTCGCTCGCATGCCTCTCTTTTGGAAATAATGGTTTATACGCTTGAGCGGGGTTTGCAAAACACGCCATCCATCAGGCCCGGGTGCGCTTGTGTGTGTGTGTGTGTGTGTGTGTGTGTGTCGCATAACTCCACTTACACCCTGCACGCTAACATGGCACACGTTAAACACTCTACCAGCTCACACAGCCTGCCAAGGCCTCTTTGACTTCCTGTAGTTTATCCCCTAATGCATTATGTGCTGTATTTCATTTGTTTACTTTTAATTGTTCATCTTTGTTAGCACAAATTGGTCAAACAGTCTTCTTTTTTCATTTTAAATAACAATTACATTTTCTTTAGTTTCCTCCTACGCAAAGCTTGATAAGAAATGATCAATTTTATCAATCAAATTTGATCTTTTCTTTTTCTAGTGCAATGCACAGATTTAGTCTTGGCTGTGTTTCATGCATGTTTGGACTCCGTCTTGACTTTAGACTTTTTATACTATGCCTTGACCTTGACTGAATAGACTCTACAGTGGTGGCGCATTTATATGTTCTTGCTTAATGGACATTTTAGTTTAGAAAATCGTTAGCGGACGTCTGTAACCTAGCAACGCGCTGACGTGCTGCCTTTGGGTGAAGTTTATATGCACCTAATGCGGGATGAGCTCTGCCCACTCTACCTTTCCCCTATACTGTGTATGTACTAGTGATGGGAAGTTTGGATCATTTTAGTGACTCGGTTCGTTGAATCTCGTTCATTAAAATTAAGAAATCTTTTAGTTCATTTATTTTCTTTTCACTTCTTTCGATCAGAAATAAATTTAAATGTTACATTTTTAATAAACAGACCCCCAACACGTCTACATACACATATTCTGACTATAGTTTCAGTAATGGAAATATTACAGTGCAGCTAAGGACATATTATAATAAACAGAATGAGCAGCTCACCTCTCGTATCTTCTGGTCCGAGTCGTTCGTTCTTCTGTCACGTGATTTTTAATAGACGCTATGCAGTGCTTAACCCAGGAAACAGAATTGAGTGGTTCTTCTTAATGAGTCTTCTAGGTCCGAGTCGTTCGTTCTTTTGAATCTACTGCACTGCATTGTGTCTATAGGAGTCACGTGACAAAAGGAACGAACGATTCGGACTAGATGACTCAAAGGTAACTACTCGTTTCCTGTACATAACCTACGGAGAAGTAGAAAATGAACGAATCGCTTTCCGCTCATTCTTCACAGTCACGTTAAAGACTCGTTCAAAAAGAACAAATCGTTCATGAACGATCCGTCACTAGTACTGTATGTACGTACTGTAAAATCAACCTTTACTTAATTTCAAATCACAGTTGAGTCAAACTGAGGCTTGTGATCTAATTTCTGGTGAATGAAGGCATACAAGTGATGACATTTACAGAAGACTTCAAGCACCGTACGGTGAGCGGTGCAAATATCGGTAAAGAAGGATGTACGTCCGTGAATGACGATCTCGACTGAGGTGCCTCGGAACACACTGCAGTTTTTCGGTGAACTTTCCGCGAGTGGAACGCCTGATCCTTGAAAAATGTCTCACCATCTTGAGGAAGAGACGCATCTGAGTGTGTGAATTGTACACACAATCATTCACTTAGAAACTGCAGGATCTGGGCTTGGTGTTATTGCCACGTCTCCCGTACAGTCCTGACCTCGCTTTAGGTTATTTCCACCTGTTCAAGCCATTAAAGGAGTTCCTGGGAGGCCAGTATTCAGACATGAAGCAGGCAGGTGGACCATGAGACTCTTAGCCACATTAAACATCTGAAGGTTGAAAACGTTATAAAAGGAGGCCATGAATGATGATCCCGGCTGAGGTGACTCGAATCCCACTGCAGTTGTTCCTGTTAACATTCAGCGAGTGGAACGCCTGAACCTTGAAAATTGACAGATAACTTGTCACCAACTTTTAGATCTGCCTGTGAGAACTGTACAGTCCTGACCTCGCTCCAAACCATTCCCGCACATTTGGGACATTAAAGGAATTCCTGGGAGGCCAGTGTTTCAAACAAGAAGCAGGCAGTCACTGAGAAAACTTTCTACCTTGATGGTGTCCAAGTGCTGGTGAAACACTGGGGTAAGTGAATTAGTGTAGCAGCGGATTATATAAAGGGAGTTTTCACTATCGTAACTGTGTTCTGTTACTTTGCACAATCGAAAGACCCGGTTTGACTTGAACGCCTCTTATATTTTGTACTGCTCGCTTGTTCAGCTCGCTCTCTGGCCCCTTTTTTCCTTTTCTTTTTCATCTGTGTCTCCCATTTCTTCACATTTCCATTCCAATTTATTCATTTGGCCGAAGCTTTTATACAAAGTGACTTACAAGTGACACTGAATCCAACGCAAACACGGAGCTGTAAAGTATCCGACTCCTTAGAAGTGCCGCAAGACAAGATATTCGCAGGAAACACTTTATAGAGGGTAGTAGGAAGAGCTGAAAGAGAGAGAGAGAGAGTGTGTGTGTGTGTGTGTGTGAGAGAGAGAGAGAGAGAGAGAGAGAGAGAGTGAGAGAAAGACAGAGAGACTAAGCTTTAGCCTTGTATGTACAGAAACCTAGACTTGTTTACGTGTGTGTGGTTGTGTTTAGGCGTATCTGTATATTTCTACGTATATGAATCGCATATGTGCACAACGGTGTGTGTTCTGTCTGTAAGTGTGTGTGTATGACAGAGAGCGTATTAGGCTGTGGGCTTTTCATCATGAGACTATTTGTGTGTGTGTGAGAAAGGGAGAGAGAGTGTATTTGTGGTTTAAGCTTGTGTCTAGACTTATTTGTGTGTGTGTGTGTGTGTGTGCGTGTTTGTGACGTTGTGTCTGAGACCCTGTGCCATAGTGTGTGTCTATATATTTGTGTGTGTGTGTGAGTGTTTGTGTTATGCTGAGATCAGTGTGCAGCAGCTGCTTATCAGCTGCAGGTGTGTGTGTGCTGATACCTGGCTGAGCCACTGAGAGCAGCCTAGCTAGAAATTGATGTCTCACATCAGCGCCCTGCTCTCTGCTCGACTGACACTGCTGCACCGCGCGCGCATGTATGTGTGTGTGTGTGTGTGTGTGCGCGCACATGTGCTTGTGCGTTTGCCGCATTTCAGCTAATGTGCAGTGTAAGTATGGGGCTCATTCACACATTTTAAGCAGCGCAGAACTGTTGAGGTCTGTAATAAAAATGCATATCCCAGTAATATTCGTTTAATCTTCATATCTTATTCATCATTTCAGCTCGACTCAAATCCCTCCGAGTATTTCAGTCGTTTCTAAACTCCTCTCGGTCAATGAAACGCCTGTTAACTTTTGTGTGAGCACAATTTAAATCAGCTCCAAGTAACACACACATACACAAACACACAAGTTAAAAAATGATAAATCTTCACATAAGTATATAATTTGCACCACGTGTGTGCATTTCTGTGTGTACTGAAATTAAAGTAAATTTTTAAAGCTTAAATTTAAATTTTAGCATTTTGTTTCCCCTCTCATATCCCTTCTTGGTCTCTCTCTCTAATTTTTTCTCTCTCTTTTTTGCAATCCCCATCATTCTTTTTTTCCATCTTTCCATTTTTTTCTACCTGGGTTGACCTGGTTTTTAAACACAAGTTTTCTTTAGTTTCAAACAAGCAAAAATTTTAAAAAATGGTATCTTCCGGTTCTGAAAAATGAGTCAAATGTGGAAGTGCCAAAAACGTACAGTTCCTTGAATGACTCACTGGCTTCGAGTCAATCCCCATAGAGCCCCATGTCAAAATGTCCAACCTTTCAACAGAAATAAACGTGTTTAACAGCCTGATACAAACAAAAAAACTGTTTTGGTCTCATTTCCTATTGATGACAACTGGTAGGGGGTGAACTTTTATGTAACTCATCAGCAAAAATTTGATTAAACGATAAATAAAATTTGAGCAGGGTTGATTTGAGCAGGGTTGATTTAAGCTCTGCAACACTTTAGCTAACCAGATACAGTGGAACCTCGGATTACGAGTAACACGGTTTACGAGTGTTCCGCAAGACGAGCAAAGATTTTTAATGAATTTTGACTTGGAAAACTAACAAAGCACAGAGTATCATGTATCACGCATGCGCTTCTTATTTTGACGCCGAGCGTCACATGATCACAACTGAGCCAACGGTTTTTCTCTCTTGCACTGTGGAATTGTGGGTAATCGTCTCCCTTGCTGGGTCTTAGTGCGCCTCTTACTGGTATAATCAACATCCGTGCACGCGTGTCCTGTTTACTATAACAGTGTGACTATGCGTGTGTTGTGAAGCATATTTTATTTTGTGTCTGTATACGTGTGTGTACAGCGCGCGTGTAAAGCAAAGCAAGTCTCATTAGAGAAGTTAAAGATCAATTTTCTCTCTCTGCTCAAGGGTCAGCCTGCTCTTTGTGTCTGTGTGTGAGTGCGTCATTGGACACCATGCCACACACACACACACACACACAAACCCCTCCTCCTTTCGCCTTCACAGACGCACAGACACACACACACACACACCCTTTCTCTCTGCTCTACACTGAAACACTGCTCTGTCGCGATTTTCAAAGGTAAACTGCAGGTTAATTTGTTTTATTTTTACTTTACAGCAGTGATTCCGTTAGTGTGTCGCTCAATCAATTGTCATTAGAGAGATTTCTTGTTTATTTTCCCGATAAAACAATGTTTCTCTTGTGTGTGCGCGCGTGTGTGTGTGTGAAGAGTGGAGGAAGGGTAACTATGTAAGATGAGAAGGGGGAGAGGAAAGCTTACTTTAGATACATACACACACACACACAGCGTCTGCGCACACAAACGGAAACACTTATCTGTCGGGATTCATTTTATTATTTTTTTTTAAAGGTAAAGCGCAAGTTAATTTGTTTTATTTTTACTTTGTATTTTGTGTTAATTATTTTTATGTATTAATTTTTTTGTGGAATGAATATTTTGAGTTTCCATTATTTCTTATGGAAAATTTGATTTGGTTTACGAGTGTTTTGAAGCCCACTTCCGGAATGAATTATGCTCGTAATCCGAGGTTCCACTGTAACCGGAATCTTTGTAGTTTGTTCTACCACAATAAACATACAGAAGGAGGCGACAGAGTTTAATCAAAAGCAAGGTAACGTTAGCATATAAGTTAACAGTTAGCATAATATCTAAGCTACAGCTAAGCTAGCCAGCTTGTGGAAACTGAGTTTATTTCCAGCCGAAAGCTAGGCAACATCTATTTGCCCATTTAATGATTCATTAGCGGTTTAGGCTGAGATGGCGATGACCAGAGCTTTAAAACCACTCTTCAGAAAATCAGTGGGTGACATCACCTAGTCCAATAAATTTTTTTAGTATATGTGTTTTTTATACAATTTATGCTTCCAAACTCATTATCCATCAGCTTCTAAAATAGCACTTTCGGTCCAGCATATTTAATTTTACCGCCTATTTTTAATATACACTATTATGCACACAAAACAAAAGAGGCAGTAGGCACTAAATTGCAATTGTTCCCCTGTAATGAAATGTTAGCAACTTTTTAATTTAATTTTACTTCACTAATTTGAGTTTTTTCTTGCTGCTGGAGGAGCGGTGGCTTAGTTGTTTACCACTGTCGTCTTGCACCTGCAGGGTCGGGGTTCGATTCCCGCTTTGGGGACTGTGTACGTGGAGTTTGCATGCTCTCCTCAGGTCTCAAGTCCAAAGACATGGTGAGGTGTCCTCAAAATTGTCTGTAGTGTGTGAATGGGTGTGTACGTGTGTGTGTCCTGCGATGGATTGGCACACCGTCCAGGGTGTACCCCGTCTCGTGCCCTCAGTCTCCTGGGATAGGCTCCAGGCCCCTCACAACCCCTTATACAGGACTGTATCGTCGTGGTATAGACGATGAGTGAGAGCGAGTGAGTGAGTGAGTTGTCACTATTTGTCTTAGCTTCTTGTGCTCGTGGTTATAAAAGATCAGCTGAGTGAGAAAGTGTCTTCCGAAGCCCTCGGTGCAAAAACCTCCACTTCAAAGCTATTAACGGATTGCTTTTGTCATATTTATGTATGGATTGGTATTCCACTGGGTTTGGAGTGTTATACTGTGGTTATGAGCGACTGTCAGACAGCGGCGCTCGACTGTACCCTGCTCCTCGCTTCAGCTGACAGAATAAATGCGCCGAGGTCGCTGTGAAACTGAGACTGTTTTGGGCCGACTCCACCCAGCTCTTGCATAACTTCTGAGCAGCGCTTAAGTCTCCAGTCACGTCTGAGTCTGAATACCACATATTGGGTATTAACTCCTGAAGATGCTCGCATAAATCACGCCTTTCTTTCTTTCTGATTCTTTCCATTCGCAATTTTCCCTTTCCCGCTCTCTTTTCCCCTCTTATTCTTTATTCCACTATTTTTTTTCATTGTCACATTTAATCTACTTTGGAGTCTCTTTTGCTTTTCACTCTTTTTCAGGATTATTCTCTCTCTCTCTCGCTGCTCACTTCTCCATCTCTTCGCTCTGTCGGGTCTCATTGTCATTCAGGTTACGCAAACTTAGCCCAGACAATTATGTCCTCAATCTAACACTATCAGGAAATACAGTGATGCTCTGTATTTAATTTACTTTAAGCAGGAGAAGGGAGAGCATATGTGTGCACGTGGGTGCGTATGTGCACGTGTGCGTATCTGTGTGTGTGTGTTCGTGCAGACGCACACAGGCCCGAGTGCAAGACTGAAATATAATTACCGGTAGGAAAATTGAGGTGCTCCCTCTTATCTTTGTCAGGAGAAGGTGTTTGACATTTAACATACTCACTCTCTCTCTCTCTCTCTCTCTCTCTCTTGGTGATCCATCTCTCTTTTCCATCATATCACAAAGGATTTCTCCCTCATCAGCACTTTACATCCGCTTTAACATATGGACTGGCAGAGAACCAAAATCCAGATTTATAAATGAAATATGCAAATGAAACTATTTCAGTTTAACGGTCTACATGGACGCTGATTCGATATTGTTTACATGCACAAAGCCTTTAATCGGGATGTAATTTTTCCCCAAAAACTTTTACTGCCTGCTGTGAAGTGTTTAATCTGCCAGAAATATAACCGGAGAAGGAGTGCTTTTCTCCAACTTTGTATTAGGTTAGGCTTCCCATGTTTTGGGATGAATCCCGTCTTCTGCGTTGTGATTGGCTACAAGAATTCAGTCTCACCTATGATTGGTTAAACACCAAGAGATGGTGACCCAATCAGTCATCCCTCCTCAGCCAGAGACCCAGCGGATGGAGGTTTCACAAGATGATGTTCAGGACTTGTACATTTTTATTTAACTTTTAAAAAATATGTATTAAATGAGATTATTATTATTATTATTATTATTATTATTAAACCTGGAATGATTAATAGGTGGATGGGGCTTCTGAAAAGCTCATCTGTTCTTAGAGGCTTTGCTGTACAGCATTAGATGGAGAGTCCGTGGTTGTGCATCACGCTGCATCATAAACACTGTGCATTATGAGCAGAGGTGGAAAGTAACGAATTACATTTACTCGCGTTACTGTAATTGAGTAGCTTTTTTGTGTATTTCTACTTTTTAAAGTAGTTTTAAAAATCTGTAATTTTACTTTTACTTAAGTACGTTTTGTTTGAAGTATTGTAATTCGCTACATTTTAAATCATATTCGCTACTGAGTAAAAAATAAATGAATGAAAATGCTAAAATAATACAAATATTATGCTTTGTATAAATGCTCCGTTGCGCCGCGTGTGTGTATCATGTCCTGGTCGCGCCCCGCTCCAGACTCCACTCCAGGTTTTCTGACATTGGCATCTTCCTGACCTTCCACACGGTCGCTTCCGCCCTGAGTGACGTCATCGACTAGCGCGACCATGTACAGTATAACCCGGAGAGATGCGGGAAAGATGAAAGAGGTTGTGATTTTGGCGTTTTGATATTTGGTTGTGTATTCCGGTTTTGACTTTTTGCCTCCAATTGACTTTGATTATTGCTTTGTCCCTTTGGTTTGGTTGGTCTTTGTATATATTTGTAGATAATTTCACTGTTTTTGGTTTAGGGAGTCCGGGAAGGTACCTGTATTTTTGTTTCTGGGTTTTTTTTGTTGTTGTTTCTTTTTGCAGGTAATCTAGCTACTAAATATAAATACCATTTTGTTTGTTATTTTGGCCTGGGTCCAACCTGAATCTGATCCTCCTCCTGGTGTGTGTGTGTGTGTGTGTGTGTATATACAAACCTCATTATTTCATCAGTTAATGATTGGATCTAGTTCTTTCTGCCATATACCACCATTTCCATACAGTTTAAAATAGAACCCTGAACCATTCTTTTGCTGTTTGGCCCTAGACTGGGACGTAACACCATATTTAAGTGACCACTTTATTATGCAAAGGTGTTCCTTCAGTTAAAAACAACTAGTCTGAGATTTATATCTGCTCATCTTTTTTGAACTATGCTAGAATGCCTCATCCCACCCCCGCTGTGTTTTTTTTTTTTTTTTTTTCAACAACAAAAAAAAAAAAAAGCAGAGCCAGATCAATATACAATCGACACCCACAGCAAACATTTAAAAACAAACAATAATCTGTTAATATAAGAGTGACCATGGAAACACCCAAGGGCAAAACAATTCAGCAAAAGAATCACCCCCACTGTTAAAAAAATTAAAATAAAAAAGTAACTCGGTAACTTTTACTCTGAGTAAATTTTTTAATGAGCTACTTTTTACTTTTATTTGAGTAGATTTTTATAAGAGTAACTTTACTTGTACTTAAGTAAAATTTCACTGAAGTAACAGTACTTGTACTTGAGTACAACATTTTATTACTCTTTCCACCTCTGATTATGAGCCATGGCTTGAACAATGAGAAAAATCCATAGCGCAGGCTGTGAAAAAGAGTGAAAGCGTTAGCGATGCCAGTTTCTCAGGCTATTCAGTTTGCGCTACATGACCGGGATCTATTGATTCAGCGCAGAGGTTGTGATCATGCAAACTACAGAGGTCGAGGGTCATGATGGTCATCATTCAGCCATGCATGAGCTCATGTAAAGTATAAAAGTAAAAGTACCGTTAGGGGGGGAAAGCATTAAGTTCTCGCTTTCTGATCATGCGACGGTTTGTGCGTTGTGCGCGTTCTTATCATGCGACCGCGGGGGGGGGGATTGGGGGCGTTGTTCGCGTTCTTATCATGCGACCGGGGGGGGGATTTTGTGCGTTCTGATCATAAAAATAGAGTAACGAGGCTATTTTTAAAATGTAAGGAGTAGAAAGTACAGATAATTGCTTAAAAATGTAAGGAGTAGAAGTAAAAAGTCGGCTGAAAAATAATTACTCCAGTAAAGTATAGATACCCAAAATTTCTACTTAAGTAAGGTAACGAAGTATTTGTACTTCGTTACTTGACACCTCTGATAATTATATATAAAACCATACCAACATTTGTTTTGTTTTTAACAATAATTGCAGATGGCAAGTTGACTGTTATATTTATATATATATATAAATAAAACACTGTCAACTTGCTATCTGTATACATACATACATACATACATTATATGTATATCGATTAAATCGGATAAAAGCTAGTCTCTTTAATTTGATGTTTTGCTTAACTATATAAAACCATAAATCATGGTATTATGTATAAAAGTAAACTTAAAAAAATGCAATAGCCACATAGTTTAATTAATTATCTTTAATTTTGACATTTAAACCTTATTTTATGTAAATCAACATTTTTGTTTTTAACAATAATTGCAGATGGCAAGTTTACAGTATATATAGTTTAAAACAAAAATACATTCAGTTGTTAAGAATGACTTACATTTTAAATTCTCTTAAATTAATTCAACTTAATAATAATAAGAATAGACTTCTAGATTATGATATTTTTAATTGAAGTGTCTACTACATCCTTTTCACGGTTTATACATTATTTCTTTCCTCTCGTGTATTTTATCCTTTTTTTTGTCTCAATAAAATAAATACTAGACATTCTCGTAATACGGCGACGTGGGGAGAGAAAAAAAACTCGCCGCTACAGTGTTCACTCTGTTTATTTTCCCCTTTTCCCCTCTGTATAGCGTGTAGGATGATGGGATATATCCGGTCCTCCGAAGTATAAAATGAACGTGAAGAAAACGCAACGTTTTTTTTTTTTACCCTGTATAACTGCGCAGCCGGTGAGTGTGTTCACACTGGCTTTGGTGACGTGTGTGTTTACACGTCACCAAAGCCCGTGTGAACTCTCTCACTGACTCCTGTGTGTATAAAACCCTCGGCACTTCATCCGCGCTCACCGGACACTACGACCGGCAGAAAAACGGTCGATTTTAACGCCCGATAAGAGGCGTTTAATGTAAATTAAACCTTGGAGGACTTGGGGCACGCGCGCTTTTTCCTGCAAACGCTTGTGTAAACTCCATTGTGCGAGCGACTGTGTATCTGTGTGTGTATTTGTGCATCTTGTGGTCGCGCGCCTCAATAACGTGAGCAGCCCAACTAATTGATAACGGCATTCGTTGACAACGAATTTCATTATCGATAATTAACGATTTTATCGATTAGTTGTTGCAAGGGCACTGGTGGCTCAGTGGTAGGTGTTTCGCCTGTAATAGGTGTAATGCGGGTTCGATTCCAGCCAGTGCCCAAACCCCAGCCACTGGATACAGTGCCGGTCCCAAGCCCGGATAAAATGGGAGGGTTGCGTCAGGAAGGGCATCCGGCGTAAAACCTGTGCCAAGTTGTAGTGCGGACTGGATATTCTGCTGTGGCGACCCCTTGTTGGGAGCAGCCGAAAGACCAACAACAACAACATCGATTAGTTGTTGCAGCCCTAGCATCAATGTTAATGTAAATATCTAATCAGCCGATCAAATGTGAGCAACTGGAAGCATCATGGTCAAGATGATCTGCTGAAGATCCAACCCAAGGATCAGAAATACTGCAGACGGGTGTTCTGATTGTTTCCAAAACTGCTGATCTACTGGGAATTCCACACACAGAGAATGGCCTTAAAAAAAAGAGAAATTATCTAGTGAGCAACAGCTAACAGCTCTCTGGATGAAAATGCCTGGTTGATGCCAGAGGTCAGAGGAGAATGGCCAGACTGATGCCAGCTGATGGAAAGGCAACAGCAACTGAAACATCTAGTTACATCTGGTTCATCTGTTCAACACATCGAACTTTGAAGCAGATGAGTTACCAGAGCTGAAGACCAGCTAAGAACAGGAAACTGAGGCTGACTAAACTTAGGCAATAGAAGATTGGGAAAAAAAACGTTACCTGGTCGATTTCTGCTGGTAGGGTCAACATTCGGCATAAACAACATGAAATCCTGAATCCATCTTGCCTTGTATCAGCTGGTAAGGCTGGTGGTGGAGGTGTAATGGTTTGGGGGAGATTTTCTTGGCACACTTAGTACCAGTTGAACACGGTTTAAATGCCACAGCATAATTGTGCCACACCGTGTCACAAAGCTAAAATCATCTCGAGCTGGTTTCTTCAACATGACAACGAGCTCACTGTACGCAAACTACACTTCCTCAGTCACCAGATCCCAATCCAGTAGACCGCCTTCGGGACTGGTGGAATGGGAGATTCGCTTCATGGATGCGCAGCCGACAAATCTGCGGTGACTGCGTGATGCTGTCACGTCAGTACGGACCGAAATCTCTAAGGAATGTTTTCAGCACCTTGTTGAATCTTTTCCATGAAGAATTAATGTAGTTCTGAAGGCGGTCTAACCCAGCACTAGCAAGGTGTACCTGTTAAATCTTGGGAGTCACAACAATCGTGGAAGGATGAAGAACGGCGAGGGAAAATGGCCACCAGACAGTCTGTGTCCTGTTTGGTCTCGTCACACGTCCTCTGTAGTTGATCACTGCTTAGGCTGTCTGTTTGTTTGGATGCTCAGATAATGTGTGATTTGTGTTTAATCTATTTTGGGTTTGTAAATGCGTAGCTATAAAAATGGTGTGTGTGTGTGTGTGTGTGTGCTCTCTTATGGTTATTTCACGTATTAATGTCGACAAATCAGTGAGCCCAGCTGCCATGCATAGTCTTGTCTCCTTTCCAACTGTTTTCTCTCGCGCTCACTGCTTCTCTCTCTCTCTCTCTCACACACACACACACACACACGCACACACACACACCTCATGTCTCTATATCCCTCTCCAGATTGCTGCAGAAGGTCAATTGCCATTTTGCCTCTGCCAACATCTTTATCAAAACCAATATTAATTTTTTGCTAATTAGGACCTGCGAGCTAATGAGCGTCACAGATAATTGGTTCATTTATAATCCATAAAACAACCGTGGCTTGTTAGCAGATCAGAAAGCCGCGACCAAAACTCAGAGCAAGCGGTGAGTAAAGAGGAACTGAGTGCGACGCGCAGGCTAAACTTGAATTTCCTACATTAGAATAGTTTTTCTTCCTGTAGTGTATTTATTGAATGTGTTCTGAACTTGCTTTATTTACAGACACATTTGTGCAAACACACACCAGTGTGAAACCAGTCTCCAGGCTTATTGAGTTCTCGCTAGTGCTAACAGAGACAGAATTTCAATGAATATAGGAACAAACTAACTAAAGAGTTTTAGTTTTCACCAACGATCTTTAAAAATCAGACTTGTAAGAGCAGTGACGCTTGTAGTGTGGAGCCGTTCAGTGTTGAGATAAAAGTCTCATAAACCCAGTTTACATGGTTGTTAGCCAGATGCTGTAAATGTATTTGTCTAGACGAGCCACGTTTCACAACCAAAATCCTTAATCAGCTTTAATGGTTTCGTTCCCCGGCTTACACGTTCCACTGGGTTTAGGGAAATAAAACCTGTGACCTGTAATGAGACAATTAACATTTCTATAAAAACAACTGGAAATCACGAACATGGCAGGAAGTTTGTGCTGAAATGCAACCAAACTGCAAGCGGTGATAAAGAGACGAGATGGAAGACGGCGTTACGCATCGCATCACTTCATCTCCAATACTATGAGGGACGTTCAAGTCAAACCAGGACTTTCGGGGGGACAAAAGGACAGTTGTAAGAGTAAAAACTTATCTATATATAAAGTTTTTTATATATAACTGTCCTATATCTGGCTATATATATATATATACAGTATATAATCCCCTGCTACACTAATGCACTTATCCAAGTGTTTCACTAGTGCTTGGATACCATCAAGGTACAGTATCCAAAGTTTTCTCAGTTTTCTGCTTCTTGTTTGAAACACTGGCCTCCCAGGAATTCCTTTAATGTCCCAAATGTGCGGGAATGGTTTGGAGCTTCAGGCGTTCCACTCGCTGAATGTTAACAGGAACAACTGCAGTGGGATTCGAGTCACCTCAGCCAGGATCGTCATTCACGGACTTACGGCCTCCTTTAATAACGTTTTCAACCTTCAGATGTTTAATGTGGCTAAGAGTCTCATCAGCGTATCTTATCGTAAGCTTTGAAGTCTTCTGTAAATGTCAATTGCTTTTACATATTCATTGCCGAGAAATTCAAAGTCCTGTTTCGACTTGAACGTCCCTTGTATACAACCATACTGTAGATTCGTTATTCAGCAATGTTGGCATACTTGTATAATGAAACATATCGTCATGTTTGTTTACTGGCTGAATTTTTGAGTTTTGAACAAGAATGTGGAGGAAGTTTCAATCAATTCAATCAATAAATCAATCAATCAATCAATCAACCCAGAAGCCAAAAACACTAGCATTTCCATAATATCATTTTTGATTGTATCAGATTTCATTTACTGTAATCAAACATTGTCTTAAGCAAACCCAAGGCCGCCTCTATCTCCCCCCCCCCACCTCTTTTTCGAGTACCAACATGCTTCACCAGAAATATGATTTAAAAGTTATAGACTGACTCTGATCTCCAAGAAGCTCTGTTCCCCTTAGCGGCGCCGGACTGTATTGTATCGTGAGCACACGGACTGATAGCGCCGCCAGAGAAAGGACCGAGAGCTGTGTGATGAAATTAGAGCCTGTGTTTGATGCAATAATATGTTGTAGAGAGACACCGGCTCAGTCAGGTGGAGAGATTGGCGGGACAGGAGAGAAAGAGTTAGACTGAGCAGCAGATGGAGGGATGGGACGCTTCGGGAGGCAGCATTTCGAGCAGCGAGGCATCTGTTTATGGAGGAACATAAAGTCCAGCTGTCCGTTGTTGGATAAGAGTGGAAACGTTGGCTTGGGCTGAGATGAATAGAGATAATCATATGAAATCTGTGCACGGGTTGAGTCTGGACTTTATTATTATTATTTCTAGTACTGTAGTAGTAGCAGTAGTGGTGGTGGTGGTGAAAGTATTAAACAGGACACTATAATCCAGAGAATAAAACAAACAAGCATTGAAGTGGCAATTTCCCAAGATCCACATCAAATAAACTGTCTGCTACTGAATATTCAGGGGTAAAATGTGACCTTAACAAAAGTTCACCTGGAATAATTCATTCAAGAAACGTGCGCCAAGTGTAAATACAGTTTAAATTGTTTAATTCTCACATTTGTAGCCTATAATGTAAATTTGGCCCAGAGGATGCCTGCACTCAAAGACCAACAGAAATTCAGCTGACTGCACACTCACCTCATGTCTACTGTACCTTCAGGGCTGGGGGTTCGCATCTCACCTGTGGACTGTCGGTGTGTGTGTGTGTGTGTGTGTGTGGAGCTCACATGTTCTCCCAGGTTTCCTCTAAATTCAGTGTAGACTGAAATGCATTGGCATTTCTAAATTGCCCGTAGTGTATGATGTGGGGGTCGGAGTGTGTGCAGTGAGTTGATACCCCTATCCAGGGTGTACCGTGCCGTGCCGTGTGCCTTGGGTTTCCTGGAATAGACCGCCCCTCAGGAACTTACTTACAGGATAAGTGATGTACTGTAGATAATGGCCGGATAGTTGGATGAGCTTGAAGATGATTTTTTAATCACTGCTTAATTTCGATCGTCCACTGGTTAGTTTAAACGATCTTGAAGAAAGCATTGTTTTGACTTTACAATGATAGTCGAACCAAGCAAAGCAAATTTGAGGTCTGAAAATTCAAAACCTGCGTTGATTTAAGTTGGTACCATGAAAGTTGCGTAAATGTGTTGTCTCCTGCTAATTGCAATAATTTAGCTTTTTTTTTTTTTTTTTTTACTACCTAAACATCAGAAATAATAAATCAGACTCGTGTAGGACATTTCCGATGCACATGTGGCGATGCTGATGTTATTACAGTAAAGATGTCTAGGCTTGAATCACTGCATTTGCTTTCCGTGATTAGCTTTATTTGCTTTCCGCTTGCGTAATTACTTACCATAATTAACATTAATAGATTTATTTTCTGGTTCAGACGTTATAAACTGAAGCACCTGGAATAAACCTCTGTGGTCTGTGCGTTCCTCAGGTAAACTTCCCCAGCTTTAGTTCCTAGGCTACAGTTTCTGGTTTAAAGTTCTTGGAGTTAAAGTTACTGGGCTTTCTTATTTGGGTTAAAATCCTTTCTTTCTTTCTTTTTTACTTTCTGTTCTGTCGTTCCTAAGCTAAAGTTTTTTTTGGACTTAGGCTCCTGGCATAAAGTTTGTAGGTTGAAGTTCCCTACCTTAAATCCCTTAGCTCAGTGAAAAGAAGGACGGAAAGTATACTCGTCTTTGTTTTTCTTCCCCTTGTTTCCGTGGCACACTCATTCTCCTCAGCAAGAGAAAAGCCCTGCTGTCTCCCTTTATTTTTATTTTTAAATGGTGAACTGTCACACACCTGACGTTTACTGAACAAGCATGTCCCTGAGCAGTGACTTCTGCAGTGCTGCTGACGCAGCCTCTCACTCAGAGGACAGCAGCCATGACACTGGGTTTAGAAAGGTCTCATGGTTTGGGCTTCGTGATGGAGGGACGAAGGAGCGGAGGAGTGTCTTGAGTGAACGAGAAGCGTGAAATGGGTTCTCCGGTGAGTGAAAGCTTAGCGTGAATGCCGAGGTGCTATTACCTGCGCTTTGATTCAGCCGAGCCCCAAAGGACCACTCAGAGAGAGAGAGAGAGAGAGAGAGAGAGAGAGAGAGTGTGTGTGTGTGTGTTTGTGTGTTTGTGCGCTGAGTGATTATGTTTATGCTTGTGCAGCTGTATTTCAGATATAGATGTCAAAAAATATGACAAGGAAAAGATAGGCGATGAGACAAAAGGGAAGCAGACAGACAGACAGACAGACAGACAGACAGATGTATGGGTTGGTGGATAGAGACGGAGGCAGATATCTGGAAAGGCAGATAGATTGAGAGGCAGAAAGAGAAATAGAGAAGTTGACATTGTGAGGATGTAAGATGGAAACGCTTTTAAATTGACAAAATCAAGAAAAATGCAGATGTCAGACAAGAAAAGTAAAGATGAAAAGAAAAATGCAGATGTCAACCAGATGGACATAAAGGTAGACACTTGGGGTTGTTGTCCCGGAGGTACAGCCCCCTCGTTAAACTGTGACCTGGTACAAATCACATTCACCTTAATAAGGAGACGTGTCTACTGTAAAGTAAACAGTCTGGATAAAAGACAAAACCTGTCAGTTAAAACACGACGACAACATCTGTTTGTGAATTTCTACCTTTAAATCACATGGCATCATTAAAATGCTTCAGTCCTGAATATTTAATAAGCTAATATATTTTATAAAATACAGTACTATATGGTATAATGCCTGCAGTCCACTCGCACCGAGAAAGTGGACAGAGAGACAGCGAGGAAGCCGAACAAAACCGAGGCTGATAGATGGACAGGCAGGAAGACAGACCAAGAGTGACGAAGAGCAGATACAACGTGAAGAAGGAGGCGTCTAGTGGAGGTTAGAGCGGCAGGTAGATCCATGGAGGCACAGAGACGAGTGACGGACAGGAAGGGAGAACGGTGTACAGTACAGGCAGGTGGAAATAGAGAGAGAGAGACAGATTTTGTAGACGGATATGCAGAACTGGAGAAGGCAGACAGAGAGGTGGCTGTATGAGCAGAGAGACAAAGACGAGGAGAGACAGAGAGGCAGATCACGTGAATGAATGACTGAAGAAGACGTGGACAATAAGGATGACAGAAAGGCAGATAGTCAGGTTGTGTGTGTGTGTGTGTGTGTGTGTGTGTGAGTGTGTGTGTGAGTGGTTGTTAGATCTGAATGGTAGAATTACACTAATGGGTTCCTCGCAGTGACAGCCAATGGAAATGGTGTGTGTGTGTGTGTGTGTGTGTTGATATGCACACAAGTGTGTAACCACTCTGTTTCAGAGTACATATACAATTCCGTTCCCCTGTAATTGCTCTTAGTGCACTAGGTCCAGGGTTTGGGACGCAGCTCGGCCTTGTGACATCACACTCAGTGATGTCATTATAAAGCAGTTTTGGTCTGTATGATGTAATAGCACTGAGTCTTGGTGCACAGAGTGAATTTTGTGAATAACCATGATGTTAGATTTGCTTCTCTCACTCTCTCTCTCTCACTGTGCGTGTGTGTGTGTGTGTGTGTGTGTGTGTGTGTGTGTGTGTGTGTGTGTGTGTGTGTGTGTTTTATTTGTAGGCACAATGTTAGGAGCGTTAAAGGGTTTGTGCCTTTGAAGCGTGACAGATTTACCCATAAATCTGCAGGATTAGTACACACTGGCCCAAGGACTGTATGTTTTTGTGAGTGTATGAAACATGGGACTCGCTAAGACGTCGGAAATCAGTCACCTGCCTTCCCTGTAATACTAATATTAGTGCAGTTACTGCAGAGCGAGCGAGAGACAGAGAGAGAGACAGAGAGAGAGACAGAGAGAGACTGGACTCAAGTTTTAGATGAGAAGGGAACGATAGCTTGTCATTCACGTCTCTTTTTACTTCAACTCCTCTGTTCATTGTTCATTGTTAGAGCTCGATGTCACTTTGACCCAGGTCACGTCCTTCTGTGGTCAGACCCACCTGCTCTCATTACCCTGTTGCCATGGTAGTTAATTAGTCTCACGTCTCGATTGTTACTTCCCATCACTGTGCCTGTTCAGACGTTCTCCGTTCCGTGTGTGCGTTTCAGAGTATTTTATGAAACGCATCTTAAAAAGATTCTATTATAATCCAAAGAATATTTCCGGGTATATTAGTTTTTTTTTTTTTTTTCATTGATGCTGAGCGGTATTTCCGGAGGATTCTCCACTCGCATTGTTGGAGAAGAAGGTCAGTTCATCTCTGAGTCAGTTAGTAAAGTGTGTGAACGTGTCAGGGCATCTTTATAAGCCTGAGTTAGAGACGCCACGGCCTCTCCTCAGTGAGTCGGTCTACACGAGTTAGAAAGCTCACATTTCACAAACTGAACGCTTCCTTTCTATCCTGAGCTCTCTCTCTCTCTCTCTCTCTCTCTCTCTCTCCGGTCACAGCGCCTGTTTAAGACCTGACTGGTCATCGAATGGGAAATCCTTGTGCATAAACGACCAAAACCCGAACAAAACCAGGAACCGAACCAAGATGAACAGAATGTGAAGCAAAACTCAAGCAAGATGGAAACGGAAACATGAACAAAGCAGAAACAGATCCAGGAACCAAGCTATACAGAACCGAACAGAACCGGACACAACTCGAATACGAGATTTGAAACAGAACCTGACCCAGGTGCTGATAAGAAAGGAGAAAAAAGCCGCACCAACGTGGAAATAAATAAATACGCGGTCACTGTTTTCGTGATGACATCATCGTGGAGACATTTTGCCAAAACACACATCGCTGTTAAATTTCCAAAATGTTTTGGTCATTAGACCTTCGGAAAATAGGGAGTGGCTGTGTGTGTGTGTGTGTGTGTGTGTGTGTGTGTGTGTGTGTGTGTGTTATCTATGGTGGGGTCGATGTCAGTATGTGCGCATAGGCAAAATAGTCTTGGATTGAATCCAGTACATAAAAACATGCGCATGATGGAAATGTGTGTATATGTGTACAAATGTGTGTGTGTGTGTGTGTGTGTGTGTGTGTGTGTGTGTGTGTGTGAGTGCCTGAATGAAGCAGCTGCAGGGGGCGAATCAGACCGGATTATGTTTACTCCTGAAGGGTCTATTATAAAAAAAAAAAAAAAAGATGATTGCAGGTCAAATTCTGCACAGAAATGTTCTACACATGGCACACACACACACACACACACACACACACACACACACACACACACACACACACACTCACACAACAAACAATGTGTGTGTACCGATCCTAAAAGGCACAGTCAGTGGTGTAAAAGGTGCTGCGGAGAAAAATTACCCCAAATGAATCGTACACACACTACTGAATTCCTTGCCAGGGGGTCAAAGACCTATTACGCACTGTGAGTCCCCCTGTAACACCCCCCCTCCCCCCCCCCCCCATACACACACACACACACACACACACAAGCGCACGTACCCCAAATCCCAGCCGGACGTTATTTGTCTCATCCATTAACACATCACAGAAAGCTCCATTATGAACACTGGGAGGGGTTAACCTTTCTCAACGGCCTGAGAACAAATTAGGAGCGGAACGCTCGGCTGCTCCCCGCTCATTAGCTGAAAGGAAACACGGACGTTAAGGCATTACGCTAACACGCATGAAGAACGGCTTTCTACAGAGATTATGACACCGAGCCAATTAGGAGTCGGCTTGATTTAGAGTTCAGGTCTATTAATGAAACAACTTGCTATTAGCACAAAGGCTGATGGATCTTGTACTATAAAACATGGATCAAAACATTCTTATCACGTATAAATTATTTCAATTAGCTGTTTCTTTCTTTTTTTTTTTTTTTTTTTTAATCCATTACTGATGCTCATGTTTTGTTCATCTAAGTCGTGGAGGGGAAAATTCTGAATTCAACGCAATTGCCTGCGTGTATAATTCTTTATTACGCATACCAGTATATCACAGGCTAGTTATGACTTCACGTCTGTCATTTCACCCGTAATATTTTTGAAAAGATGCTTTGTTTATAGAGCTGCCACAAGCTGATTAGGAAAACACGTCACATGTTATAAATTAATGCTTATTACGCTTAGCATCATAATTGATCCGTGAATAAATGAAAAGGTTTCTGGTTACTCTGGTCTCTGGTTGTTGATGGAGTTACATCATCGCTTAAACTCCAGTGTCTCCTTTCACACATCTAGTCCATGTCCGTGTCTTTCCTCCATCACTTTCATCATATTCACCCTCCATCTAAATATTCTTTTCTATTACAGCACCTTACAGCAGACGCATAATCATTGTGATAAGAGTAGGATACGGGGTGTTCAAGTCAAACCGGGACTTGTGATGGAATGTAAATGAAGGTGTTAAAGTGAATGACGTGTACTGAAGACTCCAAGCACAGTACTGTGATGAAACTCAGTGAAATATTTAAACGGCGCAAACAATTTAAAGAAAGTCGTAACTTGCACCACTTGTATGTTACAGGAACCCGGCTGGGAGTTATTGTCACATTTCACCCTACAGCCTTGCCCTCACCCCAAGACATTTCCACACGTTTGGGGAGTTCCTGGGAGGCCAGTGTTTTAGACATGAAGCAGGCAGTGTGATCATGGCTCTGGTGTACTGAGAACACGTTTTACCTTGACGCTATCCAAGCACTAGTGAAACGTTTGTCGCTTAGCGGTTAGCACTGTCGCCTTGCACCTCCAGGGTCCGGGTTCGATTTCTGCCTCGAGATCTGTGTTCATGGAGTTTGCATGTTCACCCCGTGCTTGGTGGGGTATTTCCAGGTACTCTGGTTTCCTCCCACAGTCCAAAGACATGCAGATTGGGCTACGAGGCATTTCCAAATTGACTGTGGTGTCTGAATGCATGTGTGAATGTTGACTGGAGGTTCCGGTCGTAAAATGGGAATAAATATAATGGTAATCACCATTCGCCTCCACGGTCTCTAGTTGGACTACAGAGGTCCCTAGATGGGTGGATGGAGTGAAACACTGGGATAAGTGCATTAGTGTAGTAGGGGATTATGTAGAGAAATAAAGGGAGCTTTTACTCTCATACTGTAGCTGTAGCTGTGTTCTGAACAATAAGAGTTCAACATTCCTCGTAGGTAGATGATTTCCATCAAAGTATTTACTTTGATATTTCTGTCATGTAAAAAACTGGTACTGTAACTGTTTTTTTAAACAAATAAAATAAACAAAAAACCCTGTAATTTGATGTACTCTATAGGCATGTAGAATGTAATATACAGTAAGTAAATTATGTATTTTATTTTCAGACTTTTCTATTGATTTCTGATAAGAAGTTTTTTATTTCCGGTCTCAGCTAACTTCCACCGCAGTCTGATAAGATTTATTTGATCCCACGCCTAAGAAATTTACACAGTAATAACTGGGCTCATCTGGTGTTTGAGGAGCACTTTTCTCTTCGAATTTCTCCAGAGCTTCAATATAACGCTGGCGTTTGCTATATGAAAGGCGTTTTTTCATATTTTCCACAATGTTCCATGAAACTCTGAGCTTGTGATAAAAGATGAGGATGAGAGAGAGGAAAACTAACAACAAAAACTAAACCCTCTCTCTAGTTATTTGCGAATGCAAAAAAAAAAATAAAAAATCACCAGTTTGGCTCGTGATGCGTGTTAGATCCCTTTTCGTGCCGCTTTGTGTAAAAGGTGTAATGCACTAAAGCAGGCACATGCTCGCGCAGACGTTAGCCTCCTCCCCTCGCGCGGTGTCCCAGCTGTGTGTGGAGATGAGCAGGACATTAATAAAGTTTAGGTGTGTTGGCCCCGTCCTTTAGGGGCCCTGAAGGAGCTGCTCTATTGATCTTCTCAGGGATGAACGCCCGCTGTGGCAAGATTTAAACACCCCATGGGCCTCGTCTTCTACAAACCCCGAGCTATTTTAAACATATGGCAGCCTCGAGCTTTGTACTTACACAGCCATCATGATCAGGCACACACACACACACACACACACACACACACACACACTGTTCGACCTGACACTCATTTATGTTGGAATTTTCTACTGTAGTTAAATGATGCACGCTGGTCCATATGTGCTACGCTGCAGGAACTCGCCAACATATTCAAACTGATGCCCAAACACACGCCCATCAGTGTCCATGTACACTACAGAGCTGTGACTAAATCAGTTCTGTGTGTATTCTGATTCCTGAAGGGATCATTGGTGTAAGTTGGAAACAACATTTGTCTATCTGTACAGTGTATATACACTGTACAGATAGACACCCAGGTATCGGATCAGTACTCGGTATCGGCCGATACCCTGAGCTCAAGTATCGGAATCGGTATCGGGAGGGGAAAAATGGTATCGGAACATCTCTAACCATAAGACGGATTGCATTTTCATGGATTGAAAATGCGGACTGAAAAAGGTTTTTTTCTTTGAGGGTAAACATGTATTTTTAAGTCCTTGTGGATTGAAATTCTGGTTAAAATTCAGTCTAAAAATTCAACAGAGGTGTGTCTCTTCTTAATTACAGTATATGACTCTGAATACCAAAATGCATCACCGACAGAATAAAAGGTTACTGATGTACAACATTGAGCAGACAGTGGGAGAATCAGTGCGTGTAAATATTTATTAAAGATAAATTCACATGATTGAATTTCTTTTTAAGATAAAAGACTGGTATTGATTGTAGCCTCGGCTGTACAGACACATCATTAACTGTGATTTAATTTTGAGACAGGATGTTGTTTTATGGTGGTGATTACGCTGTCTCTGTATGACTGCTATATTTCAGCTCAGCTTTTCATTTCTCCATCCCAATTCTTGAGTCTTTAAAAGACATTTGGAGTTTGCAGACATTTGAGTCCACAATCAACAAGGTTTTGTTTGAAGCGTGTTTTGGCATTTTATTAAAAAATATTTTTTACCCATTTGGCAAATGCATAGACTTTGAAATACAATAATATCCAGATCCAGAGTCACCATCTTAAACATAAGACTTATCATCAGTATCTGTACAGGAAAAGCTTCGCTTGTTCAGACTCCATGTCAAGCTACAGTACGCAGGTGCTGAAGGGGTTTTTCTGCAGGGTTCATTTAGGTGACTGAAATGATCCACATGCAAATATCAAAGAGAAAACATTCGTCATCATTCCATGTTAAAGTATCTTCATAATCGTTTTCAGGATAAACCACATGATAAACCCTAATTGACTTTCATCATGCACTATACTGTATGTACTGTAGACTGGAAAGCCATTGGTCTAATTACTGTTGCTATAGAAACAGCTTACATACAGGTCAGCATTTATCTTATTGTTTATAAAAACTATGCCCAAGACAAATAGCAGAAAACTAATTTAGATGAGCTTTTTTTGTACTATTTTGTTTCACAGACCACACATTAATTATGTGTTATTATTCTGTTCTAAAAACATGATCTCGTCTTGGATTTCATCAAGGTAGAAAGTTTTTGCTGGAACAGTATGATCCACCTGCCTGCTTCATGTCTGAAACGCTGGCCTCCCAGGAACTCCTTTATTGGCTCAAACATGTGGCAATGGCTTGGAGCGAGATCAAGACTGTACAGGGGATGTGGCAGTAACTCCCAGCCGAGTTCCTGTAACGTGCAAGTGGTGTTGGTGAATGATTGTGTGTAGGGTTCCTAAAGACAGATGCATCTCTTCCTCAAGTTGGTGACAAGTTATCCGTCGATTTTTAAGGATCAGGATCGTTCCACTCATGACTTTGCCCCATCGATATTGCACATTTCCTCTTACTGACTTGCTATTAGCACTCTAATACTGTTAGCTTTAGTAACACTTCTTAAAGGAGTTTTGATTGTTTTCCTTTTAAAAATAGCCAACAGATTGGTGTATATAATTATAAGCAGGCACATTACAGCACACAGCAATACCTTAATGGATCTG
>CM060125.1:26420166-26547666 GCA_030522415.1 Channallabes apus | reverse complement strand
CAAGTGCGCCCAGTAGAAAACGAACGGATCACTCTCCGAGACGACTCGTTCTTCGGTGTCACGTTGAAGGCTTGTTCAAAAAGAACAAATCATTCGTAACTGACCCATCACTAATATGAAACCATACTACTAATGTGAAATCTAGGCAGCAGGGGCAAGGAAGCAATCGTACTCAGACATGATACTGTATGAATCAATCATGCCTAGTGTGAAAGCACCCCTAGTGAGCTATAAGAATGACTCCGTTAATGGACACTTGCTTCCAAACTACCCTGCTTAAGGGATTTCCGTCAGTCCTGGCCGTCATCTTGTCCACATTAGTAAAATGCCACAACGATGTATTGTCTTCCCCATTATTTACTCTGATTTAATTGATAATCATGTAGCCAAAAAAGCACTTAAGAAAAAGTCAATTCTACTGTAGCTTTGGTATGAACCAGATTTGTTGGAGCTCCCAGTTATTGTGCACTTGAATTATCAGGTCAAGTTTTAAGTAATGTTTAATTAATTTATTTATTTTGGTGCACATAGAGGCTAAATGTTTGACACTTTTATTGATTTCTGGTGGAAAACGCAAGGCCAAGCTCTCAGACATCGATTGCAATTTGTTGTCATGAGTGGGACTTTATACTAGCGCCGTTTGTAGCGTTGGGATTAATGGAGGCTCATCCTTCTGAAAGCGTCTCGTGTTATCTTACCTGCAGCTTAACAAAATGCCAGTGGCTCGTTTCGAGCTGTTTCGAATACACAAGTGTTTGTTTTTATTTTTCAACTTCTTAGGATCGTTCTCTCGAATAAGCCGAACCCTATAGACGGTGACTTCGGTCACTACAGCGGACGGCAGACGCACCATTAACCAACATTAGGCTGCTAGGTATTTTTGTTGATAATTACGTTTAAGTTGTAATTCAGAGATAAACAAACAAACAAACAAAAAAAGAAGCAAAGGATTACCGGATGATGACCTGAAATTTTGTCAAACAGATAAAGTGAACTAATAGCTATAAAACTAATATTTAACTAATATAACACTTGTTGCAAAGTAGTGCCCTTGATCAGGGGTTAGATTTGGATTTGGGATTCAGCCGTGTGTTAGAAGCTACAGTAGGTACAGAAGCTTTGTAGCCCGAAACAAAACAACACGTTTGGTTCAGAAATGATTTGGAATGACGTAGAAGTAATTATTAAGAAGACAAGGTGTTGTTTAAGACGACGTAATGCTATCAGATGTGTTTTCGGACTGGTTTTGGGATTGGCACTGGCATCGTCACTTGGCATTCTATAAAATAAACCCAGTAAGAGCAAGTAGACTGTTTTATGTCCCTCGAAATTAAACATCCTCTGCTGAATAGTGTAATGGATGAAATAAACATCCTCCCCATTTCAGATTATCTGGCACAGAAAGTTGTCTTTCCATTTTGGGATTTTTCTGTCACATTTTAACTTTTTGAGAGCTGGAATTTTTTCTAAGTTTTACAAGCCACCTGTTCTTCATTAGATTGCAACATAAACAGAATTAATAGATAAACTGCTGGTGCATTAAGAGTGCATTTGAGTTTCTAAAAAGCAATTGGGGCTGTTGGAATTATGGCCCCTAAAACCATTAAAAAACAAATTGGGCTATTCCTTTGGGGTGATTGTTTAGGCGTTACACGCAATATAACGTGGCTTACTTCTGCTAGTAATGTCCTGCTCTGAGTATGCGAAATACAACAATTGGCCTAGAAATTCTCTGCAGTAATGAGTTTGACCCTTCATCTGTTTTTTAGTTTTGTTCTTTATTTCCTTCTTTTTGTTTATTCGCTTGTGTGTGTGTTTATTTCTTTAGCTACTGCTTTTTACGATCCTGTGCCACATGGGACGCCAGTGCATAGCTGGGCACAAATACTGGCACTGAACTTGTACTGAAATATTATGTCAAGCAAGAACATGAGAATAGAACAACTAATAAGAACGCAAACTTTGAAACATCAAAAGAAGTTCAATGTTCCTTGTTTCTTTGCATCATCAATCTTCTTCTTTATCTTTTGTCAGAACCGGTTCTCATACGGTTTGCAGACGGCAGTGGTCATGTCTGGGTTAAACTCCTGCCTGGATTTCTGCTGAGAATTCTTCATCTGTTTTCTTCTGTCTTATTCCCTCACTTGTCACATTTTCTGTCTCCTTCCCCCTGTAGTCTCTTCTCTCTCTCTCTCTCTCTCTCTCTCTCTCTCACTTTTTCCTTCATCTGTTCCTTGATATGAGTTAAGCGCAAAACTTCAAACGGGGTGTGAAGTGTCTTTCCATCTCTGTATCACACTAATTTACTCCATTTGGCATTCTCAAACACCAACACACACACACACACACACACACACACACACACACACACACACACCATACACTCAGATCTTCAAAGCTTCAGACATTTCTTTTTCTTTTGTCACGATGAGTAAATAAAGAGAAGAGAGAAGGAGTGACGGCGTATTTGACTCCATCTGCGTTCTCTGGCGCTATGATTAAGCCTTATGATTAAGAACGTTTTTACTCTCTCAATACCCAGCACTCAGTAGACAAACTATGGATTTGTTCTTCTAATTGAGGAGGATAAAATAAACACGCTCACACATTCTTAAGTATATTTCTTTCTTTAGCAAAGGCTTTCAACTATAACTATATAATTATATATAATTTCAAATATAACTGCTGCTGCCAACCTGTACCATATCTCTAGATTTCATATTTTATTCTATTTAAGCCATACAGTACCATGACTTTTGATCACAGAATAACAGAATGCAGTTATGAGAGTAAAAACTCTTTATTTCTCTCTATATAAACTCCTTCTACACTAAAGCACTATCGCTTGGATACCATCAAGATTTTCTTAGTACAGCCGTGATCAGACTCCCTTCTTCACGTCTAAAACGCTGGCCTCCCAGGAACTCCTTTACAAACATGACTGTACAGGGGATGTGGCAGTAACTCCCAGCTGAGGTCCTGTAACGTGCAAGTGTTCCTGGTGAATAATTGTGTGTACAGTTCCGACAGATGTGTCTCTTGTAGAACTTCTCAACTGGACTGACATACAGATATACGTACAGACAGATTTTTTTTCCTGCTTCAATTATATAGATGCTACTTCAGTTTTATACCTTTTGAAGACCAGAGGTGTCAAGTAACGAAGTACAAATACTTCGTTACCTTACTTAAGTAGAAATTTTGGGTATCTATACTTTACTGGAGTAATTATTTTTCAGCCGACATTTTACTTCTACTCCTTACATTTTAAAAATAGCCTCGTTACTCTATTTTTATGATCAGAACGCGCAAAATCCCCCCCCCGGTCACATGATAAGAACGTGCACAACGCCTGCCCACCCCCCCCCCCCACCCCCCGTCGCAGCTTTTGTCGCCCCTCACGGTACTTTTACTTTTATACTTTAAGTAGTTTTGAAACCAGTACTTTTAAACTTTTACTTAAGTAAAAAGCTTGGGTTTATACTTCAAGAAGTACTTTAGAAGTATTACAATACTTTAGAAGTATTTTTGAACCCTAGTACTGTATCTATACTTCTACTCAAGTAATGAATGTGAATACTTTTGACACCACTGTTGAAGACTAGCTTTGACGTCACATACTACTTAACTTATGTTCCATATAGCAATACTAGTAATATAGTTACAGCAGTTCATATGGAGTATCAAGGTAGAGAAATGACGTATAAAAGTCTGCTATTTTATTGTTCGTGTTCCGTTAAAACCGTTCCCTAGTTTTGATTTCAGAGTTTCTTAAGGCTTGATTCAGAAATCATTCTCATTGTGGTGATGTATAAAGCAGACGCTTTTTATTTCGTCGCACAGAACAGCCTGTGTAGAATAGCAAATTAGCTTGAATGGCAAGGCAGTTTGAACCTGAAACCAAATTAATGGTGTGCCAAAAGAAAAATAAAGACAAAAACCCTATTCTGAATAATAAAGTCTGAATAAAGTTTTCTAATCCAGGAGAGGATGGAAAGGAACTGTATTTTTCTTCCCGCATACGTTTTCTTTTCACTTTTGTCCCTCTGTCCACACATCCCTGCTGCTCTCCACTTTCACTCTCCCTGCATTTTTATGGCCTCATTACCTCCCTTGACCCCCCTGCAACCTCACACAGTTGGAAAAAACAAACCACAACATCACTCCATCAAGCCATCACTCAAACGCTGCCACACTCACTCTTCAGCAAACTGCACAGGGAAAGTGGACTGTTTTCTGCGGATAGTATAAAAGTTGACTTTTGCAGGGATATACGGGGTGGGTTTTACAGTTTGGTGTGGTTTCCTATAACAACATGTCCTGGTCTGTTGTTTCTCTTTCTCTTCTGCCACCACATTCAAATTTATCCTCATTCATTAATTTTCTATACCGCTTAATCCTGTGTTCAGGGTCGCGGGGGACCTGGAGCCTATCCCAGGAGACTTCGGGCACTAGGCGGGGTACACCCTGGACAGGGTGCCAATCCATCGCAGGGCACACACACATACACACACTCACACACCCAATCACACACTACGGGCAATTTAGGAACGCCAATTAGCCTAACCTGCATATCTTTGGACTGTGGGAGGAAACCGGCATTCAAATTTATGTTTTTTGTTAATTCTTATATAGTTTTGAGGCACATTTTAATGTTGTACAAGTAATTGTTACTGTTAAAACGATATATATTGTAGTACTGTTATATAAAAACGAATTAACACCTGCTGACCAATCAGATTAAAGCATTCAAGAACAAACAGAGGTGGGATGAACCTGAGTACATGTACTGTACAGTACTTTATTGTATTTACTGTAAGTAAATATTTACACATACCTGCACTGTAACTTTACTTGAGCAGTTTTCTTAGAGGATACTTTTTACTTTAACTCCACTCCAAAGTACCGCGAATATTTGTACTTTTACTTAACTACATTTCTGCATGCTGTTGTTTTGCCTAACCACAATGGTGTGAGGTTTTTATTTGATAATTGCATGATTTGGGCGGCACGGTGGTGTAGTGGTTAGCACTGTCGCCTTGTACCTCCAGGGTCCGGGGTTCGATTCCCAGCCGGGCTCGATTCCCGTCTCTGTGTGTATGGAGTTTGCATGTTCTCCCCGTGCTTGGTGGGTTTCCTCCAGGTAATCCGGTTTCCTCCCACAGTGCAAAGACATGCAGATTAGGCTAATTGGCGTTCTCAAATTACCTGTAGTGTGTGAATGGGTGTGTGTGTGTGTGTGTGTGTGCCTTGTGATGTATTGGCCACCCTGTCCAGGGTGTACCCCGCCTCGTGCCCTAAGCCTCCTGGGATAGACTCCAGGTCTCCGCGACCCTGAATACAGGATAAGGCGGTACAGAAGATGAGTGAGTGATTGAGAATTGCATGATTTGTCCTTCCATCGAGATGCACTTAATAATTCAAAACGTGTTTGAAATCAGAAGTGGAGCTGGTAGCAGACAGGGAGAAGATCAGGAAGCAGAGACAGAATTTTTAGTACTTTGAGCAAGAATACAACCCCTGTAATTATGCTTAAAGGTGAGTACTTATACTCAAACACATAGAGGACTTTTACATTTACTTGACTATGATTTGCCCCAGAGAATCTCTGCTTTTTGAAGTTAATTCACATTTGATCAAGCTATGAAATATTTTGTAACTGAAATATATCACCTTTTATCGGTATCAGTGAAAAAAAAGTTGTATTCTTGAAAGCAGTAAGAACAATTGCACACAATAATGCAGAGAAAACAATTCTGCCAGAGTCAATCTAAGATTTTTGGTTATTAAAACCCAACAACAGTGTGTGTGAGGTGACACATATCACCATTTGAATGAACTATTGTAGCGTCTGGCGTGGCGATGCTGTAGCGCTTAAGGTTCTGAATTAGTTACCGTCTGAAACCGGCGGTGTGTAAAGCGAACATGTTTCAGATTTATATCAGGATTTCATAGCATATGAAGAAAAAAAGAAAAGAAGTTTTTTATTATTTATTAACATGGTCAAAATGTCTATGAATGATAAAATGCCAAGCCTGGACCTGACGGTATTCTGGTGTAAATAGCGAAAGAGGAGGAGATGTGCGTGTGTGTGTGTGTGTGTGTGTGGGTTGTGAATTCGATATTGTAATTGGTTGCTGTGTAGTGAGTGAAGCAGGATTGCGATGTGTATGGTCCTGTAATTGCATGTTTAATTTGTGGGGTCGTAAAAAAAATCCGGGAGGGAATTTTACATTAGGGGAGCAGGTGGCTAGCATCCCGTCTGACAGCTAGAATGAGCCGGAGAAATTTATATTCCTCTCTCTCTCTCTCTTTCTTTCATTCTCATTGTTCATGCATGTGGGTAGTAGAGAGAAAGAGATAGAGAGAGAGATTCCTGATCAAAGAAAGGTCACTGTAGCGATGAACAAACTAAACATGGTGTAATCGGAGGTGAGAAGATGAATGGTACATAGTAAACCGTCTGTATGTTTTTACAAGTGAGTGGGAGAGCGTGATGAATGAAGCTCATTAGTCATCTGGAGTGTGTCTTAGAAAGAGGCGAAAGGCCACACTGCAGCAGGCGCTTACATTTTGTGCATTCGGACAAGCAGGTGTGTGTGTGTGTGTGTGTGTGTGTGTGTTTCTAACCTTTCTAAACCCTGATAGATATTAATATCATCACAGTAGTAAAGTTTAGTGCAAATGCATCAGGTTGATACGAACTATTGTTTCCAAACAGCGAATTCCATAAGCAAGTCACTCGCGTTGAGCTCGGCGGTAACAATAAACACTGCCGGAGGTTCATTTTTATCAAAACTGCTCAAGGACGTGTATGGTGGGTGTCCTGCAATATACTGTAAGCCTAACAATTCAGACATGGAAAATATTGTGACTTGCCATAGAAATATATTTCATTATTGTTGTTTTAAAAGATTTCTGAAAGCAGATTATTTACAAGCTTCTTCCCACAAGAAATCCTGGTTTCTGAGTATTAACGTCGTTTTGTCTTAACTTTATGAGAGAAAAGGAAGTTGGTCTCGAGAGGGAACGATTAACTTGTTTCATAGACGTTCCGCAGGACTCGAGTACAATCATTTTCCATAATTTTCCAATTACGGATTTTTTTAGTATAACATCATTACCTTAAAAGATTTTTATTTCTTATAAGGGGCGTTCAAGTCACACCAAGACTTGTGACCATGCAGAATTACAGGACACGGTTACGCGAGTTAACAGCTCACTTTATTTCTCTATATAATCCCCTGCTACACTAATGCACTTATCACAGCGTTACATTAGTGCTTGGTTACCATCAAGGTAGAGATTTGTCCCAGGATGCTGGAGCCGTGATCAGATTGCCTGCTTCACTTCTGAAACACTGGCCTCCCAGGAACTCCTTTAATGGCCCTAACATGTGGAAACGGCTTGGACCGAGGTCAGGACAATAAATATGCGTCTCTTGCGCAAGTTGCCGACTAAATATCATGTGATTTTTAAGGATCAGGGTTTCCACACGCTGAATGTTTATGGGAGGTCCTGAACCCTCTGCACGCTGCCACACTGTGGCTCGTAACCTATGGCCCCCAGAGGCACACGCCTATCTCTCACATTATACCTTAAACCCCATGCTCTACACCTCCACCCATGTATGTTTAAACCCTTCAGACTTAATCTGATAATACTTTCATCAGCTTCGATACAACAACAGCCGCCTGAACACGTACACGCCAAACACACACTAAAGAGAGAGAGAGAAAAAAACTGTTAAAAACAGATAAGCAGAAAGTTCGCTTATCTATCTTTGAAGGCCTTCTTGCCTCTCTGTTTGCCAATTCTTTCCAATCCATTTATATAGAGCATTATAGCAGTCGAATAAGCACGGGCGTCACCTTATCGAGTTTCTATCACCGTGGCCTTATCCGACAGAGATTGCGATTCTAATACACGTCTACCAAACTGGAGAATGACACCACACATATAGCACTAACACTCATATTATAGAGCGAGCATGTGAAGTTTTAATTCTTTGATACGACAAGGGGGAAGAAAAAAAAAAAAGATTTATTTTGGAGCCATTTAATCAGTAGGAGATCATTAGACAAGGAGAGACAGCTGGGTGCCGTAACTGTGAAGAGGAGCAAAAGAAAACGAGACAACAGTAAAACTAGGGAAATAATAAATCAGAACTTTTTTGCATAAGCTGCGTATTTGCAAGTGTGTGCGTGTGTGTGTATGTGTGTGTTTGTGTCGATAATGAAAGGAGTGCACGATGTCATGACTGTTGCTGTTTAAAAGTTCGTGTCACGGAGAGCGAAACGCACTCGAAGAAGGCTGGCAGGAGGGAAAGCAAACAAGCGGACTCGCCAGCAGACAGGCATGCTGTGTAGAGCAAACACACCCCATTAGCCTCAACTCTCAGACATCACAATGTCCAAACTGACGTCTGTATGTAGGAAATACTGCCCTGCAAGCTGATGAGCACAGGATATACTTGTGAAATGTGGTAATTAAAGCATCTTCTCCATGATGTCGAAAAAAAAACTTTTTGTGCATCTGGAAAGTATTCACAGCGCTTCACTTTTTCCACATCCACCTTCAATACTGCAGGAATTTTTCTTTACTTTTCCCCAGATCTGTGCCTCGTTACAATCCTTTCTCGGGGGTCTACAGACAGTTCCTTGGACTTCACGGCGTGGTTTGTGCTCTGACATTGCACTGTTGAGTGCGAGACCTCATATCCAGATGTGTGCTTTTCCAAATCATGTCCATTTGCCACAAGTGGACTCCTAACAAGTTGTAGAAACATCTTAAGGATGATCAGTGGAAATGGGATTGAGCTCAATTTTGTTGTGTTTTTTTATTGAAGTATTGTTTGTAGAATTTTGAGGACATAAATTTATTTCATCATATTTCAGTACAGTATATTAGCAATTCAGTTTAAAAGTCAAGCAAGGTTTTTTTTTTATGTGAGTGAAAAATGTTTCAGATTAAATATATCAGTCTTTCAAGTATCTCTCGGTTTGAAAAAGTATTTTATCTATTTTGACTTAATTGCCTTAATAAATCTGTGCAATTCAGCAACTTTATAGCACATCATTTTTAATACACTTTGATGAAGCACTTGTACGTGAGGAGTTCAAGTCAAACCGGGACTTGTGATAAAATGAATGAACTGGTCATAAAGTCATAAAACCACCTGACATTTACAGAAGACTTTTGTAAGAGGTGCAGACGTACAGTACGGGACTCTTAGTCAAGTATTCGAACAGTTCAAACATTTTTAAAATCTGCGAATGACGATCCCGGCAGAGTCTGGGCCGTTAAAGGAGTTCCTGGAAGGCCAGAATTTCAGATGTTTTTAACTCTCAATACTGTGTTCTGTCATTCTTCACAATCAAAGACTCCCGATTTGACTCGGACACCCTGTTAAAGGATATAAAGTAAACAATATAGGGTGCAAGGGTGCATGTTGGAGGACATAATGAGTATAAGTCGCTGGTCAGTGTTTCACACCGCATTTACTTCATAGCCATCAAAGTCCTTGGTGAAAGAGCTTCACAATTACACTGTCCAGTGCCTTTTGGCGTATCACTACTAGACATCTCTCTTTTCTCTCTAGTGTGGGTTTTCTTTTTTTTTTCCTCTCTCTTTTCATTTTTTTATGTTTGTAAGCATCTGAATCTCTGTCTCTGTGGATTCATGCTTGGATGGAGCAATATGTGTGTAGTGCGACTCTGATGTTTGATTTGTTGATTTGTTGCTTTGGCATCCAAAGCAATCTGGATCAGTGTGAGGTCTCTTAATATTTTGTTCAGTGTCATGTCTCCTCAGTCCCGTTCAAAACAAGTAGGCAGTTGGATGCAATTTTGTAAAGGTCAAATGTACCGTATCTTCCGAATAATGTTTCCGACTTTCAGTTTAAATGTACAGTACAGTAGATAACCATAACACTGGGGTTTATTTGAATTATCTTTATATAAAAGTCTTCCTGGCGGCACGGTGGTGTAGTGGTTAGCACTGTCGCCTTGCACCTCCAGGGTCTGGGTTCGATTCCCCGGCCAGGCTCGATTCCCGTCTCTGTGTGCATGGAGTTTGCATGTTCTCCCCGTGCTTGGTGGGTTTCCTCCGGGTACTCCGGTTTCCTCCCACAGTCCAAAGATATGCAGGTTAGGCTAATTGACGTTCCTAAATTGCCCGTAGTGTGTGATTGGGTGTGTGAGTGTGTGTATGTGTGTGTGCCCTGCGATGGATTGGCACCCTGTCCAGGTTGTACCCCGCCTAGTGCCCGAAGTCTCCTGGGATAGGCTCCAGGTCCCCCGCGACCCTGAACACAGGATTAAGCGGTATAGAAAATGAATGAATGAATGAATAAAAGTCTTCCTATGTTATTATATTACGGTTTCTTTTCATGTGTATTTAATTAAAGCTGATAGGCAGGATTGCTGTGTTAACTGTGTTCAGCGGGAGAGTGTCTTTCATGTGGACTGCATCTATGAGCTGGGTGTGTGTTCATGTAAAGACTCATTACCAGCATAAATGGATTTTGAATCCCATGTGGGAGATGTAGAGTATTGTGTGCATGCTTCACTGCAGCCTCTTAACAACACCACATGGGTCTTGCCCTTTAAACTCCTAAATCATGCCATCAACTACACCCAACACTACCCCCAACACTACCCCCCCCCAAACCCCTCTTCCACATCCACTAACACATTCCCTAATCCCTATTGGTTTTTTTCTATTTTTTTTTTCTTAAGGATTAAATTTATATAGGCAGATTAAAAAAGTGCAAAATGTCAGTTAATATAAACTCAAGTGTGTGTTGACAATCGATATTCGCTTAAGTACTAACACTAAATATGGCCAGTATTTATATTCAAAGTATATACCCCCTAAATAGAAATACAGTATAATAAAACGCACTGTATATTTAATCCTAAAATAAATATAACACATTAATTTAAAATATACTGTACTCTCTGAGTAAGAGTCCACTATCTTCTTTAAATGTTTATTTCTTCAAAATCAGTTGAAACCACGTGCCGTTTCATTAAACCACAAACACAAAATGTAACTTCATTTCTCACACTCCTCCCTGTTTCCTGATTTGCACCGAGTCGCCGTTAGCTGACACTACTGTCTCTCTCTTTCCTTTATGCTTTGCAACAGCACATGAATATAACATTATTTTTACACATACAGTACTGCTGCGCAATGCGACAGATTGGAACTGCTAATAAGAAGTGTGCTCTCGTTAACGAGAAATAAAAGCATCGAGAAGGCTAAAGAGACTGGGAATGTGAAAACAAAGATTTAATGCATGTTAATGTCGGTATTACTTCTGCAGCTTGAGTTTCTGTCTGTAAACTTTAAAAACCAAATTGAACCAATATTACAGTAAAGCGATTGTCTCTAGAATGTTTCCGGGATTATTATGAGAACTGTCTAGCTATTATTAGAAAGTTTTTTTTTTTTTTTATTATAAGTAGCTATGATAATGCTTATTATAATTATCTTTCTGTCAAATAAATAAGAACGTTCAATTCTGTACAAAGATCTGTGTCCATCAGCACCGCAGCCAAATGTTGTTGAAGAGTACAACGGCGTATCACATGTAACCCTGGATTACCCGCAGCAATAGTGGCAGCAGTTTCTGTACAATTTCTCAAATGGTGCCAGCGGACTAGGCTGTCTTGACTTGGCGTTTTCATTTTTGGCCTTCCAGCGCTGGAAACAGCTGTTCCACATCCTGGAAATGGTATTCCTGGCAACTCCAAACTGTCTGGTGGCTTCACCATGTTGAGACGTCCGATGGGCCTATTTTCTGCTGGCACTGTCTAAGCGGGTCAAGACAAAATGCTAAACCAGAATCTTCTGATTACTGTAGTTTTCGTACTAAGCCTCGTGCATCAGCTGCACATTGCGACGACACCCCTTGAGAAGATGTGAATTAGCTCATCCATGATATAATTGATAAAGGTAGTTGTGTTGACCTCATTATATTGAGACCACAGATTAAGATTACTTTAAATAGCGCAAGTACCTCTCGTTGACGGGAAAAGAGTTTAAAGGTTAAAGCTAAAAATAAGCTTTATTGTAATCAGTGATGATTATTATTTCAGTTTGAAGTCCACGTCCACGTCTGTCTGTCTTTCTATACGGCAGAACTCTCTGTCTAACTTATTAATATAAAGAAATCCAATTTTTTGAAGGTTGTTCAACCTAAGTACTACACTCTCAGTTCGGTAATCAGGAAGAACATCTCAGATGAAAAATCGAAAAAGTAGATTGGATAAAAATTACGTTTTGTCTTAAAACGATTTCCACCTTAAAATGTACTTATACCACTTTAGCTCTTTTATTTCTGCAGCAGGAAATATGAACTAATCCCAATAAAAATATACAGTTTAGCTTCTCTAATGAATATCTATTGGTGCAGGTGTTTGTTTACATTGAGCAAGTAGCGCATTAGTAGCTTATTTTAAAGTAAATTATTAAATCCGGCACATAACTGTTGATAACATCACTTTTACTCAGGATTTTTATTTCACTTATGGTGCTGGTTAAACTGGGGCAGATACCTACAGTAAGTACTGCAAAAGTTTCATTAAATTCTGTGTTAAGACGCCCACAGTTTGACGCATAGAGCATTCTGCTGGCAAAAACTTGCAGTTTATAATTTGGCACAAATTATATTTTGAAAAAAATATATATTAATTGAAATAGGCGAGTTCTAACCAACGCACCGACGAAACCTTTTTTATTTTATTTTATTTAAATAGATGTAGTGTACAGTACAGTAGTTATAATAGAAACCTAATTAAAGTTGTCCTGGAAGCATAGGAGGAAAAAACCCTTATACAGTAAATGCAACATAAACTTAGTTCGCAAGTGCCTTGGTTCACTTGAACCAATAATTTAGTGTCTTTCCTTTCCTTTCTCCTATGTAGGGGCACTGGGGGCTCAGTGGGAGGCTTTTTGGCTGCCAGGTGGAAAGTACTGGATTCAGGGCATCCTTAGTGCCGGTTCGAAGCCTGGATGAATGGGCGGGTTGTGTCAGGATGGGGACCCCTTAATGGAAACAGTAAAAAAAAAAATACAACAAAAATAACAACAACTCTCCTTACTTCTAAGTGTTATTATTATTATTATTATTATTATTATAAATTTCTGGTTAAAATGAAGTCTACAATACACTACAGGTCTTCTATCTGACCTAGTACTTAGAGTATTTATCCTCCTCTCTCGCTTTCTGTCTTTCCTTCTCCCTCTATTTACTTTAAGCGCTTGAGCATGAAGAACACCTCTGATTTGCGTTCACTTCTTTGCACTCCTTAAACTCACCTGTCAGGAGAACCTGGCTGCAAGTAAGTGGCTATAGACTGTCAGAACAAGTGTGTGTGTGTGTGTGTGTGTGTGTTGGTGCATATGGTTATGATGGTTTGCGGGGGAAGGTGTGTTCCCAAAAGCTATTAAAGTTTGATTCTCCCACTCCCACACACTTTGAATAATTTAACCTGTCGTTCCGTTTCTAGGTTTTGAGTTCCTGGCATCAGCCCTTCCTCCTTTCCACACTCTCCCTCTCTCTACTTCCTTCTCTCCCCCCCCCCCACACCCCTCCCTTTCTCTCTCTTGTGCTTCCTGTTTTCTTAGCCATGAATATGTAGGTTAATGCTAACACGATTTCACTATTAGTTCCTGGTTAAATCCTCCTTGTACACGGCTTCACCTTCAGAACCAATTCATGCTACTAGAAATTCCCAGCGGTGTTTAGGCTTAAGCACCGTCAGGGGCAGATGCACCGACATCAGGAACCACTGCATAAAAACAACACAACTTCATTTGGCTGGAAAACGTTCTCATAATGGCTGGTTTTATTTACTGAGCCTGTAGCGAATTAGTGACAGAGAAGACCAACCACAGAGCCTAGGAGTTAAGGGGAAATAGAATTTCAGTGTTAATAAATTAGTATTAAATTAAGAACCAGATGGGGTGGAAGGTGCTGATGTAGCTGATTACCGACTGGGTTGAATGCAGGCAATGTATAAACCTATTCAATTAAACAGTATGGTCTAGTTACGTTTAAAAGAAACAGACATCTGTCGCTTTCTGTAACAAATACATTAAACAGGGAGAGATTCATCTTGATCTGAATATATATTTTTTAATCCTTCTCATTTTTCCCCACAGTCCATATCACGATTAGCTCTCATAGAGATTTATCATTTATTTCTGTGAATATATTTTGATTCTTCCTCACTGAAAGATATAGACGTGTGTGTGAGGCTAAAGAGGATGAAAGGAGAGAAAGGTGCGGCAGAGCAAAGTCACGGAAAGGGAGGGAACAAAATGAAACGACACAAACAACAAAGACAGTCTGCACTTTTTCAATCTCTTTCTGACTTTCTCTCTCCTCTCCATCTGATGCTCTCCCTTTATTCCTCTTGCTTCACTTTAAATACCCCTCATTTAAATCAGATCTGTTTCACACATCACACGGTCACTGCAGATTTGTCAGCTGCACCTCCGTGAAGCGAATCTCCCATTCCACCACATCCTAAAGGTGCTCCATTGGATTGAGATCTGGTGACTGACATTTAAACCATGCTCAACTGGCACTAAGTGTCCCAGAGTGTGCCACGAAAATCTCCCCCACACCATTACACTACCACCATCACCATCATCAGCCTGAACTACTGGTACAAGGCAGCATGGATCCAAGCTTACCATCGGAAATGCAGAAATCGAGACTCATCAGCCCAGGGAACTTTTATTTTTTATTTTTTATTTTTAAAACAGATGTTCATTTGTCAAGTTTGGTGAGCCCAAGTGAATCGTAGCCTCCTGTTTCCTGTTCTTCACTGACAGCAGTGGCACCCGGTGTGGTCTTCTGGTCTGCTTCAAGGTTCATCGTATGCATTGAGAGATGCTCTTCAGCGTTCCTTGGTTGTAACCAGATGCTATTTGAGTTACCTGACCTCTGGCATCACACAGAGAACTGCCCCTCAGTGGTATACTTTCTTCTTTTCACACCAACTTTTATATAAACCATAGAGATGGAAAAACTACGATCAGCCCGTCTGGCACCAACAACCATGCCACCTTCAACGTGACTGATAGGATCATCAACAGTCCATAATTGAATAAAGGATATGTTTTGGTAGAATAGGGACTTGTCCACATTTTAACAGGAACAGAGGTGTGGTGTGAAAGGGAACACGCCTGGGGTAGAACAACAAATTATTTATGGTTGACTAGCAAAATGCATGAAGTAGAATTTAGTTATGCCTGAGTTAGGAAAGGATCTCTCCACAATCAGATAGTTGTGTCTACGTGGTGTAGAACTGGCACTTGTACATGGTCTTATAAGGACATGCTCGGGTTAGAATAGTGTCCTTCCCATGGTTGATTGGACACATGCTTGGGGTAGAAAATGGAACTCGCTGGGGCAGGATTGAAGCCTGTCAGTTGTAAAATAGGGACCTGTTCATGCTAGAATAGGTACATGCTCGGGGTAGACTCGGGACATATTCACGCTAGAATGGGCGCATGCTCTGGGTTGAATTAAGACTTGTCAATGGTTGAACGACTTCACGTCCATGGTAGAATCAGGATATGACTATGACGGACCAAAGCAGCAAAGGCTGTCGGATCTTAATCTCTCTCACTTAATCTCCTGCTCTTGGTGACATTACTGTTCTGCTCTCAGGATGCCTTCACTTTAAGTACCACTCATTTTAAATACAGTATATCTATTTCTCTGTCATTGTCTTTACTTTTATTGTCTGATGTCTGTAAATTAAAGAGAAAGTCCAAGTAGAAGCTCATCAATTGTTTTTACTGTACAGGAAATATGGCTGCCACAGTCAGGTATCAATTATAAACACATTATTTATATTGGAAGCTGGACAGGTAGAATTGGACCATAGTGGATTTGGAGTTCGGGGATAACCAGCGTGCTGTTGGCATGGGTCAGTGGTGAAATTGGGATTGGAACATCGTGGTGAAATTGGGACATGACATGATGGAGTACCAAAAAAAATTGGTATGTCTGTGGTAGAAATTTAATGCGTCATTGGATAAATTGAGATGTGGTAAAAATATAATTGTACAGAATTGAGAGATGCACAAGGCAGAAATGGATTAGGGTTGTGGTAGTTTTGGATCTCGCCAATATATATATATATGAGAGAGAGAGAGAGAGAGAGAGATGTGTGGGATACAATGGAGACGTACCATGCCTGTGGTACTTTATATATATTTTTTATATCATATGTTTTCTTTGCCTAAATGATTTAACAGTGCACTATCAATTCTTGGCATGCTTGAGTCCTCCATAAATATTCATTATGATTCAATAATAGAATATTATATATTAAGCACCCTTTTTATGCTTGGGCAGTCATTGAATAGTGTTTGGAAACCTTTCCATAAAGACACACATTAACACACATACAGTACTCAGTCTCTTCCTCCTTATAGTTTATATTCCTCTACTTCCACATTTCTTTTTCATAACCCACTTTGATGTATAATTGAGCCCTGATCCATGTCCTTCTTTTCCTTCTTCTCTTTTTTCCCCCTTGTTCCCTGGAGAGAATGGAGGGATGAGAACAGCAGGAAAGAGGAAATTCAAGATAGAAAGAGAAAACAATCGCCAAAAAGCCTTTTTTTGTGCGTGTGTTATTCATGTACAGTAAACAAGTTCAGAGAATTGACATGAAACCCAAATAGAAAAGAAACGAGACAAAATACTAGAGATGTTCCGATACCATTTTTACCCTCCCGATACCGATTCCGGTACTTGGGCTCAGGGTATCGGCTGATACAGAGTACTGATCCGATACCTGGGTGTGTATCTGTACAGTGTATATATACAGTATATATATATATATATATATATATATATATATATATAGCATTTCTTTTTTTAAGTAAAATACTACTAGCCCTGTGTAACGGGTTCGACCCTAAGTGCACGGGCGACACCATGAAACACGGACACGAGGCGAGGTCTTACAGGAAAAAGGGTAATTTATTTAGAATAATGGCTGAGGAAAGGGTTAAAGGCTCTATGCTGTCTTTTCCGCTTTGGCGGCAGGGATGTGAAGGCGGGCTCTACGCGGAAGTGAAGGTGCCGCGGGAGCTCGCGCAGCTCGTTCATGCGCTCCTCTCGCGGAGATCAAAGGCGCCCACCTTTTTTAAAGTCTCTGGGGCGCATCACATCGCCCCGCTCTTGTGCCACTGTCTCTCATAAAATCCACCGCATCACAAAGTCCAGCTTCCCAACAGTCAGACCCCGAGCTACACTCCCCGCTGTGTTTTATAGCGCCGGGATCATTAGCGGCGATAGCTCATGGGCCGTTGCCTCATTCTGTGGCCCTGCTCCTTCACATACCTAAAGAGGGGGGAGGCCGCCTAACTAGTGAGCGAGGAGCGATATCAGTTTGGGCGCACGCCCATCACAGGCGCACGCCGTGACACTCTGTAAGTAAGCTAAGCTAGCGAAGCTAGCGGGCATAAATAGGTTATGTTTAGGAAAATGGTATCGGATCGGTACGTGGACTCAAATACCGATTTTTTTTTGTGGTATCGGTAGCATTTCCGATACCAGAATCGGAACAACCCTACAAAATACAGATGTAGATAGATAGATAGATATTTTATTATGAAAATGTTATTGTGTTCTAAAGAAGCCTTGTATTTGAATACTTACTGTATCAAAGGTTGAAGGTATGTACTTTTAGACTTTCACTCAAGTACCCATGTAAATAGAGGACTTCTACTTTTACTTGAGTAATATTTGCCCTAGGGAACCTGTACTTTTACTCAAGTACAAGGTTTGTGTACTTTACCCATCACTGGACAGGCCACACATAGGAGCTGGAATTGATTTTAGAGTTTCAGATAGCGAATGGTTTTAAACTTTTTTAAGAGTTTCTACTTTTTGAAGATTATCAATATGGGAGCTGAGAGTGCAGATAGATGAGGAAAAATCTCATTGGGATTTCGAGGTTATAGAATGTTGGGGAAATGTCTCTATGATTATTTATATCAAGAATTGGGCATCAAGTTTTTATCCCTGTAACTATCAGTGCTGCTCTCACCAACCCAATCTCTTGTATACTTTGGAAGAATTACTGTTATACCAAGCAGGACTGAGTTTATTGGGTTTCTTATAAATGAAGCCATTCACAAAATAAATAAATAAATAAATAAATAATTCAGCTGCTGAATTTGTTGCTTGTATTAACAAGAACCAGTTAGAACTTTACATACATCAGTCTGTGCATTGTGGTGAATATTTTTTTATTAAATTCTACAGAACAGAATTTTTTTTTCCCCTCATTCATATGTCTGGTGTTCCCTCTGTGCATCTCTGCTGTGTCTCTGTCTGCAGGTGTAAACTCTCACCATGGTACAGGAAATTCAATGGACTCTCTCTCTCTACCTCTCTTTTGCGTACACACACACACACACACACAAACACGTATATACAAACCATTCATCTTTGGTTTTGTCAGATAACAAGCGTGGAATGCAATCACTAGAGGAATGCATCCAAACGCCTCTCACACACTGTTTCTCATGCGGGATTGGAACGGGATCAGGATGGCGTATAAAATCACAGAGCGTTTGAGATTTGTGTGAGTGCATGTGTGAGAGAAGGAGAGAGAGCGAGAGAGTTAAACATGGCACCGAGGTCTGGTGCCTATTGAGTCTTGTGTACTGGAACTGTAACGGACAGGAACACATTACACACGACTGCATATGATCACTGAACGCTGGTCAATGCTGATATCCAACGATACTCTAACAGTGGTGATAATAATAGAAACCTTATTAATAATGTACTCGATTGATTGGTAACTCAGAGTATTTCATTACTGTAAATACAAGAACAATCTTCTTTTACATTTTTTTACATTTTAAAATTGCTATGTAAAAAATTGCTAAATGAAATGTAGATAAAAATATACATCAAATGATGTTTTACTTAATACTTTACTTAAACATTATCACACCTGGTTAAGCTGTTGTTAAGAATATCAGCTGAATTAAAGTGAACACAGCCATGCTTATATTCAGTACATCGGCATGACCTCCAGTATGATATTGCTTTTATACAACAGTTCCACAAACACCATTTATAATTAATAGGTTATGATTTGTTTGTTTGTTTATTTAACCAGTCATTTGGCTCCATCAGCACATATCCTTCCACGTCCTCCCTGCGACTGGCGACCCACAGTTAGTGTAATTTAAAGGGGTGACAGTAAAGGTTAAATTACTTCTGGAATTATGTAGCCAAAAAGTGGGGAGAATTAAGCATGAAGGCGGTGGACATGCCTTTAAATATTGTAAGTTTCTCTTTATGTTTCCACTTATTCCATTTTAGAATAAGCTCAGCTACTGTAACTAACTGTTCCAGGGTTGAATCCCAAATAGAATCCCAAATAGCATAAAATGTAAAGCTAGAGGAACCACTTGTTCCACACACACCAAGTAGAACCTCTGTTCATTCAGGGGTTAACGACATGTGCTGCGGAGTGATGCATATAGTTACAGTACGTCTCAGTGCTGTTACTGTCTATTATCACCGCATGTAGAAAGCCATTCGTCCAGTCTGCTTAATCAGTCAGAAATATTTGTTGTATAATGAACTTTTTGTGTGTGTATGTTTATATATAGTTTCCAATTCCATTATAAATATACGTAAAATGACTAGAATTAGTACTTCACGGATTAATAAACCTGCCATAAAGCCCTTCAATAAGACCGTAAATTACTGCACTTGCTAAAGCTCATTAACAGATTTTACATTTTCAAACTTTTTCCTCCTCTCTGTAGAGACAAAAGTGAGCGAAAACCTGTCGCAAGTTCCTTAAAAAAATGCAAACTGTCACAGTTTTAAACTTTTTAAAGAGCACTGATTGAAATACTTGGATATTTAAAATTTCAAGACTTTTGCCAAGACTTTTTTTTACTGTTGGCATTTTCACGTTGCAAATCAAGGTCAGTGAAGCTATCATATAATATACTGTATGGTTCCTCGCCTGTCTAGGCTCATCATTTTTTCAGAAAGTGTGTGTATGAAAACATTTTATGAATACAGGTAAAGTTCAAGAGACATTTATTTGAACATAAAAATGTGCAAAAATACAGACATACTTATTTTCTACAAATATTAGTTTTTTTACTTTTTCAACTTATTAACGCATGAGTGGGGTGCGCTGTCGAGTGGGGTGCGCTGTCGAGTGGGGTGCGCTGTCGAGTGGGGTGCGCTGTCGAGTGGGGTGCGCTGTCGAGTGGGGTGCGCTGTCGAGTGGGGTGCGCTGTCGAGTGGGGTGCGCTGTCGAGTGGGGTGCGCTGTCGAGTGGGGTGTGCTGTCGCCAGTTTGGACAGTCACGAAAGTTACCAAATGTGGTTCTTTACTCGATCATGCTGTTTATTTCTTTATACAACACTAGATGGATATATATGTAATGTTTACTTTATGAACATATCTTAAATACAAATTCAAAAGCTTTTGTTCTTTTTATAGCAGCCGTGGCAACAGCTTAGGCATTTATTTGTCAGGAGCTTCATGAGGAGCCCAGCTGTATTTCCAGCAGTCTGGAAGAAGTTCCCACATGCTGAGCTCCTGTTGGCATCTTTCTTTCTTTCTTCTTCTTTTTTTTTAATCCAAAAAACACTTGTGGTGCAGCATGAACCCTGTGCAAACTTTTAATCAGTGCAGTAATTGATTGCTTGTTTACGGTGCACCTGTTTAGTAGCATGTTGCAAGTTTTTTGACCTTCACAAGATCGTATAGATTTTTTTTGCAAGGTAATGGGTTTTCACTCATGTGCTACCTCACGTGCAGCTGATTGCAACCCTTTCATACAAAGAACAATAAATCACCAGATTTGACTTGGGTGAGTGAGAGCAGGACCAGGACTAGAGCTGAGAACCTGTGATGAAAACTATGGAGACTCGAATGTATAGAAACGTCATCACATCCTTTAACATCACATCATTTAATGCCGTCTCATCGCCAACTCTAACTACAGTATGTGGCATCATGCCATGTATAAAGTCACCAGGTTTCACAAATCCCACCACACTCCATAATACTAAGCTGATCCGAGATATATCACATCCTGTGACTTATTCAAATGTCTGAGGTTACAGCTAATAACCTGCCATCGTCCTGACTTCCAAAGCAGATCCTTTTGACTCAGATGTCCAATAACTCCTCCACAATTCACTGAGACTTGGTGTTGAAGATAAGCAATTGTTTTTTCAACATCAAGTATGCGCCATGTTTTACACACACCACCTCGTCCATTGCAAACAACGATATCTCATGTAAATATTGAATAAAAAAAATAATTTTATCTGTGTAGTTTTTAACTTTATCATCAGAAGTGTCTCCTTGTAAGCATAGTAAGAAAGCAAATGCATGGGAGAGCTTTTGTGCATGATCTTGGTTAATCTACACTTTGTTTCAGTTCCTTTTTGCATTTTGTTCCTTTCAAAAAATAAATCAGCATTTTTCTTGTAACTGAATGAGCATGAAAAGGAAATTTAGGGAATGTAACCCAGGATTCTTACTTTTAGTTGCAGGTAGTAATGCTTTATAAATATTCTCAACCATCATACATTTTCATGTTAAGGGTTCCATCAAACACTTTAAATGATGGTTTTTCTAGAGACCCAAACAGAACAAAAAAAGTTTTAGGGATAAAGAAATGGTTCAAAGTAGAAACTCTTTAAAAAGCTACTGTAGCATTATTCACTGTCTGAAACTCTTAAAATCAATTACAGTTACTATATTTCCCCAGCCAGTGGTGGGCAAAGTACATAAAGCAGGTACTTGAATAAAAGTAAGGATTCCCCAGGGCAAATAGTACTCAAGCAAAAGTATTTTCTTTTTCACAAAACATTTTCATAAGTATCAAAGGTACAAGGCTTGTATTAGCACACAGTAGCCTTTCTCATAGTAAAATAAATCTCTCTCTCTCTCTCTCTCTCTCTCTCTCTCTCTCTCTCTCTCTCTATATATATATATATATATATATATATATATATATATATATATATACTGTATATATATACAAACCGGATTCCAAAAAAGTTGGGACACTAAACAAATTGTGAATCAAAACTGAATGCAATGATGTGGAGATGGCAAATGTCAATATTTTATTCAGAATAGAACATAAATCACGGAACAAAAGTTTAAACTGAGAAAATGTATAATTTTAAGGGAAAAATATGGTGAATCAAAATGTCATGGTGTCAACAAATCCCCAAAAAGTTGGGACAAGGCCATTTTCACCACTGTGTGGCATCTCCCCTTCTTCTTACAACACTCAACAGACGTCTGGGGACCGAGCAGACCAGTTTCTCAAGTTTAGAAATAGGAATGCTCTCCCATTCTTGTCTAATACAGGCCTCTAACTGTTCAATCGTCTTGGGCCTTCTTTGTCGCACCTTCCTCTATATGATGCGCCAAATGTTCTCTGTAGTCTCAAAGTCTTTGCAATTTTTCGCTGGGTAACACCTTTCTGATATTGCTCCACTATCTTTCTGCGCAACATTGTGGGAATTGATGATCCTCTACCCATCTTGGCTTCTGAGAGACACTGCCACTCTGAGAAGCTCTTTTTATACCCAATCATGTTGCCAATTAACCTAATTACTGTTAATTGGTCTTCCAGCCCTTCGTTATGCTCAAATTTACTTTTTCCAGCCTCTTATTGCTACTTGTCCCAACTTTTTTGGGATTTGTTGACACCGAGAAATTTGGAATCAACATATTTTTCCTTTAAAATTATAAATTTTCTCGGATTAAACGTTTGATCCGTCATCTATGTTCTATTCTGAATAAAATATTGACATTTGCCATCTCCACATCATTGCATTCAGTTTTTATTCACAATTTGTTTAGTGTCCCAACTTTTTTGGAATCCGGTTTGTATATATATATATATATATATATATATATATATATATATATATATATATATATATATAGATATATATATATCTTTCTGCTTACTGATTGTGAACATGCTGGTTTTGCCATCTGTCTGCAACCAGCTCCATTCTGATTTTAAACACCTGATATGTCACACAATTACGCATTAATTCAGTCAGCAGGTGGCTTCAAATACTATCCACCAATAAGGTTATAATGCAATTTAGTCAAGTAAAAGTACAGATACTTTTAAGCAGAGTAAAAGTAAGAAGTATCCCATAATAAAACTACTCAAGTAAAGTACTGATAAGTGAAATATGTACTTAAGTACAGTAAAGAAATAAATATACTCAGTTACCTGTGGTGTCTGGACCCGTCATATCAAGCCAGGTGTTAAAGTTCCACAGGTTGGTTCTGTGCTATGGACAATAGAGTGCAGTAGATGAACTGCATCAAAAAGCAGTTTACCACAAAAATAAGACTTCCTAAGAGTTCCTATTGCTTATTCTCCTAGATGTCTAATGTAACTGAGCTCTGTACAGTATACAGTATATAATGGCTGGTAAAACTAAATGTCATGTTGTGGGTTTTTATTATAAACAACAGTTGTTTCTTTCTGGTTTATGAGGAAAAATATATAGATTATTTTCACTTCAGTAGATTTACACATGTCTCTCTTTAGTCATTAAAGGGACTAAGCAGTCTTCCAGCTTTTCTCTCTTCACCTAGACGTAATGAGTGACAAATTATATTAACTTAAACATTTAAAACTAAAGCTTAGATCAAAGCTAGACTCAGATTTTAGGGAGATTTTTATTTAATTTATTAACTGTATTATATAATACAATTAAAATGCTATCATGCTCTGGCATACAGTATGCACACAAATTAGATTTATTATAAACCAGATTAATAATATACTGTAACATAACACAGCCTACTGCACAAATACAATACATATTACATACAAATAAAATGGAAGGATGCAAGGAGGATATTCGTCATGTGTTAAATCAATAGAAAAGATTAAAGATTAAGACTGCTGCTTTGAGACAATGTCGACTGTTAAAAGCGCTATACAAATAAAATTGAATTGAATTAAAGGTCGCTTGTACGACAGTGATCTATTCAGGAAGTGACATCATACATGAAGCTGTATCCTACATATCTCACAAACCATTTTGCGAGCACACCGATTGACTTTTAGGATAAAACAAGGCTTCTATGCGCACACACACACACACACACACACACACACACACACACACACAGAAAATGGAATCAAATAAGTAAATGCAGTCAGAGTGTTGCAGGCCCCCCAGGCGACACCCCTTTATATGATAATCAACCTGCCTTCATTTGCATTTAAAAATACATTTCACCTTATTACGGAGATGAAGGAGAGAACACAGAGGAATGAGCCGGAGTGATGAAGAGGAGGAAGAAAAGAAAGTGACAAATAAAGGAAACACTTTTGTTCTTCTGTGGTGACAAGTGTATAATGTTACTCAAATTGCGCTGAATCGAAACGCTGCTGAAAGGAAAATGTTTCGGGTTATTCATAGTGTCCCATCTCCGGGTTCGACTGTTCACTTGTTCGACTTGTTCCCTCACGAGGCTTGTTGTCTGTGTTCAGAAAATAGAATCATTGAGTGGTGCATTATTTCTTTTACGAGATGTTGCATTCCTTTTATAGACGTATAAACTCTTATAGTTATAGAAGAGTTTCTCATCGTACAAAAAAACACTGACAGCAAAAAGCGCAGATACTGTAGACTATCAGCAAGTCAAAGATCTTACAGTTTCTGTTATTATGCATTGTGTAATAAGCATAAACATGTAATTATTAGCTCTATAGTTTGTAAATGATCCTATTGTAAATTCCCGGTGTTCGCAGTTAGTCCAGAAACTTACTGATAACATATTAGTAATAGTGTACGAGTGTAAATGTAAAAATATCACGGCCACAACATCAACAACCGGTGACAGTCCAAAATCATTAAGGTTTTTCTCTCTAGAAACATAACTGTTCAAATAAATAAATAAATAAATAAATAAATATTGCCACTGAAATATCTCAGAATGAGCCGCAGCACTGTCAAGCTCCTTATATTCTCTCACTAAAGCGTTTAACATCAGCACAAACCCTCCATCTCGGTTGTGTCCATTAGCTACGGGAGCAGCGAGTGCGTTCCGGAGGTGATAAAGAAACACTTGGCACCGCTCAGCACTTCAGAAAACTTGTATTTGTTTATTTATTGATTAGATTTTTTTCTGCTTCACAGTGGTAAAAAAAACAAAAAAAAAAAGTGCAGATTTTAACAGTCACATGGTCGTTCTGCATCAATTATCTTACATGAATTAATCTACATATTTCTACATTACAACCACGAGATCGTGTGAGATAATCAGATCTCAGCCCCCTCTCGTGCTCAGTAAAATTCACTCTAATATAACTCGACATTTCTTTTAAGCAATGATCTTATTTTGCTGTTGAACTGTTTACTTCTGTGCATCCTTGACTACAGCTTTATCACTTATAGTTAAGTGATCATTAAGAAGAGGGAACACCCTTACATAATAAATCTGTTCCCTTTGCTGTGCTTGAAATCAAAGTGGTGGCTTAAACATGACCAGGGTTTTGCTTCATAAGAATTTGTGGGTGTTTCACTTTCAGCTGTGTCTGCATCACTGGCATCTGTTTCGTCCGACTTCATCGTTCTTGTGAATTTAACACGTTTGTTCTACATAAATCAATCAGTGCAGTGTTTTGTTTTTTTAATTTCATGCATTTATTTTTTACTCAGTAGTGAATATGATTTCAAATGTAGTGAAGTACAATACTTTGAACAAAACATACTTAAGTAAAACTAAAATTACACATTTTAAAAACGACTTTAAAAAGTAGAAGTACACAAAAAATCTACTCAATTACAGTAATGCCAATAAATGTAATTCATTGCTTTCCACCTCTGAATCACTCGTACTGTATCTTTACACTTTGCCATTTTTTCTGCTTACAACACATCGACTTCAGGAAATACATTTTCACTTGCTGCCTAATTTATCCCATCCACCTCCCAGTGCCATTGTAACAATATTATTGTAAGTGGAGCTACTGTGATGATGAGGGCCAGATTGTGATGTCTATACGACTGGAGCAGATCAGCTCCAAATCTCAGTCTGCAATGGTCAAAACATACCAAAAGAGGTCCACAGAAGGAAAACTGGTGAACCGGCGGACGGCCAAGACTCACTGATGCACGAACGGAGCGAAGGTTGGCTCGTGTAGTCTGATCCAGAAGAAGAGCTACTGTAGCTCAAACTAATGAAAAGGTTGATGCTGGTTCTGACAGAAAGGAGTCAGTGTTCTGGAGACAAAAGACACTCAATATTAGGCAGATGGTCATAATGTTATGGCTGATCACTCTATTTATTCTGTTTCCCTGTTTCATTCTATTCTATTCTATTATAACATCCTCCATATATTCTGTTCTAATCTATTATTCTCTATTCTATTCTATTCTATTCTATGCTGGTTACTGTTTGATTTTTTAACTTTTTTAGGTAATGAAATGTTAGTAAAATGAAATTAATTCTGCAGTTAATTGACCTGAAATAACATTTATTTCTCTACAAAAATAATTTTTTTTTTTTTACGGCTGATCACTGTATATATTCTGTCCCCCGTTTCATTCTATTCTCTTCTATTCTATTCTATCCTATTCTCCTATATTCTATTCTCCTCTAGTCTATTCTATATTATTCTATTCTACTATAGAATAAATTCTATTCTATTTTATCATATTATATTCTATTCTATTATAACATCCTCTATATATTCTATTCTATTCTATGCTTGTTATTATTCTATTCTATTTTAGACATCCCAATTTAACCATTGTCAAAATCACTCATTTTTTTCTGCTTACAACACATCGACGTCAGGAAATAAATTTTCACTTGCTGCCTAATTTATCCCATCCACTTCCCGGTGCCATTGTAACAATATTATTGTAAGTGGAGCTACTGTGATGATGAGGGCCAGATTGTCTAGATGACTGGAGATATTCTGTTCATTCTAGACATCCCAATGTTATTCTATTCTAACATCCTCTATATATTCCATTCTATTCTATTCTATTCTATTCTATTCTCAGAGGTGGAAAGTAACGAATTACATTTACTGGCGTTACTGTAATTGAGTAGCTTTCTTGTGTATTTCTACTTTTAAAAGTAGTTTTAAAAATCTGCAAATTTACTTTTACTTAAGTACGTTTTGTTTGAAGTATTGTAATTCGCTACATTTTAAATCATATTCGCTACTGAGTAAAAAATAAATGAATGAAAATCCTAAAATAATAAAAATATTATGCTTTGTATAAATGCTCCGTTGCGTATCACTGTATCATGTCCTGGTCGCGCGCCGCTCCAGACTCCACTCCAGGTTTTCTGACTGTCCACATCGGCAGCTACCTGATCTTCCACATGGTCGCTTCCACCCTGAGAGTGACGTCATCGACTAGCGCGACCATCTATAAACCGGAGAGAGACGCGGGAAAGAGGAAAGAGGTTGTGATTTTGGCGTTTGATATTTGGTTGTGTATTCTGGTTTTAACTTTTTGCCTCCAATTGACTTTGATTATTGCTTTGTCCCTTTGGTTTGGTTGGTCTTTTTATATATTTGTAGATAATTTCAGTGTTTTTGGTTTAGGGAGTTCGGGAAGGTACCTGTATTTTTGTTTGTGTGGGGTTTTTTTTTTTGGGGGGGTGGAGGGGGGGGTTGCAGGTAATCTAGCTACTAAATATAAATACCATTTTGTTTATTATTTTGGCCTGGGTCCACCCTGAATCTGATCCTCCGCCTCCTACAGTAAGAGACCACTTTGATTTTCAAGCACAAGAAAGACAACAGCTTTATTATGCAAAGGTGTTCCTTCAGTTAAAAACAGCTAGTTTGAGATTTATATCTGCTCATCTCTTTTGAACTACGCTAGAACTTGAACTACCCCCCCCCCCCCCGCTGTTAAAAAAATAAAAAAGTAACTCGGTAACTTTTACTCTGGGTAAATTTTTTAATGAGCTACTTTTTACTTTTACTTGAGTAGATTTTTATAAGGGTAACTTTACTTGTACTTAAGTAAAATTTCACTGAAGTAACAGTACTTGTACTTGAGTACAACATTTTATTACTCTTTCCACCTCTGTCTATTCTACACTGGTTACTGTTTGATTTCTTAACTTTTTAAAGAAATGAAATGTAAGTAAAATAAAATAAATTCTGCATTCAATTGACCTTCAATCCCATTTGTTTAAACTGTATTTCTCTACAAAAAGAGAAAAAAAAAACTTTTCATTCTACTACAGTACATTCCTCACACTTTGATGTTGTTCTCTATTTTACTTTATTCTAGACATTTCTTCATTTTTGGCCCTTCTCCCTTTCTTTCTCATTTTTTCTCTCTCCCAATTTATTAATCTTCTGACCCATTCCTTTTTATTAGATCACATTATTTCTATGAACATTTTATTGATATATTTATTCCAAGGTATTTTATTCTGTATAATTACAGTTCAGTTTTTATAATTTACGCCAACTAATACAAAATCATTAGCCGACTCTGCTCCATTATAGACCGTTCTTTTCTACGTTATTCTGTTCTCTTCTATCCCATCCTGTTGTGTACGTTGCCTTTTCTCCTCATTGTTTCTCTTTATTAGCACCCAATAACTATAAACTTCATAGATGTCTTCAAACAGTAAAAGGTTTAGCGAAATAAATATCCCTAACAGACCTTACATGAGGATCGGACAAGGATATAGAGATCGTAACTGGGAGAACGTTTCATCTTTTCCTGTAAGGACATTCAGGTCTCAGGAGGTTGATCTATTTCTCTTCTGTTCTTCTGGGTCTGAATTTTAACTCCCTTGTTGCCATAATTTTAGGTCTAAATTGCATTAACCCTTCTTTCTTCTCTCTTTCTCTCTGAACAGATTTGTCTTTACTTGCAGCTTTGTTTTTAAATTAAAAAAAGTTCAAGCTCTTTGTGTTTTGTAGATCCTCTCTCTCTCTCTCTCTCTCTCTCTCTCTCTCTGTGACTGTGTGTCATTGGTTCTGACCCTGGCTCTTGTCCCCTGGGACAGTAAAAGCAGGATGAATTAGGGAGCGTGAAAACGAGGATGAATGAGTGAAAGAGTGCAGAATGGAGTGAACAGTCACTGTAGCACTGCCCCGTGTCCTTGTGTTTTCTTACAGGATAGACGGTCATGTCCTTCTTTTTCTCTAAGGGTCTCATGCTCTCTTCTTTCTCCTTCTCTTTTTTTATTCTCCTTCCTTTTTTTTTTTTTTTTTTTTGCTTAGCCCTCTCTTTCTGTTAGTAAAACTTTTCTTTTTTTATTTTTTTTTTATTTGTTGCCACATGCTTAGATTTACATTATGGCTGTCAAATAGCTCTAAACACATTTGAATATTAATGGGTTTATCATTAGGGGTTTATAATTACTTCTGCAGGCAGGGGGAACATCGGGCGTAGTGTCGATTATGTGTGAAGCTCAGGGAATAACAAAATTGCAAAATCATCATTGTCTTGTGAACTTTAATATGCACTTATGCAAATGCTTGTTTTTTTCTTTTCTGAAACAAAACCTATAGCAAGAGTTTATTGTTATTGTAATAACATCACCTCCACACACACGCAAACATACACACACACACACACACACACACACACACACACGCACGTAGTCCTTGTCTCTTGTGTGTAAGGTCAATGGCTTGAGATCATTTGGTGTGGCTCAGTGACTCCCAAGACCATTCACCACTTCTTCAACCTGCCATCATCTAGACGGTGTGTGTGTGTGTGTTTGTGTGTGTGTTTGTGTCCTGTTGTCATCATCAGCCGTTATTCACTGACAGTAAAGAGAATGATGAACATATACACAGCTTTGGCCCTGCATTTTGTGGCTGAGAAAAGTGGAGGGCTGGGATGCTTCATTTCATTTCCATCTCTCTCTCTCTCTCTCTCTCTCTCTCTCTCTCTCTCTCTCTCTCTCTCTCTCTCACACACACACACACACACACACACACACACACACACACACACACACACACACACACACACACATGTACAAAAAATTATCCTGATCTAAAAGCACACAGTGATGGAAAGACAAAGGGAGGATAGGAAAGTGAAATTCAGGATACGAAAAGAAACATTGTAACCTGAGCACAGAACTCATGTTGATGGTACAAGTGAATTAACTCCAACATCAGAGAAGTTTTGTACTAATACTTATCCTTTAACTGCTTAGACGTTCGGGTGACCAGCTCTTTCTTTCTTTCTATCAGAATTCTGGATGAAAAGTCTTCCAGACAACCAAATACCTCATTTCATTATCACTAATAGCAGAACGATGCCGTGTCCAGGTCTCCGGGGAAAAACTCACGGCTCCAAAACACAAACAACATACATTTTTTTGGCGTTTACACTTTAACGAAGCGTTCTTTTCATTAGCTGCGCCTTCTCACATGTCCCTAATCACGTCCACCGGCTTTGACTTTACCCCATTTAGAGTCCAAGGATTTCAGTTGAGCCCCCCTGCCCCCCCCCCCCCCCTCCGCCCCATCTCTTTGGCACGCTTCAGTTGATTGCCTGTTGTGCAGACCGCTGTCTCGTGTTCCTCGTTAATGCTTGTAGTCTTTACTCTGGATTTCCAACAGTCTCCGATCCACGAGGTTTTTCTTGTTCCATCCTACAGTTAAGTTCAAGAAACAAGAAGATCAGAGAGATTTTGTGGCTCTGGTTTAATTGATAACAACATATTCATACATGGTGGACGTGCTTTATTTTCTTTGATCAGGAAAGTAACAGAAGCAGTTTCCAATCAACAGTAGGCTAGATGTTCATTTTTTTTTTTATTGGAGCAGAACGAAGATCTGCTCCTGGGACGCTCCTGAAAGGTACTGCGGTGCACCTGGTGGAACCATGAGCATCGGCGACCGCGTGTAACGAGGCTGCTCCTGGTGGAAATAAGGATTTAGTCCCTTTGCCGATTACAACCATGGACCTTGTTGTCCTCATGTTCTCGTTTTGTTTGGAGTTTCTATGATTCACTGTAATAAAGTTCCACAATTAGACAGCGCCTCTCCAGAGCAGCACAAACCAGAGGCTGATGTTAGTGTACAGCAGCTCAGCCCAAACCAGGTTCTTCCAAGTTCGTATGCCTCTTACTGTATGTGCAACCCAGTTTGACTTCTGACTCAGATGAGGACATTTTTCAGTGTTTCTCCATCACTCCATGGAGTGGGAAGGGAGCTGGAAATGTAGTGATGTCCTCAGCTCCAATTTCTAGCTCCTTTTCCAATTTTAGACAACACTCCACTTTTCCACTCCATGTTGGGTGTCGCTCCGTCTCCTTGCATGACTGCGTACGTCACTTAATCTCCCCATTTTCTGCCTGAGGTACCAACGTACTGTATAACATTTATCATACTGTATATTACCTTAGAAACTTGTAGTGTTCTTTGGATTATTCCTGTGATATAATTAATGAAAGGTCCCAGTAGAACCGTATACTGTAACGGTGGAACCATTTTAGTGAGTTTATATATTTACTGTATTCATCACATTCAGCAGTTCATTGCTTTATCCATTATTTGATTCATTAAGTGTTTATCTGTGTACGTATATAACTGAAGGTAATGTATGTAATCAATCAGCAATGAATGATAGCGATGATGGATTATTCCTAGTCCCGCCCCCTTGTTGTGTCTTAAACAGGTTTAAGACTGAAGATAATGGAAGTGGAAAACATGTTGGTTAAAGACCACCTTTGCAGAAAGTCTTTCTTTCTTTCTTTCTTTCTTTCTTTCTTTCTTTCTTTCCTGCGTCCTTCTTCTCATCCTCAAAAATATCCTTAACACACACATTTCTCCATCCTCTCAACTCTATATCTGAGGTTCAGCACACACGCTTGCTTATACACACTCCTCTGTTTCTTTCAGGATGTTGGACTGAAGGACATCAGGCGTCTGCTCATTCAATAACGTGTTGAATTATTAAGCAGCTCATTTCACAGCTGATAGATGGAGATGTGTGATGAATGAGAGTGCAGGGGAACTCACTCACTGCTCACAGCTGCATCTCACATGCCTTTAGACAAGAAAATTCACACAGTACCACCTTTATGGTACAGTATGGCCTCAGTAATTTGTCGGAAGGATTTACCAGAGGGTATCAGTATCGGAACATTCTCTGCATCGGTAAAACAAACGGCTTTTACATTCACAGCCACATGACCAAAGATGCTAATGAACAAAACTGCATTTTTTCTTTTCTTTTAAAATATATTTTGGAAACACTATCCGCCTTTTTGAAAATTGGAGAAGTATGGTGGGTGTGGATAAAAGATTTACGGACACGCTTGGTCGTGCGAGAGGATGCTTGTAATTCCGATTGGATTAGTTGGATGTCTGTAGAAATTACACAGCTGTGTGGGAAATTACGACACCAAAGGAGCTCAGTGCATGATGTATACTGTAGGTTGCTCTGCTTTTTACACAAAACAGTGTACATCCTGTATGTGCGGCTATTTTAAAATAAGAGAAAATAGTTTTTTTTCACAATCCACATTGTGATCATGCACCCTATTTTCAGTGAATGCTAATTTTATTTATTTTAACCTCCATTTATTATAGCATTTAGTGTAAGTCTGGCACCATTAGCTAAGCTTGTGAAATGAAATGACAGTTTGCTGCATTTCTTTTTCTTCGTTCTTCCCTTTCCCACGTCTCGGTTTCTCACCATGTAATGATTTGGAGTCATCAGAGTTAAGTTCTTCCAGTCTGAGAGAAAGCGCGACGAGAATAAAGAAAGCAGCAAAATAAATGAGAGCACAAGACTGCTGGAGGAGAACGATTCGGGATGTGAACACTGCAGAGTGTGAGTGATGCTGAGTAAAAAAGAGAGCCAGACTGAGGTGTATAATCACGCTCGCAGTTTCCTAGACGTAGCGAGCACGGCTATCGGAATCTGGCCTTTGAGCTGGCGTAGGTGTAATCAATGTCACATTGTTCGGAGCAGCTGGACAGATCGACCCTTATCTCTATGGTGCCGGGCCTTTAGCAAAGAGCACCATTGCCTGCAAATTGCGCCGCAGTCACCATTCAGCTCGGCTTGGGTTTTCTGTAGCATTATGCTAACTCCCACTCATCATCCGCACAAAGGCCCAGTTAACCCCTTAGCCCTAGTTGGTAGCTATGCTTAACACCCTGCTTAGACCTAACCTTCTCTACACGCCTCCTCCTTTATTCGTCTGTCCCCTCGGCGAAAAACGAGCCTCGTAATTGTAATCAACCTCACCACATGAGGTTGTGCCAGAATGTGATCAGAGAATATTCAAATACGCCCACAACATTTTCTCATATGGGCCTAAATTCCTAATACGCATGTAGACTCAGTAGGAAACTGACATTTTCGTAGTTAGTATGCTATGCTAGAATGTGTTTAAAGCTGTGCTAAATGCTATAACAACTAGGTCTTAATCACAGGGTCTCAAAATTATCATGGAAACTAAAATGAAGTGAAAAATGAAACTCCAGTTAGTTTTAAGTCAGTAAGGACTAGCAGAAATAACCATTAAAACTTATAACATGCATTCAAATGTACCTTGGCATGACACATTCATACGCAGACTCCAGGGTGAAATGAGAGCTCTTGTATTCTATCTTAGCCTCAAGCATTAGTGCTGAAGTTAAAACTGAGGTCCTAGCGTACTGTATACACTACGCGCAGGACTGACCTGTATTTTTTAGCATGTTACTGTAAAATGTTGCTAAATTGCCTGACACCTCTCCACAAGTTATGTTGGAATTGAGTAGGCTTTTATTTTCTTTCCTGCTTTCACATCTCAGTGATTTTATTTAACTCCACACAACTACATATAAAAACAAACACATGCTTTTAGCTTTGTGATGCTCAGCTCTCTCTCTCTCTCTCTCTCTCTCTCTCTCTCTCTCTCTCTCTCTCTCTCTCTCTCTCGTGACTCTCTTCTTTCTTATCATTTTTGTTGTAGAGAAACACAGAACAATCATTAAACCGATTTTACACAGTAAATATCACCACTTACTGTTCCTGGCTCTGCACACCATTCACAAACCAAATCCTGTTTCATTCAGGTAGTGTCTGTGGTGCAGAATTACTTTGTACTTAAGTGTTAATGCACTGTACTCTATACTGTAGCATGGGTGCTATCCATGGTGCTAAACGATGCAAATCACGGCTTGTGACATTTTTCGACTTACGATCCTCATGTAGTTTTGGCCTATGACTGGTCAAGCTGGTTACGCATATTTCTGGCTGCGCGTACAGTACATGCGGTTGTCGTCATACTTGTTTGCGCCTGTGGAAAGCCAAGGGAAGCCAGTTTGCATACTTGTGTGTTTTCCTTGCATTTTGTCCAAGAGTGAAGTGAGCCCATTTAGTGAAGACATACAGTAGCACCCAGCGTCCCAAGAATGTTTGTATCGTTCGTATTAATGAATTAACCATGATTACATAAACACAGGACTTTTATTTCATTTGTAGGTGTTAACAAAACTCAAGAGATTCTGAGAGAAAGTCTCACGAGAGTAAAAACGTAGAACTAAAACACAACTGAGGGCAAAACATCATAGGGGAATAGATTATAATGTATACAACGGCATATAAAAATGTTCGGCTGCCTTATAAATAACTATTTTGACCATGTTATCAAGGAAAAAACTGAGTCACTTTCAGTTTTGTTTGGTGCCGAGAGCAATCATAAATTTATGTTAAGCGAGGTTTAATGTCTGTTTATTTTATTTAATTTACATGTGTTTTCTAAATGTTTTTATTGTTTTTATATACAACAATATAATTATAGTGTTGGAAAAGGGTAATATTGGTAATATTGTTTGGTGGCTGGAATTATTTCCTATGAGAAAATCTGTTTCACTGTATGAAAATTCTGCCTTAAGAACTCGCCTCTGGAACATTAAATTCGTATGTCGAGGTACTGCCTTACATTTTTACAGAATATGTGCTACCCATGATGCTGACCTTTCCACTTCAGTACATTTCTCCATGGTTCATGGTGCTGACCTGTCCATTTGAGTACTTTTCTACATAATCTGTGCTGTCTATTGAGCTATAATCTAATTCTGTACTTTACTATAATATTCTGTGTTGTAACATAATAAACTGAACATCATTGTAACACTAAACACCAGAAGGTTCTGATAAAATCAGCTTGTTGGTGTGATACTGTAATTATTTACTGAACAGACAGCAGTGTCCTTCAGCAGAAGGCTTACAAACTTTAGCTCTGTTAGTTAAAAATTGAGCTCCACAAGGTTCAGTGTTAGGACCTTTAGTATTTCATATTCATAAAAAGCCAACTTGGCCTAAAATTGAGCGAGATGCAAGTGTCCATCTTTACATAAGTGACAGTTATGTACTGTTTGACACAACCTGAAACACAGACTCTTCTCAAACTTCAAAAAGCATTTGATATCATGCAGCAATCCCTAACTGATTTAAAGGTTGTGGCTACTCACCCCTAGGTGTGTCGGTGTAACTAAGGTGTGTAACTAAGGTGTGTCCATAGGTCAACTGTATGCCCACTATATGTTTCCATAAGTCTATCTGTCATCTTTGTGGCTTTGTCTAGTCAATCATAGGCAAATGTAATGGCATTGTGTCACATGATGGCATGGAGGTTTAAGGGCTCCCTTAACAGCAATACCCAGGTTGGTATCGCTGTTAATGGAACCTTAATTTTTTTTTTTCTGCAGTTATTTGTTGAAAACTGTTCAACAATGTTGTCCGATGTTATAATCATTTAATGGTTGGAAGCATTCACAAGGTAATGAACAGTGGGGTTAATGATGTTAAGACAGAGCATTTTAATGTAATGCATATGTTTACTCGTGGTTATTGACTGTCTTTCTGGAGAGATCTGATAATCCATGCAGCTCACTATAAAGCTATTATTAGGTAATCATCGTTATCTGCTCAGCCTTTGGTGCTTCACTGCTGCATTTTGCATTTGCATTCTTTTATTTATAAAGCCATGATGGGATTATTAAAATATTATTTATGTTCTTAGATGGTAAAGAATGTTGAAAAGTAATTATGCTAATGGGACTCAGTGTTAGAAGTGAGTTTGAAAAAGCGCCTTAAAGTAGGCTACTGATTTTGTCCACCGTTACAAGCACAATCATCACACTGCAACAGATTCATAATATCAGAAAAAAGGAAGGCAACAACCCATATTAAACTCAAATCTACACAGAAACCCTAAGGCTTTCTTTTAATGATGCGAATAGGTCGTGGTTTGAAAAACTGGGGATGAGTGTAATTACGAAGCGAGTACATTGGGCAGCGTCCAGCCTGTTAATGAGTTCGAGTGCAGAGCAGTTGGTCAGCAGGTCTGACTTCACTCTCTATAATAAAGCTCGGTGATGTTCCGAGGGCCATGTGCCACAAAGACGGATGTCTCACCCCTCCCTGTCTAACCTTCTAACCTCAAAACACATCATCTCTCAACCTGTGCCAAACCCCAACGCTGCACGCTCAGAGTCAGTCGATCGGATCGCCTGTCTTTTATGACCCCGCTGACCCCCTGCGATTTTTCCGAGCGTTCCCCACAAGGCTTTGCGCTAGCGAAGGGCACAAATCTGTCATCTTTACTGCAGCCTGAGATCTTTACCTCTACGCTGTCTCTCCCTCTCTCTTTGCCTGTCTGTCTTTCAGAGTGCTTAGAGGAATAATCTCACTCACATTATACAGCAGGCCTTCAGTTGAAAGAGTTCAGGGAGTCCCAGTTGTATTTGCACTTCTTAATGGCTATTAGATGTGCCTTCGCTTGCTTCCTCTTGTTCTCCAGCTCATGGTTGTAGACTTTTTTGTCTCTGTTATGTTTCAGTGTTTGATGTCTTTTTTTTATCGCTTGGAACTTTTTCCTTTTCAATAATTTTCATGAAACCTTATTAAAACATTATATGCATGTGTGTTTGTTTTTATTTTTACAAGATTGTTAATATGCACACTGTCTGTACATACCCTCCCTTCTTAATTAACTCGATTCATACCCATGAATATTTTATGCTGTTTCAGACTATAGTATTGACATTCTCCAAGCAAGAGGGGAAAGTGCTCTAGAGAACAGGGGTTCCTATTGTATCTGTGTGTGAAAATGTTGTAATCTAGGTCAGAGCTTATGGACTTTAATGTATTTCATGTTTTTATTTATTTTTTTAATCTTGATGTATTTTGTTTGGCTCATGTGTTAGAAGAAACCCAAAACCTTTTCAATACGGTGAAAACTTTTTGAAAAAGAATTGTGATTCTTTGCTAATGACATCATAACGTCGAGCCGGTGTGGACGTGTCCTTAACTGTTAATAAGATCATGAGGTAAATGTTCTTCTGTTTTGGACACCTGGAGATCTCAGCTGAAAAAAAGCAAAGCCTTAACTGTTGAATGTTGCGTCCTGCTTTTGTGGTCCACTGAATCTAGTTGGTTTGGAGTTTTATGGTGAGATCCTAAGACACATTCCATATCTTTTGATTATTTTCTAATCCTCTTTTCTTTTTATCCCTTCTATTTTTTTTTTTTTGCTCCATGCTCTTTTATGTTCTCGCTGTTATCGTTTATTTGAATCTTTCCTAATCCTCACTTTTTAAAGGATGGATACGTGCAGTTCCAATAAATGAAGAATTATCTCAGCATTTTTTTTTTTCATCAATGGGTATGTGATAGATTGAAGTCTGTCCATGAATTAGCAATAAGTTATTGACATACATACTGTACAGCCTGAGCATTAAAATTTTTGTGTCGTTGCACAAAACTGGTAAAAAAAAAAGTGCAATGATTCATGGCGTCTTTTTTTTTATTTTTATTTTTTTTATTTATACATTTGTGTATATATAGGACACTGCAGTGGGAACATCAATCTTCATGGTCAACGCTACAGACCCAGACCAAGGCACTGGAGGGAGTGTGCTTTTCTCTTTCCAGCCTCCGTCTCCGTTCTTCTCCATTGATGGAGCCAGAGGAATCGTCACTGTGTTGAGACGTCTGGATTATGAAATTACCAGTGCCTACCAGCTCACTGTCAATGCCACGGTAAAGATACAATACTGCACACACACACACACACACACACACACACACACACACACACACACACACACACACACACACACACATTTATAAAAAAATTAAAATAAAAAAGTAAAAAAAAAATAAATCAGACATTATGTGGATCAAAAAAGCTTATTATGGAGATCAGATATATATATATATATATATATATATATATATATATATATATATATATTGCAATATAATTCATTACTTAATTAAGTGATTTATTCATTTGTCTGTTTGTAGCGTTCTATAGGTTGAATTTTGCCCATATGAGATGATTATACAGTATTTCTTAAACAATCGAATACCATTTAAGAATACAGTGTCGGATATGCACATAAAAATGTTTTCTATAATGTACAGCACAATAAACGTTTACATTTTACAGGACTTTGGTATTATGTTCGTACTAAAACATTTCTGATTTACTGATATCTGTATTCCAACTCAAGGCGGCGCAGTGGTGTAGTGGTTAGCACTGTCGCCTTGCACCTCCAGAGTCTGGGGTCGATTCCCCGGCCAGGCTCGATTCCCGTCTCTGTGTGCATGGAGTTTGCATGTTCTCCCCGTGCTTGGTGGGTTTCCTCCGGGTACTCCGGTTTCCTCCCACAGTCCAAAGATATGCAGGTTAGGCTAATTGGCGTTCCTAAATTGCCCGTAGTGTGTGATTGGGTGTGTGAGTATGTGTGTATGTGTGTGTGCCCTGCGATAAACACAGGATTAAGCGGTATAGAAAATGAATGAATGAATGTATTCCAACTCAAAATTAGATGTTACAGAAAAATATTTGTATGCCAGAAAAGTAAGCAGCATATTACGTACAGTAAGTGACCACTTTTCAAGAAACAAGAAAAAAAAAAGAAAGAAAAAAATGGAGGGTGCCAGGTTTTTCATGCAAAAAACAAGCAGGGCAACAGTCAAAGTCCTTAGGAGAACCGTGGGTGGTTCTCCAGGATGCTCAGTAAAACTTAGTAGCTAATTTTCTTATAAAACTGCACAACTTGTACCTCAGACTAAAGGGTCCTCAAACCGTTGTTATACTAAATACTGACTTTGTTTCATTAATTACTGTTTTCTGGGTTATATCATTCATTAGCATGTGCTTAAGACTTTTGCAAAGTACTAAAATTTTATCTAGACCAAATAATTTTTCATTTAGATTAACTGACAACATATGATGGATCATGCAGTAGTAGTTTCTGTGTTCCACTTTATATTAACATTTTTTTTTTAAACTAAGCATAGAAGTGCTCAGCCGGTCCTCCCCATAATTTCATCATTCTGGATAAGTGTAATGTTTACATCTCGATGGCTTGTGTTTACATCTCGATGGCTTATTGAGACCGAATGGGAAATCCACCAAACTGTGTAAAACCATGATTAGGAACCTTGTCCTCATTTTGTCTTATGTTGCGCATTAACACAAATTTGTGTGTTTATTTTATTTCTGTTACAGGACCAGGACAAGGTTCGTCCTCTCTCCAGTCTGGCTAACTTGGCCATTACTCTGTCTGACATTCAGGACATGGACCCCATCTTCACCAACCTGCCGTATAGCACCAATGTAGAAGAGGAAGCACCGCTGGTCAGTAAGCTCACACGCACACATACACACACACACGCTCATGTTACACTTCTAAACTGGAATCGGAAATATCCGATATTTCATTTCATTCACATCCCAACAACTTCTTACTTTTTTCACAATCCTGAATTCACAGACTGATTCCATCTTTACTGGTGTGATTTTAATTCACTCACAAAGCCTGTTTTAGAAGTAATGATGCTAAAACAGGGGCCATAATAAGCCTCTGTTTCTAAATAAGACTAATAGTAGTAATTGACCACTATGTTATAGGGTAAGAGCAGAAGAGTGCCGAATGGGATGCATTCCATGCACTTTGGTAGAGCACATTTCGAGGCACTATATTTTGTTGAAAAATGTGATTGAGCCATCTCTACCATTTGGTTGAGGTATCCTATATTGAAAAATAAAAAAGAAACACCACATATTGTTGTCTGTTTAATTGCTTCATACTATACTACTGTACAAGGAATAACGTGGATCTAATGGCTAAAACATTTGTTTGGGTATTTGTACTGTAAATGCATGGGTACTTTTACCGTGAAGTGACAACTCAACCGTTTGGAAGAGGTCAATACTGGGGTCAGTTAAAATAAATAAATAAAAGCATTGATTGTTGTTATGACAACGCTAAAGAAATAAAAATTCCTGCATGTTTTTTAAGGGATGATGTTAAAGTGTTAAACGTAGATTTCACACACACACACAGACGCACACACACACACACACACACACACACACACACACACACACACACACACACACACACACACACACACAGTGAAATGTCAGAATTTCTATTTGCATGAATATTAAGAGTATGTGACAGAAATGAAAGTTGGTGGCTGGCCGTTTCATCTAATCAAGGTCAGACAGAGGGAGAGAGAGAAAGAGAGAGAGGTTTTCCCGCTTGCCGATTCTTGGCTCTCTGACTGAGGAAAATCTACTATGACAAATGTATGATATGGGTTGCCAAATCCTCTCTGGCTTTAAGCACTAGTCCCCTAAAGCCTGAATTCATTCCATTAAAAAAAAAAAATGCATTTCTTAAACAGTTTCTGCAGACTAAAATAAATCTCTTTGCACACTATTCGTTTTTTGTTGTTGTTGTTGTTGTTTTTATTTGTTGTGTTGCTGTATATTGTATTCCATTGGTAACAAATGGATGTGTCAGGGACGGACAAATCATAAATACATTATCTAGCCCTCCAGGCAAACAGAAGATCCAGTGTGCTGCCCAGTCTTATGTACTGGCTGCCCAGAATCTGTATGGCCGGCTAGTTAGCATGTTAAGAGCATTAATACGGTACAGACGGAGGGGAACGAACAAGGGTCTGGATTCCAGCGGAGGAGAAGACGGGGTAGACATAGTCTTCATAAACAGTCTGCTGATAAACTATTTGATGTAACACACTGAAACAAAATGCACCAAGTCATTGGCAAACCCTTTGATTATGGCTTGCTTCTTGTTTTAAAGTATAAACCATCCGTTTTGAAAATACTGCAACAGCAAAGACAGTTTTGTTTATTTATTTTGTTGTTGTTGTTTACGCAACTTGGAACTTCGCCGCTTTTGGTGGCAGCGCGTCTAGTTTCGGGTCGTGATGAAGTTCCCTCCAAATCAGATCGGATGCGTTTCTCTGTAAATGCATCGTTTTAGCATAAAAAATAAAAAATAAAAAAAAAGGAATTTAAAAGACACAGACACACAAACAAAGCACACAAATACACATTGTATGTTAGTGAAGTATCTAAACTGTTGTTTTGCAGTTCAGTGTCTTTATATTGACATTTCAAGCCTTTTAGTGTCGAACACCATTTGGCTGTCATACTTCATCCCGGGAGGGAGGAGGAGAGAGACAGAGAGAGAGAGAGAGAGAGAGAGACAGAGAGAGAGACAGAGAGAGAGAGAGAGACTTATTGTGAAGATGAGTATTTGGCTGAGTGAGCATTGTATTTGTGGACAGCAGAGGAACGGCTCTCAAATAATTTCAGCATCATTTCCCTTTTCTCTCACTCATCCTCCTTTTCCCCCTCTCTCTCTCTCTCTCTCTCCCCCTCTCTCTCTCTCTCTCTCTCTCTCAGCAAGGTAAATCGTATGTAATTGGTGCAGGCTGCTCTTTTAGTACTTATGATGCATGATGAAAGACTTCTTAAATGGTTCAAATCTCTTTCTCACTCTCTCTCACACACACACACACACACACACACACATACAATAAGTGGACTTTTAAACAGGTATTTAGGCTTAGATGGAGGTGTTTTTTTGCGAATGTCATAAAGTGAGCAGTAACCAATAGCCCAGAATAATCAGGTCAGAGTGTCCCTGAATGAATGCAAAAAAAAAGTTTGAGAACTGTGCTCTACAATGTGTGTGTGTGTGTGTAGTCATTGTGTGTGTGAGTGAGCGTAAGGGGGTAAATAGAATAATAAAATATCTATTTTCTTTAAATTGCTCTTTTCTGGTGATTGTCTCCTTGCCGAGAATGAACTGTTTTACAATAAGGCCCAGCAGGATTGTGTTAAATCAGTGTGGGAGTGGATTTGTGCCTCCTGAAGGTATAAGTGATGAAGTTTGACAGTGTGAATGGATCTGAGTGTATTCAAGCATTTCGCCAACAAGTTGAGGGTTGAGGAGTTTTTTTTTTTTTTTGTGTGTCCAATAATGCCTCACATCAGTTGCTCCAAGGAAAGCTTCCTGCTCTGTTGCCAAGCCTGTTAAGTTAAGCCAAGCCTTTATTTATCACGTACACCTTACTGCACTGCGAATTTCTTCATTCGTCGCATATCTCCGGGTTTTTTGTTAGGAGGCCGGGATCAGATCACAGGGTCAGCGATTATACTGCGCCCCTGGACCAGACAATGTTAAGGTACTTGCTTAAGGGCCCAACAGCGGCAACTTGGAGGAGCTGGGGCTTAAAACACTGACCTTCCAATCAGCAACCCAAAGCCTTAACACACTGAGCTTCCCATACAAATGTAATTCTGCAGGTAAAACCATTTGGATTTAGAGTAATCAAACCTAAATTCTTAAAACTATTCCTGGTCAAAAATATACATGATATTTTCTTCTGAAAAACACTTCACAGACATGTCTGGGTGCATACAGTAATGCTGCTGTAATGACTAAGCGTGTGTGTTACATACTTACTAACTATCTCTTGTTGTGTGTGTCTGCAGGGTTTTGAGGTGCGTAAGATCAGAGCGATCGACCAGGATCTGGGCAAACCTCGAGGCATTGGATACACCATCGTATCAGGTCAGTGTGAGCCTTAACCCTTGACTCTTTAATGAAAACAGCGTTTTTTCGACAGTAGCAAGAGATGTAGAAGCAAGGTTTAGAGTGTGAGGTAGGAAAAAAGCCAAAAACATTACCAAGCAAATCACAACAACTGTCATTGGCTGATGTTGAGCCGCTGCATTACACTCAACAAAGGAGAAAAAATTCAATGATTGGACGAAATCATGCACGTAGAAGTTCCTGTAGAACCAGAGTCGCTTGTGGCAGACTAAACTAAACCCCTGATTGGCTGATATTATGTCTGTCTTTGCTAATGCCATGAAAATAACTTTCAATACATGGAAATATTTAATTAGCTGCAATACAAGCACTTGATTAAGATAATTTTTGGCTGGTTTGGCAAACCATTTGGCTTTGAGCCACCTTTTATTAACATTATCTCTGCTGTGTCGAGCCAATCTGAATCTGCACTGTATCCTCCAGGAATGGCCAGAGAAAGGCTGTTTTATTATGGAACCTATTACAGCATTACAGTGCATTAAGGTAAATTTGCTAAAGAGCGTGTCTATTAATTATTGATCACATTTCGTTATTAATTCACATCAGATTTGAAATATTTTACTCCTATTCTTTTTTTAATGTGTGACTTCTGTAGATTGCATCCAACAGGTGTTTGTTGTTTTCCACATTTTATTTTTTACATTAAATATTTGTTCAGTATAGTTAAAGGGCTGAAGTGTCTTCTAAACTACAGTAAAATACAATGAGAGATGTATCTCTTGACAGTCTTAATAAAAGTTTCGGTTTTAGAACAGGTCTATGGTTTAGTAATGTAAAATTAAAATTAATTCAAAGTCTACATTGCAGTAGATGATACTGTGTACTGTTCTGATTTTCTGCTTTTTTGCCACATTAGTGTTTAGCTGTTGGGCCGAGTTTTGGTCAACATTTTAAATGACTCTTTGGCTTCGTTCACATTACAAGCCACGTTGTTCAATTCAGTTCATATTACATTCACATTACAAGCCACATTGTTCAATTCAGTTCATATTACATTCACATTACAAGCCATGTTGTTCAATTCAGTTCAGATTACGTTCACGTTAAAAGCCACGTTGTTCAATTCAGTTCAGATTACGTTCACATAACAAGCCACGTTGTTCAGTTCAGTTCAGATTACGTTCAAATTACAAGCCATTTGTTCAGTTCAGTTCAGATTACGTTCACAATACAAGCCACATTGTTCAATTCAGTTCAGATTACGTTCACATTACAAGCCACATTGTTCAATTCAGTTCAGATTACATTCACATTACAAGCCACATTGTTCAATTCAGTTCACATTACGTTCACATTACAAGCCACTTGTTCAGTTCACTTCAGATTACGTTCACATTACAAGACACTTGTTCAATTCCGTTCAGATTATGTTCACATAACAAGCCACGTTGTTCAATTCAGTTCAGATTACATTCACATTACAAGCCACATTGTTCAATTCAGTTCACATTACGTTCACATTACAAGCCACTTGTTCAGTTCACTTCAGATTACATTCACATTACAAGCCACATTGTTCAATTCAGTTCACATTACGTTCACATTACAAGCCATTTGTTCAGTTCACTTCAGATTACGTTCACATTACAAGACATTTGTTCAATTCCGTTCAGATTACGTTCACATTAAAAGCCACGTTGTTCAATTCAGTTCAGATTACGATCACATAACAAGCCACGTTATTCAGTTCAGTTCAGATTACGTTCACATTACAAGCCACTTGTTCAATTCAGGTCAGATTACAGTACGTTCACATTACAAGTAATGTAAAATTAAAATTAATTCAAAGTCTACATTGCAGTAGATGATACTGTGTACTGTTCTGATTTTCTGCTTTCTTGCCACATTAGTGTTTAGCTGTTGGGCCGAGTTTTGGTCAACATTTTAAATGACTCTTTGGCTTCGTTCACATTACAAGCCATGTTGTTCAATTCAGTTCATATTACGTTCACATTACAAGCCACATTGTTCAATTCAGTTCAGACTACATTCACATTACAAGCCATGTTGTTCAATTCAGTTCAGATTACGTTCACGTTAAAAGCCACGTTGTTCAATTCAGTTCAGATTACGTTCACGTTAAAAGCCACGTTGTTCAATTCAGTTCAGATTACGTTCAAATTACAAGCCATTTGTTCAGTTCAGTTCAGATTACGTTCAAATTACAAGCCATTTGTTCAGTTCAGTTCAGATTACATTCACAATACAAGCCACATTGTTCAATTCAGTTCAGATTACGTTCACATTACAAGCCACATTGTTCAATTCAGTTCAGATTACGTTCACATTACAAGCCACATTGTTCAGTTCAGATCAGATTGCGTTCACATTACAAGCCAGATCGGATTTGCATGACGTGACCGTTCATCTTAATTTCGAGTGACTTTTATGTGACTCTGTCCTCTGAAACGGCATGTGTCTTTCATGAGTCAAATTATCTCAAACACTGTCCTACTTCTGTAGGTTATCTCAAATTTTGCTTGAGAAAACTCATTGCCACAAATATCTACTAAATCATTAATTTTTTCCTTAGACTGAACACTTCCTCAGCTGTTCTCCATAGTTGAAATGAAACCCATGTGCTGCCAGTTGCATGAATCTGAATGTTCTCTGACAAGTCTCATGGTGAATAGCTGCACTGGAAAATGACTCAGATCTGATCTGAATAACAGATTTGTACTTTCAGAACTTTTTATGGTGAAAGTAATACATGAGTAATTTTAATGTGAATGTAGGTATTGTAACATTTAACATTCTACTTTTCTCTGCACGTCAATACACATTATTTCCACTTGGAGCACTAGTGTATGCGATATACCACCATCAGAAGTTAATACCTAGACTTGGACTTTTCATGACTTTAGGATTAAATTGACCTAAGCTTTGCGGTCTATATTTATAATCAATATATAATGTTATTCAGTCTGTGTTCCTACAGTTCTGAAGTTCACACGATACTTTCTGTAATACCCTTGAACAACTTGTGTAAGTCTATATTTCAAGTCAATCTGGCAAAACCTATTTGATTTCACTGTTTTGAATCTCATTTCTACAAACCGGATTCCAAAAAAGTTGGGACACTAAACAAATTGTGAATAAAAACTGAATGCAATGATGTGGAGATGGCAAATGTCAATATTTTATTCAGAATAGAACATAAATCACGGAACAAAAGTTTAAACTGAGAAAATGTATCATTTGAAGGGAAAAATATGGTGAATCAAAATGTCATGGTGTCAACAAATCCCAAAAAAGTTGGGACGAGGCCATTTTCACCACTGTGTGGCATCTCCCCTTCTTCTTACAACACTCAACAGACGTCTGGGGACCGAAGAGACCAGTTTCTCAAGTTTAGAAATAGGAATGCTCTCCCATTCTTGTCTAATACAGGCCTCTAACTGTTCAATCGTCTTGGGCCTTCTTTGTCGCACCTTCCTCTATATCAGTGGTTCTCAAAGTGTGGGGCGCGCCCCACTAGTGGGGAATACAGACATGACAGGTGGGGCGCAATGAACGGGAGGAAATAACAGGAAAGTACCTATTCTAATTCATGCTTTTCTTTATTGATAATGAAGAGCGTACGCTCAAAACTAAACAATCACACACAAATAAATGGATCATTAATACAAGTAAATTTAAAATAACATCAGTTGTGGGCCGGGAGAAAAAGTGGAACCATAGTGGAACAATAACGGTTTAACTTCGGGCCAACTTCAGCAGCTGCTCGAATCACAAACCTGCGCGAGCCACTGGGCAGCGCTGCGCGACTCTGACAGAAATAAACCGCGCCGACCATCAAAATACATTTTCTGGGATGCGCACGTACAAACCAGGCATGGCACGGCGGAAACAATAATAAACAGTCCTGACATTTTAAATAGTTTGTAAATAAAAACATAGTGGGTCGCATTCGAGCGGCGCTGCGCGATCCACCGGGCTGCGCAAATAAACCAGATCATCACTGCGCTATCCAGATAGTCGCGCTGCGCTGTATTTGCGCAGATATTTGGTTCAATCGGGTGCCGCGGTTTCGTCCCACTTTTGATGTGTTTGGCTTCACATTCACTTCGACAATGGAAGAAGACGAGCAGTGAGCTTGCTTATATGTGACAAAACCAACAACGAGGAGATTGTAAAGAAAAAAGGTGCCTCGTCTGTGGTGTGGAATTAGTTTGGGTATAAGAAAAGTGATACGAATGAGATGAACATGATCCACTTTAAACATGTGGATTGCACAACCCTGGACATTACCATTCTTTTCCTACTCGTACAGCTGCTCTTATTGTTCACATATTCTTCATATATTTTCTATATTGTGTATTGTTGTACAGTTATTTTATTTTAACTTTAGTTTTTATATTTTATTTTATTCATTCCTAGTTAAATTTACCCCCTATTTTATTTTTCATATTTATTTCCTATTCATAGTCTTTTATTTTAAGGTTTGAATTAAATAGAATTTTTTAATTTGATTTGCAAGGTACGCAAGTTCACTGTTTTAACAAGTGGTGGAAACACGTCAAACCTCTTCTATCATCTGAAATCCAAGCATCCAAACGAATATGGCCAAAGTAAAAAAAAAATGCGGCAAACCTCAGCAATTCACAGTTTATATAAAATTACATTATGTAAAACAGTTTCTTTGTGTTTGAATTTTTATTTATGCATTTTCAGATACAAATTGCTATATTGTGATTATATATATTGTAGCGTTTTTCAACACTAGCAGGAATCTTGGAGGACGAGTGACCTTGGTGGCTACCCAATGTAATGACTGGGAGTATTTTATTAACTCAGCACAAGCATAAACACACAGGTCAAACACACATACCACATGCTTAAACATGGCCGAAGCCACTAACCTAAAACCAACATCCCACCCACGGTGAACACAAACATAATGCTGGACCAAAGCCGGCGATCGCCAGCCCCGCCCACGCCACAATATATATTGTTACCGAGGTAGAAAATAGCTTCTACTGTGATAGAAGATTTTGGTTATATCGCCCACCACTAATGAAGCCTAACTTGCTTCATGGTGAGTATTGTGGGGGCAGAGGAGAGACCTGTGTGTGTTTTGTGTCTTATACCGCTGGCAGCAGACCGCATGAGACCCAACAAATTAGGAAGACACTTAGAGACAGCACACGTTAATAAGCCACTCGACTTCTTTCAAAGAAAGCTGGCAGAATACAGACAGCAGGAGAATCGCATGGTAAAATCTGAATCAGTGGACAGCAAAGCACAAATGGCTTCATTCAAAGTTGCATACAGTATTGGCCAGTGCAAAAAAACTACAAACGATTGCTGAGCAGCTAATAAACATGTTGTCAGTTATGCAAAGATAAGTGACAACGTAAGCCTTTTATAACAATTGCACGTGTATTTTATCTGTTTTTAACTTGGTGTTGTTTGATCTTATTGGTTTAGAAATTGATATTTCAATAAACAGTAAACTTGGCAGATTTCGTTATTATTTTGTTGACAAGTGGGGCTTGAAAATTTGCTCACCCCATTAAGTGGGGAATGACAGAAAAAGTTTGAGAACCACTGCTCTATATGATGCGCCAAATGTTCTCTATAGGGGAAAGATCTGGACTGCAGACTGGCCATTTCAGTACCCGGATCCTTCTCCTACGCAGCCATGATGTTGTGATTGATGCAGAATGTGGTCTGGCATTATCTTGTTGAAAAATGCAGGGTCTTCCCTGAAAGAGATAACGTCTGGATGGGAGCATATGTTGTTCTTGAACCTGAATATATTTTTCTGCATTGATGGTGCCTTTCCAGACATGCAAGCTGCCCATGCCACACGCACTCATGCAACCCCAGACCATCAGAGATGCAGGCTTCTGAACTGAGCGTTGATAACAACTTGGGTTGTCCTTGTCCTCTTTGGTCTGGATGACATGGCGTCCCACATTTCCAACAAGAACTTCGAATCGTGACTCGTCTGACCACAGAACAGTCTTCCATTTTGCCACACTCCATTTTAAATGATCCCTGGCCCAATGAAAACGCCTGTGCTTGTGTATCTTGCTTAGAAATGGCTTCTTCTTTGCACTGTAGAGTTTCAGCTGGCGACGGCGGATGGCACGGTGGATTGTGTTCACTAACGATGGTTTCTGGAAGTATTCCTGAGCCCATTCTGTGATTTCCTTTACACTAGCATTCCTGTTTGTGGTGCAGTGTCGTTTAAGGGCCCGGAGATCACGGGCATCCAGTATGGTTTTGCGCCCTTGACCCTTACGCACAGAGATTGTTCCAGATTCTCTGAATCTTCGGATGATATTATGCACAGTTGATGATGATAACTGCAAAGTCTTTGCAATTTTTCGCTGGGTAACACCTTTCTGATATTGCTCCACTATCTTTCTGCGCAACATTGTGGGAATTGGTGATCCTCTACCCATCTTGGCTTCTGAGAGACACTGCCACTCTGAGAAGCTCTTTTTATACCCAATCATGTTGCCAATTAACCTAATTACTGTTAATTGGTCTTCCAGCTCTTCGTTATGCTCAAATTTACTTTTTCCAGCCTCTTATTGCTACTTGTCCCAACTTTTTTGGGATTTGTTGACACCGTGAAATTTGGAATGAACATATTTTTCCTTCAAAATGATACATTTTCTCGGATTAAACTTTTCATCTGTCATCTATGTTCTATTCTGAATAAAATATTGACATTTGCCATCTCCACATCATTGCATTCAGTTTTTATTCACAATTTGTTTAGTGTCCCAACTTTTTTGGAATCCGGTTTGTAATAAGCGAACAGTGAACACCAGCGAAACTGTCTAAGCTAGCATCAGCAGAGATACAAGCAAATTTCCTCCTATCTTCTATGTTATATCTTGATTTGACATTTTTATTTGACTCATGCATAAATGCCACAGTGGAATAACTTAAAAAGAAAAGCCACATCAGCTAAGTTTCGGCCCATTGTTCACTTCTCAGCCAAATCAAAAGGAACAGGCAGGGGTGTTAATTAGAGTAATTATTACATGTAACATTTCTCCTTTCTTTCACTTGGATTCTGAGTAATGTCAGTGTGAAAGGCCTGTCTGAATAGCCTGAGACGCACACCACCACCACCACCACCTGTCAACTCGCCAGCAACAGGAGACCAGCATAAATTTTTTAAAATGTGTTTTCTCTCTTTTAAATTTTTTTTATTCTTTGTGTGTGTGTGTGTGTGTGTGTGTGTGTGTGTGTGTGTGTGTGTGTGTGTGTGTACGTGATTGAGAAACCTTTTAAAATAAGCTGAGTCCAGGAGCACCTTTACATGTCACACTGTTATGTAGATAAAAAAAAAGACAAGATTGCAGTATGTGAAGGTTCAATAAGCCACGACACATATGATTGTAATGTATCTTTTCAGCAGATATTAGAGTAAAGCTATCTGATTCAACAGATTTTTACACATTTGACATATTTCTCTTATATCTGGAGCTGTGAACCACAGGTAGAATCGAATCGATAGCGATTTTTCTATTTCGTTTCAGAAGCACTGATGTTTACTTTATATAGGTTTTGAAGTATTAGAAACTGCAAAAAGTATCAAATATGTAATTTGTGTTGTTGATTGTTTAAATTTTTTTGGAAATCATCTGCACCACACTCCAGCCCATTAGATGGCAGTATTGCACCAACCAACCATAAAGTCAGAAGAAGAAGTGGTAATCTTACAAAAGCAGAGTAGTATTTTTGTTTTTTCTGCAAAAGCAATAGGATATGTTAAGGTATTCCTTGATTTTAGAGAATGTAACGGTTTAAGTTACATTGTGTATGACTCAATTCTGAATCAAAAACAGACCCACCGACCAACAAAATAAAAAAAATCACAGCTCTACTTATATACCACAGCGATTTTCCAACATCACCTATTTTTGTCACTTTTACGTGCTTACAGTTACCTTTAAAGTTGTAATTTTGTTTTCAACCACGACTACACCCACCCCACCCCACCCTAACCGAATCTGAGCCGCTCAGCTGCGACGGACTCACTGGGGTTGATTGAAAGGAGGTGAAGTGTTGTCAGGCTATTCATTACAGTTCACCTTGCAGGCACTGATCGGCTTTAACACTCGCAACCCGCTTCTTTAATATGACGCATGCTGTGTTAGGAGGTTAAGCCAGTGAGTTAAGAATGTGTTTGTTCTTTCAGTCCGGTCAAGTGATTTAATGCTGCAGGAAAGTTCTGCTATTTCACACATCATGCTCATTACTCCTATCACTCAGCTCATACAGAATGCACTCCATCCTTCACTTTGTCCGGTCTGCATTTAGGTTTCAGATAAACCGCAAGTCAGAATGAAGGATTTGATAAGTGTGACGTAGCTGCAAATGTCCACATTCAAGGACACGGTGCGCCGGTGCATTTCAAACACACTCTGTTTGGCGTGGTTTATGCGAGAGAATGATATCCGGCATCTGGAACTGAGCGTGTCGGCTGATAAACCCGGCCAGAACAAGTTAGCACGAGCTCATAAACATAACGATTATCCTGGATTCATGCGTGTTGTGCTACTTTAATTAAAATGTAAGACACTGGGGCAACTTTTATCGCACGGTTCATTCGTACGTTTTACTTACACTTACTGGGACGTTGTGGTTCTGCATGATCAAGATTTAAACAAATTTAAAGGAGCCCTTTGCAGGTTTTAAAGTATTCCGCAGTGAAGGAAGCTGTGAGGTTACTGTACAGTATGCACATGTCTGTGTATGTGTTACTGTGAGAAAAAAAGCCTGCATGAGACATTATATTAGATGAGCTACAGATTCAGTTTTTTGAGGCGGTAAAGTAAATTTTTTAATCCATATATTAAAGGTTGTCATATTCAAGGTCGCATTACAAAATAAATCCAAAACAAACGCGAAAAGCACAAACATCTAAACATCATCTTTTCACTGCTATCAACATGACACAGATTAGGAAATAAAAAAAAGTTCAAGAGGAAACAGGGAGACAGTGTATAGAGAAAAGAAGACAAGGATGTGAGCTTTGTTCTATGAGTGATCTGTTTGCAAGATGAGTGAGAGAAAGAGAGAGAGAGACAGAGAGAGAGAGAGAGAGAGCATCCTTTGTGTCTTTTCTCTGGATGTAGCTAGGAATATTTTAGAGCAGGTTTTTTTTCTGTTACTGCTCACTCTTAAAATGAGGGATGGAGAGAATCTAGGGATAAAGAGATAGAAAAGGGGAGACTGGGGGAATTTAGATGAGAGCAGCCCGGTATACTGTAGGTGTGCATAAGGATCCAATCAAATGGTCAAGGGGTCAGGGATTGTACTCTCATGCTGGGTAGGATCGGTCCGAGCTCAGATTATAACTACACCAATAGGAATACAACATGAAAATCGAAGTGAGTGTGTGAGAGAGAAGGAGAAAGAGGGGAGAGAAGGAGGGAGTAGAAAAGTGCCCTTCCATCGTCTTTAACAGACGTACCAAACCATTAGGAGAGTGTCATACTGAAAGCAACATGTAATTTCCCCAAACACAGACATGCTAATAGCAAAATCAATTGTACTCCGATCATTAGTGTGAGCATCCTGAAGCCGTTCCCTCCCTGCAAAGCAATGACCAGCTGATTCTGCTCAACAAAGGATCAGTATTAGAGATGTCGGAGATCTGCACACACTGGGCACTTCATTAAGCACTGGATTTGACCCACCTTTGAGTCTGGCAGTGGTGACTCAAATGGTTAAACTGTGGGTTACTGAAGGTCTGGTGGTTCCAGCCCAAGAACCACCAAGTTGCCACTACTGAGCTCTTGCGCAACACCCTTAACCCTACCTGCTCCTGGGGCTCTGTAACCTGGCTGACCCTGTTGCCTTCAGAACTGCCAACAATTCTTTGTGGTATAGATTCGACAAGGTAATGGAAACATTTAGAGCATCACACAGTTGTCACAGATTTGTCAGATGCGCATCCATGATTAGAATCTTGTGTTCCACCACATCCCAAACACGCTCTGTTTGATTGTGATCTGGTGACTGTGGTGGCCGTTTGAATATGGTGAACTTTCGGTACAGTGAATTTATGTTCCAGTGATTTTAGCTTTGTGACATGGCATGTTATTCTGCGCTCATAAAGGGATGGACATGGTCAGCAACTGTGCCATTTATACAAATTAAAACAATTTAACTTGTGCTCATTGGTCCAAATTGTAACAAGAAAATCTCCCCCACACCATCACCACCACCAGACCAGGCTGAATTGTTGATACGAGGCAGGATGGATTGATGCAACATTTTCCATCTTCTGTTATCCAGTTTTGGTGAACTTATGCCAATTGTAGCCTCAGTTTCCTGACCGGAGCAGCACCCGGTGTTATAGCCCATCTGATTCAAAGTTTGATGTGTAGTGCTCTCAGAGATGCTCGTCAACACATTTAAGTTACTGTTGCTTTTCTATCAGCTCAAATCAGCCTCGCTGTTCCTCTCTGACCTCTGACATACAGTAAATAAGGCACTTTTCTCCCCAGAGAGCTGTCCTAACTGGATATTATTTTCTTTTTCACACCCTATAAACCCTATAAATTGCTATGTGCGAAAATCTTAGTAGATTTTCAGACCAGCTCCAACCAACAGCCATGCCACTTTCAAAGTCACTTAAATCACTTTCCTTCCCCATTAATTGTGATGCTCGGGTTTGAACTTCAACAGATCGTCTTGGTCGTGTCTACATGCCTAAATGCATTGAGTTGCTGCCATGTGATTGGCTGATTAGATATTTGCCGTTAACGGGCAGTTGAACAGGAGTATCTCATGAAGTTGCCGGCGAGTGTACAGTACATGAGATCTTGATATGAAACCTGGGTAATATCCTCAGCACCCATGAGCAGGAGAAATAATAAAAGTCGAGCTCTCGTGAGCGATGCAGCGGTTTAGGTTTTCACCTTATCAGCAGGGGATCAGGCAGTTACTGCTTTTCTTAAAGGTTGAGAAGACTGTGTGTTAGATTTCACAAGCGGGAGATGGAAAACCTTCAACACATTATATTCACGAACTAAAAACTGTTGGGAAAACAAGTGTGTAGCAGCGGCTGTGCTGAAAACGCACAGGTTTTATTTTTTATTTATTAAAAAATGCTTCAAAGACCAAATTAAAAAAATCGCAAAAAAATATATATTTTTAAACCAGTTATATTTCTTTTGACAGAAACACGTTACTAACAGACTGTAGTGTTTGGCTGCAGCGGCACTTTCAGCAGACTCATCTGTCCATTTCGGGATTTTGATGTGGAAGGTTATTATAAAGGTGCTTAGAAGATTAGATTATATGGATTACTGTATTTTCTTTTACTGTACGTGTCTCTCTCTCTCTCTCTCTCTCTCTTTCTGTCTCTCTCTCTTTCCCACACACGTGCTACTGCCAGATGCTCTAATGATAATCATAGGATGTGGATCGTGATGTGAGTGTCTGTGAGTGCCCCTCTATCATTTTGTTCCCATTTTTCATCATTCATTGCGAGTGTGTGTGTGTATATACGGGTGCATATTTGTTCCTGGGTGTCCTCTGTGGGAGCGCATGTCCTCAGGGACTCGTATTATTAGTTGAGTAATTAAGATAAATAGGTTTTTAATTGCCGGGGCGATGCGTGTTAATGAGCTAGAGAGTGCAGATTAGCGTATACAGCACCCTTGCTTTCTCTCTGACTCACGTTTTTTTCTCGCCGAATGCAGCTAAGAGGTCGTTGATATAAACTGTTTGGTGTATAATCACCTTGGTAATCACCTACTCAGTGTGCTTCAGAGTGGAGCAAATGCCCATATTAAATCAGTGCTAAATATGATTTATTATTATTATTTTTGTAAACGTTTCTCTCATTGAAGGACTTTTGTAGTATTGCACTTGATTTTAGAAGTACTTCCTGTCTGCTTCAGAGCATTATGAGACGGCTTTGCAGCATCTGAGGTGGAAAAACGTCTCTCAGAGTGTTGAACCGTGAGTGAAACAGAGGGGAGACTCCAGTGCTGGAAGAGCTGTGGTCCAAGCACACTTCTCTCACTAAGACACATCAACCGAGCCTGGTGTTTACCTCCTGAGCTGGATCAGGGAAGTGGTTAAGCGGTGGTGGAATCACCTCCTTCCCTTGCCTTAAAGCAAGACCGGATTTTTGGAAGTGTTGGTCCTAAACCCAATGTTGGTCCTGATGCAAAGTGTGAAGCTGAAATACTGTAATCATCATTATAGGCGAACATAATTAAATAAAATGATTAATTTTGGGGGGCATTTGACTCATGGCATTCAAGGGATAATTTGGATTTTTTTCAAGTTTTTATGAAATGAAAGTGAACCTCCCTTCTTGAGGTGCAAGAAGGGACATTATAATAATAGGTCTTGATGGTTTTTCCTGCTTTGTTTTTCCTTTGAAGTTTGTCACCAGGAACATACAGTGTAAGTAATCAGGGCCAAATTCCACAACCCTCGTTCCATGCAAAAATGCATTCAAAAGTTCAGCTGAGATTCATATAAAGCTTCGTCAGCCCTACTGAGTTGGTATCTTTCTAGTTAGTGTGTATTTACTACCAATTCACCTTTTTGCATTTCTTGGAATGGTAATCATTTTTTTTAATTAAGGCAAACTTAAAAAAAGAAAAAACATCCGAAACATCCCGTTAAAGGCTTTGTGATGCCGTACTGTCATGGCTATGGAGCTTTAGGAGTCATTATTTTTGTTTTGAAATGCTAACCAAGCACTTAGCAAGCCATAATAAATGTGAATCATAATTATCAGATACACAGAAAGATTTACCAGTGATTCATAAAATAAAGGGAAAAGTGTGCGTAATTGTAACGGGATACAGAGAGACAGAAGGAAACTTGCTGGAGTATGAGCTGTAGTCAATTCTAAATAGAAAATGAAACTCATTTTCTCCTCTGTTGGCCAAAATATAAATCAATAGGGTTTGAGAAACAATAATAATGGATTCTCTTTTTTTTTTTTTTTTTCGTGAAAAACTCAATAATTGGCAAGCAAGTTAGGAAAAGCTATATATGTGACAAAACTGTGTCTAATTTATTACAAACTGTAAATAATGTACTGATATAATGTTTCTTCTACATAATATCCTCTACAGCTGAACACTAATATAATAATTTATTTTTATCTATTTATTTTTTTATCTTTATACTGTAGACATTGCATTATATATTTATATACAGGAATAGTTTTCTTTCTATATACAGTATATAATATTTTATAAGAACTGCCATTAGAGCATAGACACAGCATACACACACCTGTTTATTAGAGTAACAGACACACCTTTAATTCTTAGTGAATCAGACACTTTAACTAATGGGTCTTTCCTACATTCTTTTTCTAAAATTCTCTAAACCACTAAGGTTAATGTCATTTAATTCATTGGTTCTTGGTATGCATTAAATCAATTATGAGTCGTCTATGCATAACATACTGTATAAAACTTAACTGTGCTTCAAATTATGATATAATGACTTGTGACCCCTGCTTACAAACTGTGACAAACTCATCCTGACCCGTCATGTCTACAAGTTAAACTATTTACCTACAAAGGACTTCTGACACTTGTTAATATCTACACCGATTACTCCCCCGTTATGAGCGCTCTGGATTGCCATGTTATGGTTACCTGTGTCTACAGGTAACCTTTGACCCTGTCCAACATACATCACCAAGCACAGTGTACAATCTATTACAGTGACCTTTTCAGTAGTTTAGTTGTAAGGTTGGGATTTTGCCATTTCAGCATATTTGCTCCACCTCCTTTATGACTCTATGAGCGTTCCATTAGCGACAGCACAAAGTTGTCCACATCAACAGTAAACATGACATAATCCTGATTATTATTGATTATCATTATCTTTAACATGCAGCTCGAGTTGACACAAATGAATCATTTGAAACTTGTGTACCAGCTTCTTTTAAGAGCTTTAGGAGTTTTGTTTGAATTCAGGTTCACTTGTAAATTACTTTGGATTAAAGGATTTGTTGAATGAAAAATATATTACTGGCATTCGACTGAGTGCCGATAAAGCTTTAAGAAAAGAAGTGAAAGTAAAATAGTGTGTGTGAGAGACGTAGTATGGTAGTGCTGGCACAATGTCACAGCTGTGACCCTCGGAGCTCTTTTACACCGCAGGCCGTGCTGATCGTGTGTGTGTGTGTGTGTGTGTGTGTGTTCTGATAGAAGGAGAAAACCATAAGAGATGTGTGACTTGTGTGTCCATCCTCTTGGCCGTCTCGAAAGGGTCTTCAAAGTGCACTCATGTCCGATGAATACATGATGAAGTGCCACAGGAGAATGCAAAAAAAATAAAAAATTAAAGAAACTCACCCAGATAACCTGCTAACTCTTTCAGCTACAGTGGCCTTAAGGGCTAACGGTAAAACCTAGTGGAATCAGCCTGGTCTCCAGACCAAGATAAGAGGAGAATTTGAGCTTCTGAGCTCCCATCAGGAAGCAATTTGCATAGCGAGGGATATCTTAGCAGTTCAAGTTCTGCACTAGTGACTACGTAATTCTCAGTTCAAATCCCAGCCTCGTTTAAAAGGCGGTCATGTTTTTTTTTTTTTAACCATATCATGGATTCATGAACGGTTCATCTTCCTGCTCGGCTTAAGCTTAAAAGAATGGAGTCGTAAGGACATGGCATGGGGTTGCAGGGTTTAGGACGTCCTGTCTTCTTGACTGTAGTGATTCCAGTTCATACAGTATACCGCACCACAGACGGAGAAAACACCACCTACTGTACTTTCATATGATGCAATTCAAGATATGAAGACACTTGAAAGACATTTTTAACCACCTTGAAAAGGTATTTGAATATTAAGAGTTAGAGCTAAATTACCAAACATTTTAACATAACTGTACTGTAACTGGGTTTCCTGTTGATCTTTGCCAGATCAGATCTTATTTATGACCAGAGCTATTTATGACCTGGAGTCTATGTGAATGTAATTGGCTCTGCTCTCCAGGTGGTAAGGAGTTACACTTGTTGCTGTCAATTAAAGAGACCTTCATCATCAGTCACAGGCATCAGGTGGGTAGAGAAAGAGTCCACTAACCAAAAATAACCAGCCAACCACATCGATGTGACACTTGATTAAACTGTTGCTGATTAAACACTGGAGTGATGATGATGAAGACATAGAGAAAAAAATGTGCACTCAGACATACAGAACCGTGCAAAAGTCTTGAACCCTTAATTTCTTCATATTTTGCTTCCAAAATAAACCCCAAATAACTAAGAATAATTTCTTGTATTTTTAACTAGCGGACGTACTTGGGCAACTGTAAAGGTAAAGAGTTAAAGCTAAAAATAAGCTGATCAGCATCTGGCACATAACCGCTTATAACTTCACTTCGACACAACATTTTGATGTAATTTATGGCGCGAGGTTCAGTTTTCATAGTATACGCAGTATATATCCAAATATTGAGGATTGTGGCGGCTTGTACAGTCAGTAGACAACCAGAGTGTCACAGAAAACAATATAGAATAGCGCACACTGTTTACTTTCTTTATTTAACAAAATCATAAAGTTTTTTCATCATTGTGAGTGCACGTAAATAAAAGTGGAGTCTTAGGCTATGTAGCTTATATAGTTTTACTATTTACACGACCGTTCAAAAGTTTGGGGTCACTTGCAAATTTCTTTGTTTTTGTTTAGTGATTTATTTTCTACATTCTACAACAATACTGGGGATTTCAAAACTATAAAATAACACATTTGGAACTAATTATGTAGTTAATTGTTATTTTAAGACACAGAGGTCGGCCTTTCTGTAATAGTTCCTGGAAGAACAGTATTGTCAAGTGCATTTCCAAAATCCGTCAAGCACCATAATGAAACTGTCTCTAATGAAGGCCGTCCCAGGAGGACGAGACCAAAACCTTCCTCTGCTGCAGACGAGAAGTTCATTTAGAGTTATCAGTCTGAAAAATGACCAATTAACAGCAGCTCAGATTAGAGGCGTTATGAAGTCTTTACAGAGCAGAAGTAGCAGAAACATCTCAATATCAACTGTTCAAAGGAGATTCATGCATTTTGTGGACGCCTTCAGCAAAACTTTACAATGTGGAAAGAAATAAACATCAGGAACCATCATGGAGTTAGAAAGTGACCTAAAACTTTTGAACGGTAGTGTAGTTTTTGCACATTAATCTGGCAAACATTTTCTGATGCACACTCAGTCTGTTTTCTGGCGATACGCTTTGCTTAAATTGGATGCAAATAAGAAACGCATATACAGTATTTAATTTTAATTCTAAATTTGTACTCTAATTTTAGTACTATGATTGTAAATTTGTTTCATGTTTCACTTGTATTTCATACGGTTTTGCCAGTGGTGCTACAGCGGGGGTCATTATTTATTAATGTCACGTTTCCTTCCCTTACTGTGTCTGTGTCGGCCGTGTGGTCGAGGCATGATCGCGGAGGCAAGCTGACGGTTTCACAAAGTCCTTTATTTTTTCAAAATCAACATAAACATAAACAAAACTCTCCAACACAAACTAGATTTTCTGTAACGGTTGCTAGACGCCTGACTGGAGTTCAGCCAGGCTATTTAAAGAACTAAACAAAACTAATTATCAAATTAACTTCCCTCGGTTCAGGTGAGCTTCTACGTCACCTGACCGAGGTGCAAACTGGGAAATGAAGTGAAACTTAACTCAAAACAAAACTACAACTCAAGAATCCAACAAAAATACAAATGGCGTTCTGGCGCCATCTAGGGGTTAACCGTTACATTACCCCCCCTCTAAAAAATGCTCCTCCCGGAGCATCACCGGAGGCCCCGGACACCCAACCCAATGTTCTACCTTTAGCCTCCTATCCAGGAGGCTGAGTGACGGGGCTGGAGGCATGCTCTGCGGCTGCTGGGCTGGAAGCGTGCTCGGCGGCTGCAGAGCTGGAGAAGTGCTCGTCTGCGGCAGAGCTGGAAGCGTGCTCGGCTGCTGCAGAGCTGGAGAAGCGCTCGGCTGCTGCAGAGCTGGAGAAGCGCTCGGATGCTGCAGAGCTGGAGAAGCGCTCGGATGCTGCAGAGCTGGAAGCGTGCTCAGATGCTGCTGAGCTGGAAGCGTGCTCGGATGCTGCTGAGCTGGAAGCGTGCTCGGATGCTGCTGAGCTGGAAGCGTGCTCGGATGCTGCTGAGCTGGAAGCGTGCTCGGCTGCTGCTGAGCTGGAGAAGCGCTCTGCTGCTGCAGATCTGAAGAAACGCTCGGCGGCGGCAGGGCTGGGGAAGCGCTCGGCTGCTGCTGAGCTGGAAGCGTGCTCGGCTGCTGCTGAGCTGGAGAAACGCTCGACGCAGGCGTTGGAGCGGTCACTGCGCTCGACGCAGGCGTTGGGGCGGTCACTGCGCTCGACGCAGGCGTTGGGGCGGTCACTGCGCTCGACGCAGGCGTGGGAGCGGTCACTGCGCTCGTAGACGGCGTGGGAGCGGTCACTGCGCTCGTAGACGGCGTGGGAGCGGTCACTGCGCACGTAGACGGCGTGGGAGCGGTCACTGCGCTCGTAGACGGCGTGGGAGCGGTCACTGCGCTCGTAGACGGCGTGGGAGCGGTCACTGCGCTCGTAGACGGCGTGGGAGCGGTCACTGCGCTCGTAGACGGCGTGGGAGCGGTCACTGCGCTCGTAGACGGCGTGGGAGCGGTCACTGCGCACGTAGACGGCGTGGGAGCGGTCACTGCGCTCGTAGACGGCGTGGGAGCGGTCACTGCGCTCGTAGACGGCGTGGGAGCGGTCACTGCGCTCGTAGACGGCGTGGGAGCGGTCACTGCGCTCGTAGACGGCGTGGGAGCGGTCACTGCGCTCGTAGACGGCGTGGGAGCGGTCACTGCGCTCGTAGACGGCGTGGGAGCGGACAGTGCGCTCGTAGGCGGCGGGGGAGCGGACACTGCGCTCGTAGACGGCGTGGGAGCGGTCACTGCGCTCGTAGACGGCGTGGGAGCTGTCACTGCGCTCGTAGACGGCGTGGGAGCTGTCACTGCGCTCGTAGACGGCGTGGGAGCTGTCACTGCGCTCGTAGACGGCGTGGGAGCTGTCACTGCGCTCGTAGACGGCGTGGGAGCGGTCACTGCGCTCGTAGACGGCGTGGGAGCGGACAGTGCGCTCGTAGACGGCGTCAGAAAAGGTGTGTGGGACAGCGGCTGCTGGCATGCTAGCTCGCTATCTTCAAAACCGGGGAGCGGCATCGGAGCTTGTATCGTGCCCAACAGTGGCGTTGGAGCGTGCTCGGCGCTCACCTGCAGCGTTGGAGCGTGCCGGGCGCTCGACGACGGTTCTGGAGCATGCACGGCGCTCGACGACGGCGTTGGAGCGTTTGCAGAGCTCGACGACGGCGTTGGAGCTTGTGCAGAGCTCGACGACGGCGTTGGAGCTTGTGCAGAGCTCGACGACTGCGTTGGAGCTTGTGCAGAGCTCGACGACTGCGTTGGAGCTTGTGCAGAGCTCGACGATGGCGTTGGAGCTTGTGCAGAGCTCAACAGCGGCGTTGGAGCGTGCACTGCGCTCGACGACGATGTTGGAGCTTTTGCATAGTTCACCAGTGGCGTTAGAGCGTGCCCTGAGCTCGACGGCGGCGTGGGAGCGGACACTGCGCTCGACGACGGCGTTGGAGCGGGCACGGCGCTCGACGACGACGTTGGGGCTTGGGCAGAACTCAACAGCGGCGTTGGAGCGTGCACTGCGCTCGACGACGACGTTGGAGCTTTTGCATAGTTCACCAGTGGCATTAGAGCGTGTCCTGCGCTCGACGGCGGCGTGGGAGCGTGCAGTGCGCTCGGCTGCTGCGTGGGAGCGTGCAGTGCGCTTGACGACGGTTCTGGAGTGTGCACGACGCTCGACGACGGCGTTGGAGCTTTTGCAGAGCTCGACGACGGCGTTGGAGCTTGTGCAGAGCTCGACGACGGCGTTGGAGCTTGTGCAGAGCTCGACGACGAGGTTGGAGCTTGCGCAGAGCTCGACGACGAGTTTGGAGCTTCTGCAGAGACCAACAGCGGCGTTAGAGCGTGTACTGCGCTCGACGACGGCGTTGGAGCGTGCACTGCGCTCGACGACGACGTTGGAGCTTGTGCAGAGCTCAACAGCGGCGTTGGAGCGTGCACTGCGCTCGACGACGACGTTGGAGCTTTTGCAGAGCTCAACAGCGGCGTTGGAGCGTGCACTGCGCTCGACGACGGCTCTGGGACGTGCAGTGCCTTTGACTGCGGCTCTGGAGCGTGCAGTGTGTTCGACAGTTCCACGTTGTCCTCAAGGCCGGGAGGCGGCAGCAGAACAGGTGCGTGGGACAGCGGCTGCTGGCATGCTAGCTCGCTATCTTCAAAACCAGGAAGTGGCGTAGGAGCCTGCATCGTGCTCAACAGCGGCGTTGGAGCGTGCACGGCGCTCGACTGCAGCGTGGGAGCGTGCACGGCGCTCGAGTGCAGCGTGGGAGCGTGCACGGCGCTCGCCTGCAGCGTTGGAGCGTGCACTGCGCTCGACTGCAGCGCTGGAGCGTGCACGGCGCTCGCCTGCAGCGTTGGAGCGTGCACTGCGCTCGACTGCAGCGTTGGAGCGTGCACGGCGCTCGACTGCATCGTGGGAGCGGGCATCGTGCTCAACAGCGGCGTTGGAGCGTGCGCGGCGCTCGACTGCATCGTTGGAGCGTGCACGGCGCTCGACTGCAGCGTTGGAGCGTGCACGGCGCTCGACTGCAGCGTTGGAGCGGGCATCGTGCTCAACAGCGGTGTTGGAGCGTGCCCGGCGCTCGACTGCATCGTTGGAGCGTGCACGGCGCTCGACGACGGCCCTGGAGCGTCCTTAAAGCCGGGAGGTGGCGTCAGAACATGTGCGGGGGATAGCGGCTGCTGACATGCTAGCTCGCTGTCCTCGAAGCCGGGAGGTGGCGTTGGAGCGTGCACGACGCTCGTTTGCAGCGTGGGAGCGTGCACAGCGCTCTCCTGCAGTGTTGGAGCGTGCACGGAGCTCTCCTGCAGTGTTGGAGCGTGCACAGCGCTCTCCTGCAGCGTTGGAGCATGCACAGCGCTCTCCTGCAGCGTTGGAGCGTGCACGGCGCTCTCCTGCAGCGTTGGAGCGTGCACGGCGCTCTCCTGCAGTGTTGGAGCGTGCACAACGCTCTCCTGCAGCGTTGGAGCGTGCACAGCGCTCTCCTGCAGCGTTGGAGCGTGCACGGCGCTCTCCTGCACCGTTGGAGCGTGCACGGCGCTCTCCTGCACCGTTGGAGCGTGCACGGCGCTCTCCTGCAGCGTTGGAGCGTGCACAGCGCTCTCCTCTCCGTGCAGACACGGCGCGACGTCTTCCTCCTCGACAGCCTCAGGCAGTGGCCGGGGGGTGAGCGCATCGTCCAGACCCGGGAGGGGGAACGCTTCCGGGGCTACTGACTGGTTCTCCCGAACCTGGACTAACTGCAGTTGGAGCTGCAGCACCTGCTCGCGCAGGTCACGAATGCGCTCCGGGTAGGACTCCGCCCACTGCCTGTAGAAGTCTGTCTCGTCGCCGTGCTGCAGCGACGTCCAGTCCTCCAGGCTCAGCTCCGGTGTGCTGTCCGCGCCACCTTCAGGCCGTGGCCGTGGGAGGAGTGCATCGTCCAGATTCAAGAGCGAGATCGCTTCCGGGACTACAGCTTGGTTCTCCCGAACCTGGACGTACTGCAGTTGGAGCTGCAGCACCTGCTCGCGCAGGTCATTCATGCACTCCTCGTTGCGTTTCGCCCACTGCCTGCAGAATCCTCCCGTCTCTCCCTCGGCTGCCACACCTCGTGGCGGTATGCGCCGGACGACGGGTCCGCAGCCTTCCCAGCTTCGCCTTGCCACTCTGTCTCGAGCTGTCATGCTGTCCTCCCCTGAGCTCGCTGGCTCGCTGTGCTCAATGTTTCTCCACCCTTGCCAAACTTCTACTTCGCCGGGCTCCTCGCTAGCCCGCAGCAGTTCCGCCAGCTCGTTGGAGATGATGATCTCTCCTCCTAAGTAACTCCTTAGGAGGAGATCCTCCGCCATGCCTCTTGGGTGGTCTAGCAATCTGTCACGTTTCCTTCCCTTACTGTGTCTGTGTCGGCCGTGTGGTCGAGGCATGATCGCGGAGGCAAGCTGACGGTTTCACAAAGTCCTTTATTTTTTCAAAATCAACATAAACATAAACAAAACTCTCCAACACAAACTAGATTTTCTGTAACGGTTGCTAGACGCCTGACTGGAGTTCAGCCAGGCTATTTAAAGAACTAAACAAAACTAATTATCAAATTAACTTCCCTCGGTTCAGGTGAGCTTCTACGTCACCTGACCGAGGTGCAAACTGGGAAATGAAGTGAAACTTAACTCAAAACAAAACTACAACTCAAGAATCCAACAAAAATACAAATGGCGTTCTGGCGCCATCTAGGGGTTAACCGTTACAATTAAAGAAAATTATGATGATCATAACAGCCTATTGCATTTCATTCTTATAATAATGCAAAAACACAAGCCGGGGCTGAATGACAACGATATCTGCGGACGCAGTAGCACGTCCTGACAATGTTTTAATTTTACGGTCATTTAGTTTCATTTATTTCAGTTAATAAATCTACTACAAATTTAAAGAACACAAAATATCTACATGTACAGTATGTATATATGTGTGTGTGTGTCTTCTTTAAATTTGTCTTTTATTTATATAAGTGAAGTTTTGGGCTTTAATTTTTTGTCCAGTGTAAAAAAAGAAGAAAAAAACTTTTATCCAACTTAAGGCATGAACTAGTGAGAAACTGCTGCAGAGGGTGACAGATGATCAGGATTGGTGATTAGTATACTGCTGATGCAGAATGCTGAGTGGTTGTACCAGATGAGAGGGGAAATGAGGCTGCTGCTGAGGTTGTTATATAAACAATAAAGTTGTAAAATGGTATCTTGAGGCACTTTGCAGCATTTGATTTAATCTAAAGAAATCAGGGGTTTCTCAAGACATCTGCACAGGGCCGAGTAAATCAAACAAGTCACGTATAGCAGGGCTCTAAATATAGAATTTTGGTGAAACTACAGTATACGTGAACGGAACTGTCCAGGAGCAACTGTGTCCCTGATAACGTGTAATAAACAAAAGGGAGAAACATGCTCCTTAATGGTGTATTAGTGCTAATTTATGGAAAGTAAATGCAGCCACAACTAAAATAAAAAAATGTAAAAAGTTTTGCATTGAGGTGGCATGGCGTTTTAATGATTAGCACGTTCGCCTCCAGGGTCAGGGATCTGAACCTCGCATCTGGTCAGTGTGCCGGCAGTGTGCATGTTCGCTTGGTGTGTTTCCAAAGACTTGCAGCGTAGGCTGATTACTGTTTCCAAATTGCCTGTAGTGTATGGTTGAGTGTGTGTGTGTGTGTGTGTGTGTGCGTGTTCCCTGTGTTGGGCCATCCGTGGTGTCCCAGGGTGTGTGTTTAGGTCAAAGGAATGTTTGTGCTTTTCTAGTCAAAGACATCTCGCCATTTCTCATCTGAACAGCCAGCACACAAACAGTACACACACACCCACACACACACACACACGCACACACACAGAGACATTCATTACATCGTTACACCCTCTTGTCCATCTGGCAGGCTTATAAGTGTAACACAGCTTTAGCGCTGTCATGTTCTTCTACAGGATCTTTATCTAACCACTCTGCAGCTTTTCAATTAGCTAGAGGAGAACTGGACTCGGTCCTGATAACTGCACTAATCCTACACACACACATGAACATCAACACACACACACACACACACACACACACACACACACACACACACACACACACACACACACCACGCAAGGAGGCTCATTTGCCACGTGCTCTGTGTAGCCTATTTAGTGGCAGTAAGCTGTGACTGTTGCTGGCAGCAGCGTGTGTGTGATCTGGAAAATCCGCTTTTTCCATTCTTTTTCTCAGAAAGCGTTCATGTATGATAACTGAGAAGAACTGTTCCAGCTTATCTTTAATGGAATCTTGTTACTACAATATGTCTAGCCTTTTCCCCAAAGCTGCTCTTACTTTACACCATGTATGAAGCAGTACAAGAATCGTACAGGTTACGCCAAACGTAGAGCATGAACATGTCAACGCTTAGACCATTCGATTCATGACAAGTTTAATCTTCTGTGGAACTGCTCTCAAGAATAGAGACAACCCCTTTTTTTTTTTTTTTCTTTTTTTTTTGCAGACTGGTCAGAGATCATAGTCTACTCCATGGCTTTGATTATCTCTCCTGGGTTTGATTATCTCTGAGGGTTCTGGGTAGAGAGTTGCCTTATGACCCAACTAATAAATTGTGTGGCAGAGAGTCTCTCTCTCTCTCTCTCTCTCTCTCTCTCTCTCTCTCAAAGATTCTCTCTGATCGTGAACACTAAAACAGACACCGCTTTCATTTTTAATCCACATCTTGGCAGACACACAGCTGTATTTTCCTCTTTTCCAATCCATCCACTGCTGCCTCACTCCTGAGTAAAGCCTTTCAGAAACGGCCTTGATCTAGTGCGCGTGCTTAGTTGAATCTGTTTCAGTTCAAATAACCATTTTTAAATTTTTTTAACTAAAAGCAGAAAAACATATAAAAATTTTGATAGCTAGATGCGCAATGATTATATAACGTCTGCAGCAGCGTCTGACGTTCACATGCACGTTGGAGGAGCTTTCGTGGTGTACAGCGGACAGGCACTCGGACTGTTCCAATATTTTTGATCACCTGACAAATCAGGATAATTGTTTTAATCGCTGAGTATGTTGACCCACACGCCACCAAGGAATTTGATTCCGGCTGCTTGTGGCTCTCAGAGTACAGACCAACATAAAACACTGTACATTTGTTGTGGACAAAACAATTTACACAGTAATTTAACAACATTTAGTAACTTTTCAGATTAAATAACGACGGGGACCCTTATTTAATCAGATGAGTTACTGAATGTTCAGTATATAACGTTCCTGAATATACTGTATACAGATGTACATAAAGTGTATATTAATGGGTTTATATACTGTATACACTATAATACTGTACAGTATGTAAGCAACGTACAGTATTAATTTCACTGACTTTATTGGAATTTAACCACTTTGCTCCTTCTTCAAACATCCTACCTGCCCAAGATCCATGAAGTCGGTACCTTTTGTACAAAAACTTTCCATATTGCTCAGGTGAATAATAATAAAGTGTAACGTCATTCACGTCGACAAGCTCAACGTGGCATTTTTCACAGCCAGCTAAGGAGAAACAAGGTCCATTGATAAGCGCGGAAGGCAGAGAGAGAGAGAGAGAGAGAGCGAGAGCGAGAGCTTCCCACTCCTTCCAGCAGATTCATCCCCGGGCATGTGAAGACGTTTGCGTCATTTCCATAATATCGTGTGTTAAAAAAGGCAGAAAATCTAAAGCGATGGCTTACTTCACTTGGGCGTCCGTTGAATAGACCTTGAAATTGTCAACGCTTCACATTACGGCCCTGCAAATCTAATGAAATGAAGCTAATTAAATGCACACTAAACCTCGCATTAGCCTGACCGAGGGTTCGGAAAGTGCTGCACGCCTGATTAAACCACGCGTCGAAGAGCGTGCGAGCGCATGTGTGTGGTGTCAAGCGTGTATAGGTTTTGACATCTAAGCAAGGGTTCCAGTATTGTATAGAGATGACGCGCACACACACACACACACACACACACACACACACACACACACACACGGATAATTTATATAAGATTTCTGACATAAATGCCTACACAGGATTGCTGCGCTGTACAGTAGGTTTATAAGCTTCTTGAATTGTGAAATACTCCTTCTCTATATCTTACTAGTGATAGAGTTCTCCTCACACCTCGGTCACACCCGCAGCACATGGCAGTGCCCTGGATTTCCTAGCTGCTGTAGTTAGCGTGCTGCTGTAGTTAGCGTGCTGCTGTAGTTAGCGTGCTGCTGTAGTTAGCGTGCTGCTGTACTTAGCGTGCTGCTGTAGTTAGCGTGCTGCTGTAGTTAGCGTGCTGCTGTAGTTAGCGTGGACAGACGACCAGCAGGTTTCCTCATTAAGCCTGGACCAATCAGACAGAATCGCCTTCAGTGCAGCATCTTAGATCTCAGATTTAGATTTCGTTTAGTGGATAATTGATTGATCATGCTATGAAAATCGTGCATGTTTCAGAGTTATAAGTTACGTGTGTTATAGAAGCGTGTGTGAGAAAGTGAGTGTGTGTGTGTGTGCGCGTACGTAAGTTCAGTCACATGTGTGAGTTGTGGATGGCTCGGCTTCTCATTTTCCAGCTCACTACTGGCAATAATGTGAAAAGCTTTGGCAATCTGCCCATGTTCCACACCTCTGTGTTGACCTCTACACACACACACACACACACACACACACACACACACACACACACACCTTATTTACTTCTTGCAATTATTCTTTTTTGGAACCTATTCTGGTTGAACATTAAGATTCACAGTTTGTTAAAAAAAAAAAATTGCGGTCATTACAAGATCTCTGTAATACAGTTTTGTCTAGTTTTCTGTACGACACATACTTGTCTAGTTTTGCTGCTACTGTACAATATCTTTGATTTTATAATATAGTTAAAATAGTTACAATATCCTACAATATAGTTACAGTATCTTTCATTTTTGTGCATAAGCAACTGTGCAATGATCCCATTTTAAACTGTGCAATGTTATTCTAGTGCAAGTTGTTTGAAATAAACATATGTCTTATCTTATCTTATCTTATCTTATTTTATCGTATCTTATCTTATCTTATCGTATCTTACCGACTCTGTATATTTAAACAAGAAATAAGAAAATTGACTCATTTAGTTTTGGGAGCTATTTGTAAACAGTTAAGACACCTTAAAAAAAAAACATTAACATTCAATATGTTTTGTTTGTTTTAATTAATTTTCCCCCCATAAGTCTATAATTATACCTCAGCCTCGACATCTTGAAATGCATTGCTCATTCCAGTAATCTCCTTCTAATATTTTAGAAATGTTAGTAGACCTGACCTTTAATTTTCCACATGTAGTGTTTCTGAGAGACCCTGCTATTCAGGGTGCAGTGAATTTGAGCTTATTGTTATTATTATTATTATTATTATTATTATTATTATTATTATTGTTATTATTATGGCTCAGATCTGCTCTGCTACTTCTGAAGAACTATGCAATCTTCTGCTGTGATTGCGTGCATGCATGTGTACACATAGTGTAAGTATTAAATGATACAAGCATGCAGATCAGATGCTCGGGTTCTCCCATGCCACTTCGTATATCTTTGACTAACAGACGTTCCTTTATCTTGTTCAATGTGCATATGTGTGTGAGCGTGTGTGAGTGTGTGTGCGCGCAGGCGCTATCATAGCGTCCCGGCAAGTACGAGTGACAGGTGAGGAGGCAGCAGGCTGTCCAGTACACGGCTGTTGCATTAGATTGTCATTTTGGTCAAGTACACATGTCCACTTTCAAGGTTATCTCTATAGAAATTGCTGTATTATTTAATGATTTCTTTTGCTTTTTCGATTTATCTAGTATTAAATTATTGTTCAATATATGTAATATGACAGCAAACAGATATTTAGGGCTCGATTATTGTTGTTGAAGTAATTATTGTTGTTAAACACCGCTGTCTTGTAAACGGGCCAGTTTTGTAGTATTTGCACATTTTTTTTCTTTGGGTAGAATTTAATTTGTGGGTGTGGAATTAAAAAAGAAAAAAATCTGTCAGCCCTTTAGGCTTTTCGAACCCTTTATGGACTTCGAAATAGATCAGTTTAATAAAAAAGAAATAAAATCATCTTCAAGTGTGAAAGTGATTTTGTTGGTGTTGATGTGAAAATAATTATCTAATTAAAATACTCTTTTTTTTTTTTTTTTTAAATCAGGTGACACATATGATTTTCAGAGAGGCCTATCATTCAGCTGATTAACATGCAATGTGAAGATACTGTATATACAGTATACATTGCTTTTTTTTCTTCTATAATTTGCTAATGAGATTTAACATCCTGCCTTGTGCATTATTTAATTTTATATAGGATAAGACTCAAAAAAATATTTGTAGAGCAAGGCACATGGTCTCTGACATCATCTTTGGCTATTTAGCTATATTTATTTATTTTTTTTAATGACAGCTGTGATCACATATTTGCACACCTCATCTGTGATAAAGCTCTTGCGTTCAGACGGCTACAGTATAAATGCATTCCTTCAGCTTCCCGACACATGGTGTTGTGTTCACATTAGTCTTTAATTCAGATATTTATACAACACATCACAACCACGGTACCACAGCATAAGCAAATACAGTGTAAGGTGAGTGTGCCTGTGGGACTGGTGTGCTTGTTTTGCTTTTCGTTATCTTTTAATGCCTTTAATGGAGATATTTCATAGACGGCGCCCAAAGCAACAGTATTTTATTGAAGACTGCATTTCGCCTTTAGAAGCAGAGCCTAAAATATTTTACCCTAAAATATTACTCAGAATGAATTATATTGGTTTATGGATTTTTTTTTTTTTTTTGCATGATTAAATGTCAGACTATAAGACATTATTACTAAAGCCAGTCTGCAATGCCTTGCATAAGGATTCACTCAGATTGTTCTCTCCAACATTTCATAGTCATTATAAATGTTGATAATATTAACAGAAAAAGAATATATAATCTCTGAATGCCAATTTACTATGGACCTGTAGCATTTCAATGAAGTCTCAAGATAGAAACAGTCTGACTTATCCACCCAGTGTTTACAAAAGGATGTCATCTTGGAACACTTTCATTCCCCAAGACTCAATTTGCTGCTGTGCCATTTTTCCACCTTTCTCTTTTATTATTATTATTATTATTTTTCCACTTTCACCACCACCTCTGGCCTCAATCCTCAAAAATGACCCACAGGGCTGTGTCTTCTTCCCAGCTTTGGTTTGTTGTTGCTGGCCCTCTGTCACCCCACTCACGGTTCAACAATGGTCCGACAAGGCCCAAGTGTCCGGCAACCGAAAAGCAAGTTTGACCTGAGGTTAATCTCCCCTGCCCTCACCTCTGTCAACACGACCCCATTCTGCCATTAACAGACCTTAGGTCCAAACGCTTGTGCACCTGATTCACACTAGGATGCCAGAGGACAAAGGCTAACAACTGCAGCAACATACAGTACATTCTGTTTAAATGGTAACTGTGTGAACAATGAAGGTATTAATAATCCAACAACACTGGATCTGCTACACAAAACCGCTGTTGATAAACGATGGACTTTAAAAAAAAAAAATTTTTATACATTCATTGATTCTGGGATGTTGCTGGTTCCAGATCCAGACCAAAGTCCTCCAGTTGATGTCTCTGGTCTACAGGGTCAAATTAGAGGAAAAAAGCAACATCTGTGTGATCTTTTAGAGCTGGACAAAGTAACGCTAATCCTGTACATGAAAAGTAAAGAATCCTTAGGATAAATAGTACTCAATTATGAATAGAAGTCCTACATTTGGTACAGAAAGTCCTTAACGTGAAAAGTATGGACCTGTATGATCTAACAGTAGCATTTTTCATAGTAATGCAGAAATGTACTTAAGTCCAGTACATGTAAAAGTACAGATATTTGCTATACATACGAGTGGAGTAAAAGTAAAAAGTATCATCTAATAAAAGCGCTTAAGTTAAGTACAAATATGTAAAATATGCATTAAGTACTGTAACAAAGTACATATAATCAGTTTCCTTCCACATCTGTAGATCTTTGCCATATATTAGCACAAATACACAGATGTTATTTCATAGTAATCAACTAAACCTTTTCCACTCATGTTAATACATGGTTAGTATATTACTGTATCTTGCTTCTCTTTGGCATGAATTTCATTCACTCCATTCACTTCTCTTCAACAATGGTTTCTTCGCCTTAGCAAAGAAATTAGCTAGCTGCACTCCTTCAGGTCACATTGTTGCCTCGCTGCTGATGACATTAATGGTTTAAAAAACACTCTTAACAGTCTTTAACTCCGAAACTCCTAGTTTTCTTCTATGTAATGCCTTTTAATGACAATTCATTAGAAGAAATTGCAAGTGGATACTAACAGAGCCATCTAGTGGGTTTTGCCGAAGTAGTCACGAGTGGTTACAGGATCAGGCAGATGCGGGAGCAGAGAACAGGGTTCAACAATAGAGTTTAACACCAAGCAGGATTACATAAATCCAGATGTACATTTAGATCAATAATGAGCAAGGGGGAAAAAAAGCCTTGAAACGACATTAAGAAGAAAACTTCAGAGGAAAAAGATTGACTAGGGAGCACATGACACCAGTTTGTAGTTATTACAATCACTAAAAGTTCTTAGTTATTAGTCTTCTACAACTCTTCTGTGCTGTAATGATAAACTGTACTAAGTATGCTGAAAAGGATAAATCCTGGGATGAGCAAAGTCTTGTTGATTACAGCAGCTGGACAGTGTTTAAATCAGTGAGACTCAGGGGGAACTCATCATGGTGTCCACACGGGACAATCCACAGCTGTAAAAGAGCGAAGGCTCCAAGCGTCAGGATTAATCAGGCAGGTCTGCAGAGTGAGAAGATCTACAGCGGTTAGAATCGTGTCAGGATCAGACTTAGACATCACATGAGGCAGCAAGAAGACTTGAGCTATTTAGCAAGGTCAATAACACTTTAAGGGCTGTTGCTCTGAGCCAGATTGACTTGCAAGTTATCAACTGTGAGAAATCACAAACCATATGAGTCATTATAAAATCCATCAAACAACAATAAGGTTGGAGCTAGATGATCTTCTTAAATCCTTTGATCTTTTTTTATTTGCCAAAATATAGCTTTTATATTCATAGCACAAAAACAAATCAGTCCATTCCAGCACTTCCATCTTCCCTTGTCGCATTTTGTTATGCGGTGTCAGTGTATACAGCTCTATTCTCCAGCGGCGCTGTAATGAAAGTCATCACGTGTCCACTAATTTGTTGCTTGGCTGACTTGATAAATGCAGCTAAGCATCACTATCGGCCATGCACATTTGCTAACCCGTAACTGTAGGCTAATTAACGCTGCCGTGTTAGACTGTCTGAGATCAGGGTTGACGGAGTGGCTCGTGTAGTAAATCGGTCTGCTGCGCAGAGATAGCAGAGGAGGGCTGCTAAACGCTGCCACTAGCAACGAGCTAGGCTTAGCAGCTGAGACGACGGACTGGGACTGGCATTGATTTCACTGCTCCTGCACACGCACCGGGCACACAGGCACTGTACAATATGGGGGGGAGTTTATAAGTGTGTGCTCGGATCAGAGGGCAGAATTGGGTCATTTCACTGGTAAACTTGGAGATCCAGTACTGGTGTCAGTGTGTTATCAGGATAAGAATAACCTATTACAGAAAAATTATCATTTTCTATCACATACAGTATCTATGTAAAATTGCGAGACATTGGTACGCTGTTCACTTGGGTTTATTTGACAGATTTGTATTAAAGTGGGGCCCATTGGGTGAAGAGACCGAGCCGCCTCCGTGGCACAAGGGGAACCAGAACCTAATTGGTTTTAATGTTAATGATTCATGTTACGGCTGATTGGTTCATAATAGAGCCGAGAAGCATCGACAGCATTTGTCACATTTGGCAACAAAAAGGCTAACCAATGAACCAAATGTCATTATTTTAGGATTGAACGCTGGAGCTGACGCCTGAGCAATTTATACTAGCAGCGTTAATCATACAGCAGCTTTTAATTACAAAAAATTGCATGTAGAAATGCACGTGTTTGCTATTTTATTAGAATACCATGCAAATCTTAAAACGGCACCCGAACAAACCATCACTGACTGGTGTTCTCTGTGCTGTTGCTGTAACCAGCGGTGTGCATCACCACCCTGTCCTCAGCCAAAGCTCATGTTCTCCTTGCCAGAGTTTCCTAATTATTTAGTTTTAATGATTCATGACTGTTGTTTGGGGTCAACCATCCTCATTTTTAAAACCCAGTGACCAGGCCAAGGGTGCTAAGAATGTGAAGTCGATATTTAGCTCACATACAATCTCTCTCTCGCTCTCTCTCTTTCTCAAAGACACACACACACACACACGAATTTCCACCATCCTTGGTCTGTTGGGTTTCCCATCGCACAATGGCGGCAATTTGGATTGAAATGCATGAATCCGTGCATGCTCTAATGCGCACAGTCTCAATTCGGTAACGGCGCTTCGACAAAATGATTTTGTCATGTCCAATTTAGCATAACAATTGCTCTGACTTGAGCTGCCATCGAAAACGATTACCGGATGAAGAGATGAGAGGAATGCGGGAGGGAACGAGGACAAGGAGGATAAGGAGATGAGGTGTGAGCAGCAGCAGAACAGGGAAAGTGCACTTAGTTCCTTCTCCGTATGGTGAATAATTAGCGTGTAGTGGGCAGAGTCCAGAAGCGTGGAAACAACTTGCTTAAATATCATCCTCAGTGGAAAATTGAAATAGACACAATTGTATTATAGAGTAATTACCAAGATGTCTGAGGGGGAAAAAAAGGTCCTGGTGTACTGTACAGTACGAGACTACAGAATTAAAACGTTACAAATGACGCCAGTGTCTGCACTGAATACTGTGAGGCAGGAGAGTGAGCCCTTCATGCTATTTAATGCTGTTTTATCTGAGACCTTAAGAGACCAACTGTACTGTATGATCTCCCAGGTGGTGACCTTATTTAGGTTTTTATCAACGCTAATGATGTCTGTGATTAAGGAGGTCCAGGACTCTTCCAGTCAGTTACACTGACACAAGGCAATATGTTGGTCAGGTAGCAGGTAGGTAATTGTAATATACCAATTAATTATGATTACTGTAGCTGTGCTTGTGCTGGATATTTGGTGTTCATAAACATTTGCAGTGCGACTGCATGAAAATTAGATAGATTTTTATGATGTCATGATTCACAGATGTCTATGTATGAATGGGAGTTTGCATAAATGTCAAAAAACTAAATGTAGCAGGTGGAATTATTTTAGTAGTCAGCCACAAAAAGCGGTTCTAGAGCAATAAGCAATCAGTTATCATATAGCAGGTAATGTGTCACATACTGTAATCTTACATCCGCTACTGAAAAAAACTCTGAGTTTTGTAAAGAACATGCGAAAATATCTTAAAGGAGAAAAAAAAGACATTAGTCTTAGACTAGAAATGAGGATTTAAACTGAAAGGACGATAAGTGAAATCAAGACCAGAAGGTGGCGGTAATACAACATACTGTAGTGGATGTCAACCATAATGTTAAACACCAAGACTACACTAAGACATGAAAAGCATGACAAATGAATAAAACACCAGTTAAAGGGGACATTAGTCAGAGAAGCCATCAAAGAGATCAGTGCCTAGTCTCAACACGATGCTACCACCCCCATGTTTCACCGTGTGAATACAGTTCTCAAAGTAACGAGCTTCTCACAAAAGTAGCACTTTATACCTACTGTATATCAGAACGTTTGAGTTTTGATCTCATCATGACAGAGAACCTTTTTCCACGTTTTGCCAAGTCTCCAGCTTGGCGATTGACAGACCCCAAACATCTAATGGCTTTCTTCTTTTTTCCTGTGAACATCTTCTCTCAACTCTGCTCCTTTAGATAGATACATTTGGTCTGCTTTTCTCTTAGACTTCCGTCCTCCCTGTAAGTGTATTGTGGCATAGTCTTTCTTTCTTTTCTTTTCTTTTTTAAATAATGGAGCCAGTTAGGGTAATAGTGCTTCATGGAAAGTTCAGAGTTTTTTTTTTCATGTTGAAATGCTTAGAAGCACCTAAAATAGCTGCGTTTTTAAGAATATAAATTTTCCCATTAAAAAAATGAAAAAAAATCTTTGACACTTACAAATTGCACCAAATGAGAGAAAAAGAAAGCTTATTCTTTGAGTTTGGTGTTCAGTGGCAAGTAAAGAAAAAATGTTATTTTCTACTTCTATTAATTTTAGTCCCTCTGTGTGTTCTGGTTTCTTTCTGTCCCTCAGGTAACACCAACAGCGTGTTTGCTTTGGACTACATCAGCGGATCTTTGACAGTGAACGGCCGCCTGGACCGAGAGAACCCTCTCTATGCTTCAGGCTTCTCACTCACAGTCAAGGTGTGTGTGTGTGTGTGTGTGTGTGTGTGTGTGTGTGTGAGTGTGAGTATGTTTGCACGTGGAAAACAGTCTCAGGACGGTTCACTTCGTCAATTAAAATCGATTGTTAGTCGATAGTGCTAATCAGTGCTGTTGATTGAAAATGACAAACACCACAAGAAAGATTGAAACTACCTCAGTCTCCCAGAGGCACAAAGATATAATGTGTGTATAATGAAACGATATGGTGCATAATAAAAGCCTTGTTTCCACTCTTCCACTTACTGTAGGAATGTTTCTCTCAGGCTGATGTATAGTCTTTTCGTACGGACAGGGACATGATGGAAACGTTCTCGGTGCTGATGTTAATGGAGAGCAGATTGCAGGAATTATGAAGTGTGTTGTGCCTAAAGAGTAGTTTATAAATGTCCACTTACTGTAAGTCATTTTGAACAGTTACGTATGAACGAGCTAATATTCACATCGGGTTTGTATTCATTAAGAGCACGCTGAGACAGAGACGGAGAACAATTTATACCCTACTGATACACACTTTTCTCAAAAGTTAAAGGTAGCATGTGTGCGTGTGTATCACTAAGCCCTTATTGAGACTTAATAGAGTAATAGAGACTTACAGTACTGTAGCTTGGTGTAGGCCATGGGGGTGTGTACAGTATGAACTCTGTCTTTCATCGACTTTAAAAGAACGATTTTAAACGAGTCATTTAGTCACGTCTTTGGCAGCTCATCTCGAATTAACACTGAGCTGCTGGCACTCACTCGCGACACCACATGCTTCGATTCGGTGCTATTTAGCCAAATATAGGATATAAGACTATATTTATACCTCCCTCGCATTAATGTTAGAACCCTAGCCGATTTTTTAAGTATTCTGTCACTTGCTTTGTTTGTGGACTCTTAACAGTGCAGTTATTAAAGGCATATGCTGTTGCCATATGGTGTTTCTTATTTATGCTGCACTATTCAGACATTTCAGCATTTGTTGTGTTAAAGCTAACGCAAAATTTGACAGACTTAAAAAAAAAAAAAAATTAAAAAATGTTATAGATACTGTAATACAGAACTGTCCAGAAAAACAGTTACCCAGTTAGTTTTGGTGAGTCCTGGTGAGTTTAATTAAGCAATATCACATGAGCGCGAGTGCTGTAGTGATGAATATCTGAACGGGCTGTGATAACTTTGACAGCTAGTGTAATTAGCAGAAGTGAAAGTAGTTTTAAAATGTTATTTTTACTGTGTACCCAAAAGGTGAGGAAGATAAACCGTGGAGATGGTGGACAGTCCTGTAAAACTTATTCCACTTTAGAATATCAGCTCTGCTAACGTCAGGGTTCAGGGGTTAAATCCCAGTGAGCTGTGTAAGGGTACAATCCCTTGGCCCACACAGCAAGTAGTGACTTGGAATTCAGCCTTGTGTTAACGTTATCGTGTTTTCTTGCTGAAAGTGCTACTGGTTTTGAATGTGGGTTTTGGCCGGCAGTTGCTCTCTCCTCAATACTACGGACTGACCTATAGTACAGACCTATAGTACATTCACCCAAAGTTAAACATTCCAATGCTGTTACCATCTACAGTCAAGCCCAAAATTATTCACACCCCTGGCAAATTCTGGTTTAAAGTTACTTTTATTCAACCAGCAAGTTTTTTTTTTTTTTGACTTGAAATGACACAGGCGTCTCCCAAAAGATAACAAGATGATGCACTAGAGGGATCATTGTGGAAAAAAACATCTCTCAGCTTTTATTTACATTTGAACAAAAAGTGGCATGTCCAAAATTATTGACAGTTTGCAAAGGGTATGAATAATTTTGCACATGCCACTTTTTGTTCAAATGTAAATGCAAGATGAGTAATAATTTTTTCCACAATGATGCCTCTTGTACATCGTCTTGTTATCTTTTGGGAGACGCCTGTGTCATTTACAATAAAAAAAAAAAACTTGCTGGTTGAATAAAAATAAAATTTGCCAGGGCCGTGAATAATGTCTGGTTTGACCGTATTATCGCCACTCGTGGAAAGCCTCTCGTCCAATCAGATTGCCCAGTCGGAACTAGCTGTTGTCTAATAGTGTATATTTAAAAGTGATTTGACTAATTATGTGTTTTCATATTTTGACTATATAATATCTATTATCTGAATGAGTTTAATACTTTAAAATGGTATTTGTGAGACTTTGAATGTACATTTACACCCTAGTAACTACCTACAGGAATCTATAGTAATCATAGCGCATGCGGTAATCATATATGGCACAACGCGCGATTTGCCGCTCAACACTCGTAGCGCGTTGCCGATCGCGAGTTCCCCCACACACTCCTAGCAAAGTCTCTCTTCTTAATTAAAATCAATGATCCCACCAACGTAGCGCCGGACACACTCTCCAAAAACATATTCATAAGTTATAGATTTTCTTCCTCTCTTTTTCTCTTTTTCGCAAAGCCTCATTCCCGCTCTTTTTTTTTTCTTTTTTTTTTCTATTCAGCTTCTCTTGTTGACACGAATATTGATTTCGAATGCGAAGGTAATAAAACTAATTTCTCAACTTCATGATGCTCAGATGGGGCAGGAGGTGCTGCACTCGAGGTCAGCGCATTCATAGGAATCGGGAATTAGAGAAAGGGTTAAACCCAGACATTCTATGATTACGAGCTCGCTCTAACGTCTCATCAAATTACCCCCCCAGTCCCTCGCTCAGCGAATAGAGTGTATTTCGTTTTCATTATATCCCCTTAGAGAGAGAGGAAAAACCGCACCAGAGCGAGTGATTGTTTCCCTGCTGATTGGAGTCGCGCTCAAATCTCATTGCGTTTGTGTGTTTCTCTGCACTGGCCCTTGTTTAACCCCACTCATCTTTTTCTTTCCCTGCTTATCTAATAAAAGGACCATGAGGGTGAGATTGAGGAGCGACCTTTCATGCACCGCAGCGATTGATCCATCCTTTCGTTCGGATCGTTCCTCCGGTCGCGCAATCCCTCACTCTGTAGGCCGTATTAAAAAGATTCACGGCTTCACATATTGTTGCGGTGATCGGTTGACGTACGGTGACTTGAGATAAAGAAACTAAATCTTTTTTTTTTTCAGTCTTGCATTTACTCATTTGTTAGACCACTTCAGTGAAAGCGAGCCGAAAAAGTAAATAAACTGTTAGCTCTTGGACAGTAAATTCAAAATGTTAGATTAGAAAAAAAAGTTATAAAAAAAAGTGATAAAAGACAGTATATTAATCAGCACAGTCAGATTTACAGAGCATGCATATTAAGCGGAAGAGAAGTGAAGAGCAGAAATACACTACTGGTATCTGATCGGCACGCGTCCCTCAAGCTGCAAGTATTCCCAGATCTTATGCAGAACCTCTGTGTTCGCTGCGGTGCAGTACACTGTACTACATAATGGATGGATTCAGAAGCAAAGTGCATCACATTCTGACACCTCCTCACTCGGATTAACATGTTAATCTTTTTTTTTTTTTAAATGCCAGACTATAATATAAGGAGTGACAACGTTAAACTCAAGACTAGATCTAAATTGAATAAACAACATCAAAACAGATTAAAGAAAGAAAACGAAACGGCGTTTAGTGTTGTAGGAGCGAGAGCACACGCTGCATGCTCTGCTGAGTGAAGACGACTTGTTTATGTTAAAGTTATAGCGAGTCTCTAATTAGCTGGGAACGAGCTGCGAGCTGCTAGACGGAGCGTTGAGAAGGCAGAGCGGATCCTGAGGCACGCTGGGAGTTGGGTTCCGTTCGATTCCTGGCAAAATCGAAAAAAAAAAAACCCAAAAAACACGAATACCAGTGGACGGACCTGAAGCGATGTAGTATGCGTTCTGGATACGTTCCTAAAACCACCAGGGGTTCTTGGGTTCCCCTCGGGGGAAACATTCTGCTGTATGTTCTCTACTGTATGATACGTTCTGTAGCATGTACTGTATGTCTTCTATAGATGTCTACAGACTAGAAGTTTGTCGGCTTTTCCTCTATTTCTGTTTGTAGGGCACCGAGCTGAACGAAGACCGCACGCCGTCCTCGGCGACCGTCCTCACGTCCTTCACCATCCTCCTCATCGACAAGAACGACAACGCACCCAAGTTCAACAGCTCCGAGTATCGGGTGCGCATCACTGAGCTGGCTCAAGTAGGGTTCGCGCTACCGCTGTCCATACAAGTGGAGGACAAGGACGAGGTGAGACAAAAGCAAAAAAAAAATAAAACAAATTCCATTAATGACAAAAAAAATAAAAAAGCCTATATATATAACTTTTCTAAACATTACAGCACGTTACTGCGGTGAAAGAGGCACATGAGATATTATACAAAAAATGTTTAGTTTCATGTTATTGTATATTTCTGTCTCTATTATATCCCAACTTACTTCCTTGTTTATTGTAAAGCGTAACGTGCATAAAAGCAGGTACTTTAAGACTTCTTTTATCCCAACAAGCAGCTGTCAGTAATTAACCTCATCTGGTGCCGCAAACTTTTTCCGAGATACTTATCTCAGCATTTAAAGTTTGCTGAGAAGATACGCCGCTGGCTGGTAACGAGCTATCGATCAAGCAGGACGCACCTTTCCAATTACTGAGCTTTCTGTTGCATAGCAGGAGCCGGTTACACAAGAAAGCCTTCCAACACACTGCATAAACTGCTTTTTAACCAGAAGTTTATTCAAGAGGAGCAGGTACTCCGTATGCATCTTAAGCTCAGAGTATGTACGGCGACGGGACATTGTTAAGTCAGCCGAAGGGCAGGAGGCTCTCTCACACTGTGCATTTCGATTTACACTACATGAAAACCTTTTAATGCACTTCTGGCATTGTTGTTTTTTTTTCTACTGCAAACTGTGCGATCATAAAATGCAGCCTGCGCTTTTAAAAATGATTTTTCCATACTGTAGATATTACAGTTCCATAAGGTTTCAGAGGTGGCGTCTGTTCTGGAGACCACTGACACACACACACACACACACACACACACACACACACACACACACACACACACACAGAGTATTCACCAGTAGCGTCTTTAGTCCCACATCAAGTGTCTGTCACTTCCCATTAGTCATATCTAGTCAAGCACACACACACACACACACACACACACACACACACACACACACACACACACACACACACACACACATCAGTTTGCAGAACCATACACACACACACACACACACCACTAGTCCAGCAGAGCAGCACTTGGCACACTTTCGACTCTGTAGCGATTTAATTTGCTCCAGAGAAGATGGGACAGAGCGTCAAATTATAGCTAACGAGCAGAATCAATCAGAGCAGGGCAGAGATAAGCACAGAGCAAGTCGACTCTGATTGATTCTCGCCTCGACCGCCTAGGATGGGAGCCGACTGATAAAGGTAAAGAGTGGAGGGGGGCTGGTGGGTTTGGGTAGGTAGGTGGAGGGGGTGGGATAGTGAATAAAAAGAAAAGTTGTGTTAGAAATCAGCAGGTAAAAAAATTAAAAATAAATAAAAGAATGAGATCTGGTCAAATATCGAATTTGAATAAAGCAGACGAAGAGTGAGGGATGGACGGGTAAGCAGAGTGATACTGGGTTAACACTAGAAGTCCCAGGGTAACCAGGATAAACAGGAAGGAAAGGAGAGAGAGAGAGAGAGAGAGAGAGGGGTGAGTGGGCAAAAGTACAGAATTAGAAATCTTGCGATTAAACAAAGCAAGAGTGAGTGAGGGAGAAGGGGTTAAGGGCTAGACGGGATAAGTGGAGGAAGAAGGACACTCAGCATGAAGGGAGCGAAAAGCATGATGAGGTGAACTTAAAGAAGTAAAGGGGATCAGAAAAAGAGACAAAGCAGGCAGAGAGTTAAAAAAAAAAAAAAGGAATAGAATTTAAAAGTGGCAGGTAAAGCAGTGTTAGACGGGCAAGGGATAGAGGTTAGGGGATAGACGGGATAAACGCAGGCGAACGGATCAGCCGGCATGAAGGGAGCACAGGCTATTATGGAGTGAAGGTAGTGAAAGATGGATGGGAAGAGAAGGAGGAGAAAATGGGCTTCGCCGGCTGAAATAAAATACAAGATCAAGATGAAGCTGAAAGCTACAGGTTTATTGTCGTCACTTTAAGAGATTCTCACTTCTGATCGATCAGAAAGTGTTCAGTGCATTCGTACTAATACACTGTCGTTTCTATAGTACTGACTCGCATGTTGGACGAGAACAGATTTTAAATCTGGTGTGCTATCAGGAGTGTGTGGTACGGAAGGAGTCCCCGGTGTCAGTCATGAGGTAAAGCTGGAACTTTTCAGCTACGGTATTGAGGATGGAGGAGTTTGTGCTTCCGTTTGTGTCTTTGTTTCTTTTACTTATTAAATTACAGCGGTACCTCGGCAGACCAGTTTTAGAGGCGAGTTCTTATGGCGAAATTTTGTATTGTGGAACGCATTTTCCCATAGAAAATATACAATATACTGTGTGTATATATATATTTATATATATATATATATATATATATATATATATATATATATATATATATATAGTACATTATACAATATTATATAAATATGTATATGTAAATTTAATTTCCAACACTACAATCAGAATATAAAGTAAAAAGTTTATATTTGCATATAAAGTAAAAAGTTTAAGTAAAAATAGTAAGTAAAATATGACATAAATAGACATTAAACCTTACTTAACTTTAATTTATGAATCCTCACAGCACCGGCTGCATCATACAGTAAATGAAACTAAAACGGCTCATGTTTCTTCTTGCTAACATCCAGGGGACACACAGTTCTACACTACAAAATGCAAAAAAAACAAAAAACTTAGCTCAGCTTTCCACTTACACAAAGAAGTTTTGAACGGCTCCCAGTGGTACGCGAAACTTAGCCGGCGTTTAGTTGTTTTACTTCTTTTTTAATTAATGGGGCCAAGCCGAAAGCAAACCTTCCTTCAAGTAATGGAGAAGATAAATATGAAAGCCACTATATGAGTATTTTTTTTCTTATAACAATCTAAAGGGATTTTTCCTCATTTTCTGGCTTCTGGTCTCTAACCCACGTCATATAATTGACCAAATAAAAAATTAAAAAAATCCATGTGAAGAACAAAAAAAGAAGAAATGAAGCAGAAACAGAAGAGCAGGCAAAACAACGCTGGCCAAAAAAAATACAGAATTAAAAGAGAGGAATTGACAGAAAAGAAAAATGGATCATATTAAAGAGCGTAAGATGTTGAACTGGTGAGAAATTAGAGTGTAAAGGGGCGGAGAGACGGTTCGGCCAAGCTGGAGGGAATGCAGTAGAAAAATAAAATCGATTTAAATAGAGAGAGGTGTACAGTAGGTGGTATGTAAAGGTTATTTGTGTACGTCGTCTGTGTTTAACCTATAAATATAGACTATGACTGGGAGAGGCGCTAGTGATCGATTAATCACCATTAAGAATTTAACTGGTTAAAAATACATTAAACAATAAGTTAGTTTTGAAAATATTGTCAGTTGTTCTTATGACTAGATACTTTTACAAAGACCAGATTCTGTACGGTTCTCTACGAGGTTCATTCCGTCCACCATCTTAATTCTCATGAATGTGCAAAGACACGTGCAACATCTCTGTCTGTAATTGTAATTGTATAATGTATATTGATATATTTATGTGTATTATATTTATACAGTGGTGTGAAAAACTATTTGCCCCCTTCCTGATTTCTTATTCTTTTGCATGTTTGTCACACTTAAATGTTTCTGCTCATCAAAAACCGTTAACTATTAGTCAAAGATAACATAATTGAACACAAACTGCAGTTTTTAAATGAAGGTTTACGTTATTAAGGGAGAAAAAAAACTCCAAATCTACATGGCCCTGTGTGAAAAAGTGATTGCCCCCCTTGTTAAAAAATAACTTACCTGTGGTTTATCACACCTGAGTTCAATTTCTGTAGTCACCCCCAGGCCTGATTACTGCCACACCTGTTTCAATCAAGAAATCACTTAAATAGGAGCTACCTGACACAGAGAAGTAGACCAAAAGCACCTCAAAAGCTAGACATCATGCCAAGATCCAAAGAAATTCAGGAACAAATGAGAACAAAAGTAATTGAGATCTATCAGTCTGGTAAAGGTTATAAAGCCATTTCTAAAGCTTTGGGACTCCAGTGAACCACAGTGAGAGCCATTATCCACAAATGGCAAAAACATGGAACAGTGGTGAACCTTCCCAGGAGTGGCCGGCCGACCAAAATTACCCCAAGAGCGCAGAGACGACTCATCCGAGAGGCCACAAAAGACCCCAGGACAACATCTAAAGAACTGCAGGCCTCACTTGCCTCAATTAAGGTCAGTGTTCACGACTCCACCATAAGAAAGAGACTGGGCAAAAACGGCCTGCATGGCAGATTTCCAAGGCGCAAACCACTTTTAAACAAAAAGAACATTAAGGCTCGTCTCAATTTTGCTAAAAAACATCTCAATGATTGCCCAGTCTTTTGGGAAAATACCTTGTGGACTGATGAGACAAAAGTTGAACTTTTTGGAAGGTGCGTGTCCCGTTACATCTGGCGTAAAAGTAACACAGCATTTCAGAAAAAGAACATCATACCAACAGTAAAATATGGTGGTGGTAGTGTGATGGTCTGGGGTTGTTTTGCTGCTTCAGGACCTGGAAGGCTTGCTGTGATAGATGGAACCATGAATTCTACTGTCTACCAAAAAAATCCTGAAGGAGAATGTCCGGCCATCTGTTCGTCAACTCAAGCTGAAGCGATCTTGGGTGCTGCAGCAGGACAATGACCCAAAACACACCAGCAAATCCACCTCTGAATGGCTGAAGAAAAACAAAATGAAGACTTTGGAGTGGCCTAGTCAAAGTCCTGACCTGAATCCTATTGAGATGTTGTGGAATGACCTTAAAAAGGCGGTTCATGCTAGAAAACCCTCAAATAAAGCTGAATTACAACAATTCTGCAAAGATGAGTGGGCCAAAATTCCTCCAGAGTGCTGTACTGTAAAATACTCGTTGCAAGTTATCGCAAACGCTTGATTGCAGTTATTGCTGCTAAGGGTGGCCCAACCAGTTATTAGGTTCAGGGGGCAATTACTTTTTCACACAGGGCCATGTAGGTTTGGATTTTTTTTCTCCCTAAATAATAAAACCCTTCATTTAAAAACTGCATTTTGTGTTTACTTGTGTTATCTTTGACTAATAGTTAAATGTGTTTGATGATCAGAAACATTTTGTGTGACAAACATGCAAAAGAATAAGAAATCAGGAGGGGGGCAAATAGTTTTTCACACCACTGTATATATATATATATATATATATATATATATATGAGAGAAGCTACCTTTATTCTCTTTACAGCACAGAATTGTTTCTTCTTTTTTTTCCGCCATACACACACGCTTACACATGCTAACGCACGTTCTCACACTTAAACCCACTTTGTCTCTATCAACATGTCCAGACGTCTTTGTTTGTCAGGAATGCTGCCGGCTGCTTTATACCTTTATATACAAATTCAGATGCCGTTCTGAAGGTGTGAAGAAGATGCATTCTCACACACACACACACACGCGCGCGCGCACACGCACTTGTCTAAACTTTCCCTGAACAACTTGACTGTGAAACTTTGACGGCCCGTATGACAGGCTGGTTTTATCCTCTCTCTAAAGGCAGAAGGCGAAATGGATGGGCAATTACGCTTATGGCCGGTGTGTGTGCTGACATCCCTGCATATTGGATGGCTCTTTAAATAGCCGCCCATCAGCCACAATAGCTCTCAAAGAGATCCAAACACACAAAAAAAGGGGGAAAAAAACACCCTCAAGCATAGTATGGCCATCAATCCAGAGTGTCAGCAGTCATGTCCGCATCTCCACAGCCTGCGTCCTCGTGTTTGTCGCATCGAGTCGTCGCCGCCGCCGCTTTAAGCTGTTTTGAGTGTGTACACATTTTATGGCACGTTTCGAGCGTCTGCAGAATGTCAAAAAGGTGTGAAGGTGGAAAACAAAATTCTGATCACTTCATTTACGTATGTTTGCCGTGTGAGGCGACGCTGAGAGAGGCGACACCGATCCCATGTTGTCATCGACTCAAAATAACAAGTCAAGATGTTAATAAAAGCTCCAAAAATATCATAATTTTAATCAGAATTAGAACTTAATATAGTTATTAATCATGAGGTACATGAAACATTTATGCAAAATTTCATTTCTTCTGTGACACAAGCCCCAGTGAAATGTAGAATGTACAGTATCAGTGTGTTCTTGGAGGTTAATTGACAGAAATGTTAACTCCAATGGGGTGTTCAAGTCAAACCCGGACTTTTGATTTTGCAGAATAACAGAACAAAGTAACGAGAGTTAAAAACTGCCTTTATTTCTCGATATAATCCCCTGTTACACTAACGCACATATCCCAGCGTTTTACTAGTGCGTGGACACCATCAAGGTAGACCGATCGAACTGCCTTGGTTCATGTCTGAAATTCTGGCCTCCCAGGAACTCCAAGTGGAAACGGCTTGGAGCGAGGTCAGGACTTAGATCAGGTTTGGGGGATTGGATAACTCCCAGCCGTGTGCCTGTGATGTGCAAGTCAGTTTTTAAGGATCAGATGTTTCACTCTCTGAATGTTCACAGGAACGACTGCATCATTCATGGACATATGGCCTTCTTCAAAGCGTTTCAACTATATTTTTTTTTAATTAAGAATCTTATCACTGTAATGTGCTTAAAGTATTCTGTAAATATCAACAGGTTTTATGGCTTCATTCACCAGAAAGTTCCTTGTTTGACTTGAACACTGCTGTTGCTATGCTCAAGATGTTAAGGATAAAAACATGAACGCGTATGCTACATATCTGCATAAGTGTTTTAACTGTCATTTACACAAAAGTTTACCAAAAAGATTTATGTTATTAAATAGCACACCCTTAATATCATATTTTTTTAAAAATCAGTTTATAGTTGTGTTTAGTGTTATGGAAATCTGTCGTCACCTTCCCTATAACAGCTTTAGACAGTCTTTCTTCGTCCTGAAGACTTCCTCCTCTAACCTCCGCCTTCCTCCAGTGAAACTGCCACTAACTGAAAGTGCTGTTTTGTTTCTGCACCATTCCCAGGACATCTTACTGTAAACACTGTACAGTATGAAAATCCCAGGAGATCAGCTGTTTCTGAAATACTCAAACCAGCCCATCATAAGAAACGATCTACGGTCACTGAAACCATACGCTCACCTTGTTCTGATGTTTGATGTAGGGAAGATGCTGAAACTCGACCTGTATCCTCCTGATCTATGCAATTCGCTAACGCTGATTGGATGATGTGCAGGTGTACATGTGTTCCTAATAAATTGGTTGAATGGAGAGATTCAGGGCCAGGTTTGCTAAAGTGTTAACGTGTCACTCACTCATCTTCTACACCACACATACAGTACACACACTACGGGCAATTTGGGAACGCCAATTAGCCTAACCTGCATATCTTTGGACTGTGGGAGGAAACCGGAGTACCCTGAGGAAACCCACCACGCACGAGGAGAACATGCAAACTCCATGCAGACAGAGACGGGAATCGAGCCTGGCTGGGAATCGAACCCGGACCCTGGAGGTGCAAGGCGACAGTGCTAACCACTACACCTTTTTTACAAGTCTTATAATAATAAACCAAATGCTGTGTGTGTGTGTGTGTGTGTGTGTGTGTGGCCATTATCATCTCTGCTCCTTATTAAGAAACACCTGTCAAACTTGTACAAAGAAAAAAAAGAAAAAAGGTGTTAAGAAACACTGATGTGCACAATGATGTGGATGGGTATAATTGCAAATTACTATCCAGCCTAATTAAGAACAACCCATCTCTGTTTTTGTCACTTTTCTTCTTGTCAGCAAGCCTTCAATCCCTCCTGCTAACATCGTTCTCTTGTTTTCTCATTTAGTCCATCTAGAGGACATGGATCCTGCTGCCGTGGTTAAAGAGAGGCTTTATCCTCTTCTCCTCTCTTTATAATCATAGTCTTTCAGCATGAAGGGAGGCCTCTGATTCCACATTCATGCCCACAATTACAATCTACAGCCCGCGGAGAAGCCAATTTTCATAAACGAGAGATAAAAAGAGGGCGAATGGCACGGATTAACCTCGATTGCCGGCTGTTGCAGTTATTGTCCATTATTATTATTATTTTTTTTTTTTTTGTTGCGTCTTGGTATTTTGCTCCACAGCGGATCTCTCCGGGTGAAATGTTTATTGAACTCCGAAACAATTTTCCCTCTTTGGATCAATCGCTCGCGCCATGGTCGCAAATGGCTTCGTCTGCAAATGAGATCCAGACGTGTGTGCGTGTGTGTGTGTCTGTGTGTATTTCTGTGCGTCTGTGTGTGTCTAGGTGTACGGTAATTGTCTGCTGCACTTCATTAAACTGAGAGCCTTTGTAATGCATGTGAGCGTGCACGTGTGTGTTATATGGGGATGTGGGATAGAGAATGTGTGTGTGAATGCTATATATATATATATATATATATATATATATATATATATATATATACTGTATATATATTGATTTTTTTAATTGAAAAGAAGAGAAATGTAATTAAGAGATGGCAGTTCAGGGGAACTGTGGAGGTCAAGATGAGATCATGAAGTCCAAGAAAACTCTCAGAGAGAACTGCTCGTATGCTGGTCAGAAAGACAAATCAAAACCCCCATTTGACTGCAAAAACCCTGCAGGAAGATTTAGCAGACGCAGGACTGGTGCTCCACCATTCCACCAGACCTTCATGGAAGAGTCTGCAGAAGAAAAACTTACCTGCGTCCCCAGCATGAAATCCAACGTCAGAAGTAACAACAGAACATCTACAGAACCCTGATGCGTTTTGGAAACAAATGCTGAGGACTGATGGAGTTAAAATAGGGCTCTTTGGCTACAATCAGCAAAGACATGTTTGGAGAAAAAAGGTGCAGCATTTCATGAAAAGGACACCTTGCCAACTATTAAGCATGGCGGTGGATTTATCATGCTTTGGGGTTGTGTTGCAGCCAGAGGCACAGGAAACATTGCAAGGGTGGAGGGAAGAATGGATTCCACTTAATACCAGCAAATTCTGGAAGCAAACATCACATCATCTGTAAAAAAGCTGAAGCTGAAAAGAGGATGGGTTCAACAACAGGACAATGATCCTATCCATACCTCGAAATCCACTATGGAATACCTCAAGAGACGCAAGCTGAAGGTTTTGGAACGGCCATCACAGTGCCCTGATTTAATTCAATTCAGTTCAATTTTATTTGTATAGCGCTTTTAACAATCGACATTGTCGCAAAGGAGCTCTACACAGTCAAAAGAGTTATTTAAGTTTGTATGAAATGTGAATGTGTTTGAATCAAAATGATAAAACTGTTCCTGATGAGCAAGCCGAGGACAACGGCGACAGTGGCAAGGAAAAACTCCCTGAGATGGTAATAGGAAGAAGCCTTGAGAGGAACCGGACTCAACAGGGAACCCATCCTCATCTGGGAGATAACAGATAGCAGGGATTGATCATCATACTATGTGATACTGGAAGTTCAGTTGATTTAAACGTCATTGAAAATTTAGTAGTTCAATCCAATAGAAGAGCTAAGAGCTTCTGTAGCACAAATGGCTGAAAAGGTAAATGCTGGTTCTCTCTCTCTCACACACACACACACACACACACACACACACACACACACACACACACACACACACACACACACACACACACACAATGTAGAGCACTGTTTTGGTTGCAGAAGAAGGACCTACTCAATATTATATGTTTGATAGATAAATAGATAGATAGGTGAAGGTCACATGACCATAGTATAGAAGTACAGTAGGCTAGACCTGTGTAAGGAATTCAGTATTCCTTAAAAAAAAACTCCATGGAGATTCCATTTTGTCTATATTTTATTATTACAGTATTTTTTATTTATTTTTTTTTTTTTTGGGAGATGATAGAAAAATATCATGAAGTGCCTCCATATTGAGAAGCACAAAACCACTGAATTGTTATTAAAATGTCAATAACCATATTGACATTTGGCAGAATGAGAATTGGCAGAATGAGATGCGCGATATATCAAAAGGAGTTCTTTCCATGGCTGAAATGAAATAAAATCAGAGATAGACCAATAAAACAATGTACACATAAAGTGTTACTTATATTTTTTCAGTACGTACATATTAGTCTAACTTTTTTTAAGTAAAATTCTTTGTGTGCATTTGTGTTACTGAGCCAGAAGTCGTCTCCTCGTGCATCTGTCTAATGATTTAACGACCGAGCGCAGTGTCTCCCACTTTAATACTGTAGGTTATTATATCATGTAACATGGAGGTGGCTCTTCTCCGGAGTCCTATAAGATTCAGCGATTGCTTCTCTTTGTTTTCTTCTCTACAGCTACTCCAGCTGTGAGGTAATACCTTCACCAGGCTTTTCATGACTCACATCTCAACCTCATTTTCAGATATAGCTTTCCTTCTTTATGATTCCTCTCACCATGGATGTCAGTTCGCCAACCCAATCTGTATTCCAACAAGTACAATATATATATATATATATATATATATTTTTTATTTTTTATTTTTTTTTTTTCTGAGGAGATCTGCTCACATCAAGACCTTGTAGATATAAAGACGCTGGAGAACACATTGATCTCATCTGACCACGGTTACCATTCGCTGCATTTCTGAGAATACTTGACCCTAGTCTGGTACATTTTGATCGGTTGGAACACAATGGTTCCATGTGCTGAAACCGTGCCAAGTCCTCTGGAAAAGGTGGTTGGTCTCAAGAACGGTAGAGTGTTCTCGGGCATGCATTGAATCAGATATGGAAGTGTAGCGGTTTGACATGGTAGAGTGAAACATGGACATCAGGTTCCAAGGAAAAAGTGCTCTTTTATTTATAGACTGCTTAAACAGACAGTATCTCACTGTAGCCAGCACACACACACACACACACACACACACACACAAAAGCGGATGCACTGTCAGTCCTTCAAGGCTGCTCTGAGCAGGCAGGATTGTGCAGAGTGTGAAGTCAATCTAGAAATCCCCGTCTGCTGCGGTCAGACTGGATGGACTCTGTCTCTTTTCAACCTACTTTCTCCATGATGAAGCTTTCCCAGAGTTCTCGGGGTCTGTGTGGACAGGAAAGAGTCATGAGACTTTTGAACAGAAAGACCTATTTACTGGACTCGGACATGGTAAGTTTGGGTGCCCCGCCTCTTTTCTGAACACTGTGTCACTGTCCTTGGTGCTGATTGTGCGCTGTTTGGTTTTTGTAGTTCACGCACAGAGCTGTCCATTGGTAGAAGGCACAAGCTATTCGTCCCCATCACAGGAGGCCAGATGTACATGAGAATGGAAGTAGAGCACTGCTTAGACGTGACGTTGTCTCGATTCCTGTCTCTGTGTGCATGGAGTTTGCATGTTCTCCCCATCCGTGGTGGGTTTCCTTCGGGTACTCGAGTTTCCTCCCACAGTCCAAAGATATGCAGGTTAGGCTAATTGGCATTCACAAATTGCCCGTAGTGTGTAAATGAGTGCGTGTATGTGTGTGTGCCCTGTGATGGATTGGCACCCTGTCCAGGGTTTATGCTACCTCATGACCTCATAAGCCTCCTGGGATGGGCTCCAGGTCCCCGCGACCCTGAATACAGGATAAAGTCCGTATAGAAGATGAGCGAGTGAGTGAGGGAGAGAACTTCTCAGTCATTCTTCCGTTCCTGTCTTTACTTCTCTGACTTTTTATTCTATTGAGGTCAGCTTCATTTGTACAACATGTTTAACATTAGATAATGAAATCCAGCTGTAGATTTTGGAGATGACAATGACAAGAAAAGCTCCAAGAGATGGCTTGAGGAAGAAACCACAAGAGAAAGCACGACTCAACAGCAATATAATCATGGCACCTATGTGTCGATTTGATTTGTATTGTGATTCTGTTAGTAATTTTTTTTTTCAGTTCTAAACAAAACAGAGAGGATGCTTTGCTGCCTGCTAATGTGTGAACAGTTCCTGTGTACCACTTTTAGGATTATAGAGGAATGGCAACATTTTCCAACTCAAATAAAAATATTAAACAAGGAATAAATAAATACAAAATCATGATGCGTCACTGAATCGATTTTCCCGTCTTTAATCTATACTTTACTTGAGCTTTTTTTTCTGTATGTGATGCTTTTTACTTTTACTCACTACATTTTTTATGAAACACCTTTATTTTTACTCTCTACAGACTCTTACGTTTGATGATTAGACTAAAATGCCTTGATTTTCTAATCAAAATGTTAGCATTTATGCTGTTACTCATACAGTACAGTGCAACAGAGTGTCTGAGCTACACCCCATATGGGACGGACATAAAGAAAATAATACCACCAGTCCAAGCAGACCAAGTTTACAGAAATGTCTGGCAGGTCACAGATTGGTTAGAGCACTAAAGTGATTGACAGATACCTAGGCAACAGATTCCCCCCCATTTGGTTTCTGGTCTGCAGATATTTCTGGCTCATTTTTCAAACATAGTGAAGATCTGGAATCTTTTACTATATTGTATTGTATGCTGTATGTTCAATTCCATAGAGTACAGTACTTGCATTAAAGCAATGGTAGCAACTAGCTAACTAAGCTACCAACGTAATGACATTTACGTTTAGATTTGGACATTTTGGCAGACACTCACACAAGTGTTTCAGTTTCCTTAACACTAGAAGCGCCTCGCCAGTGTCACCTACTTTTAACGCGGTTCACCGGTCATTTGACCGCCTATTGTTTTGAATGGGAGGCTGTCGCTGACACACAATGATCGCTAGATGGCGCCTTCACCCAAAGCAAATAGTTTAGCTCCAAGATAAACTTGCACTTGGACAATGCGCCATTCATTCTCGCGTTGATAATCATCAGTATTTTTTTTTTTTCATATTCAACTGAGAAAACCTACTACAGAGTCTCTAACGGGAGTCACTAAGTCTCTACTTACTTTGGTAACGTTTTGAGAAAATTCATTAGTTCGTTAATTCTATTTGATGCTTCGGTTGTAGGGTTGTAGAAGCATATATTGGAGAGCAATATATATATTTTGGGCAAACTAATGCTGTAATTAGCCCTGGCCTCATACAATATGTGTGTGATCACCTTTTCATTATCAACTCATTATATCAGACATTGTGATTCTGTCTGTCCTATTAAGAACTGTAGATTCATCACTTCCTTTTCCTCATCAGGTACTTAAAAGAAGAAAAAACGACACTAATGAGGCACATTCTGACGCGTCGACATCTACTGTATCAATTCCATCACCTGTGGTGTCCAAAGGACTGTGTGTGTGTATGTGTTTTTTGAGTGTGTGTGTCTAGCCTTAAGATGAACTAATTTCCAGCTTAGCTTTCCTAGATGTAGCCAAGTGGCTAACCAGGAATTCTGGGAATGAGCTCTGTGCTTTGTGATGCCTCTTTGTAAGCTACAACCACTTGAGCCACTTGAAACCAAGCATTCCATTTGGCACCCATTCTTCTCAACTATCTGTTGCTATCATCTTTTCTTCACCCATCTGTCATCTGGTCAGCGCTGCCCATTGAGACTTTCAGGTTGCCTTTTGATCCTCGTATCAGTCTGACTGACAGAAGAGGAGGAGAAGACCAATTTTGTTTGCTTTTTTTGCTGGATCCTAGGCCATGTGTGGTGTTCATTTTTGATATGCTTGTATTTGAACTCAAGATGTTCTGATGATAGTGCAAGGGCTTTTCTGCCACAGCATTCAGGATGACATAAATAAATAAATAAATAAACAAACCTTAAAAATATTTAAATAATCATCAATAGTACCAGCTAATCATAAAAGAATCACATCCTAGGTTTTTGTCTACACGTTATTGGTTCCATTTTAATTCGAACACCTTTTGGATGCATTTTAAAACCAAAGACGTAGCATTGCATTTCTTTGTAACTGCAGACAAACCCTAATGTGTGCAATATTAAATAGTCACTCATGCACATTGCAACAGGCAGACATCACCATTTATCATCTATTTCCCCCTTTCTCTCTCTTCCTCTCTATCTCTCTCTTTAGGGAGTGAACAGCATGTTTGAGGTGATCTTAATGGGAAACAACTCCGATCACTTCACCATCTCCCCCACATCAGTGCAGGGCCGAGCTGATATCCGTGTGCGTGTGGCTGTGCCTCTGGACTTTGAGACTATCAGAAGCTACAGCTTTTCTGTAAGTAGACGGCATGCCTTATCCTTCCCTGGCTCACAAAATATTGAGTATTTATAAAGAAATAAAGTGGCCAAGCGAAAGTAAAACTGGCTTTTAAAAGTCTGCATATGGAAAGAGCAAATGTGTGCACGTGACTTTATTGATCTCATGCCTAAAACGGGTCGTAATACAGAGCAAAATATAACACAGCTGTTACTGGTGGTGGGGGGGGACAATAAAATTTGACATCATGTCAATTTGGGTTATTATACGAGAACATTCAAAGCGCAGAGGACATTTCAAGGTTAAAGCCGTCACATGGCAATCAAGGAAAACCTTCATCTTTCATTGGGACAGCGAGACAGAACGCTAAAGCTGATTGCGACTTGAATATTAACAGTAAAATGTCATTGAGAAACCTGAGGTCAGTCTGGAATGTGTTGCTCTATTTCAGAACAATTCAGGATTTTACAATCTATTCAGGATTTATATTTACTAATTAAGAGCATCCACAGAAATTGCACAGGTGGCTAAAATACACAGCATTACATACTGTAAGAAATAGATTGCTCGTAACTGTCAATTTGATTCCTACCCTACATATACACAGACTTAGCAGGTTAGCGTACATCGGTTAAAGATTCAGTAATAAAACCTGTGCCGAGTTAATGTGCGGATCAAATGGTCCCCAGCGTCGATCCCTCGACAGGAACAGCCGAAAGACTAACAACATAAGTGTCACAAATAAACAGTTTATTACTGCTCACAAGTCTTTGATTATCCATGATTGACATATACAAACTGCTTGGCCAAGCAAAAGTTGCACTCTTGAAGATTTCATTCCGTCACCTTTAGCTTTGATTACAGCACACAATGTGGTGTCCAGTTCATGTGTGCTTCTTCATACTCCCAGAACCACAGTATGAGTCCTGAAATATTGTATATCCGTGGCTTTCCTGCATGTCAAGAAAAACTCCTTTGATGTGATCAGTTGGTCATTCAGTTCATTTAGGTCATCCGCCGACTTCATTTTACTGTAACATTGCTGAGCCTAGTAGTGATGGGGAAGTTTGTATCATTTTACTGACTCGGTTCTTTGAATCCCGTTTATCAAAACAAATGGACATAATGAACAGAATGTGCAGCTCACCTCTTATATATTTTGGTCTGAGTCGTTCGTTTCTTTTACGCTATTAGCGTCTATGAGAGTCATGTGACAAAAGAATGACCGATTCGGACCAGAAGACTCATGAGAAGATGAACCGCTCAATTCTGTTTCCTATGTAATGCACTGGAATGTGTCTGTGGGAGTCACATGACAAAAGAACGAATGTCTAGGACTACTGTAAAAGACTCATGAGACGAACCGCTCATTTCTGTTTCCTGTACATAACCTACACAGTTTTTGTGATGCTTTGCGCAAGCATACCCAGTATGAAATGAACGCATCACTCTCTGAGACTACTCGAGTTAAAGACTCGTACAAAAAGAACGAATTGTTCATGGACGTCCCATCACTAGAGTCTAGACCTGCGTAACTGAAGCAACCCCAGATCATAACACTCTCGTCCAGAGGCTTGTACAGTGGCCACTACTGTATGTATGATGGGTGCATCGCTTCATGCGCTTCCCTTCTTACCCTGATGCCCCCATCGCTTTGGAATAGGGTCAATCTGGACTTATCAGACCACATGATCTGTTTCCATCGCTCCAAAGTCCACATCATTATACTCACTAGCAAACTGAAGCTTTTTTCTGATTAGTCTCACAAACAAGTGTTTTTTTTTTTTAGCTGTTTAGTCCCAATCTTGTGAGTTCTTATCACACTGTGTGTGTGTGTAAACGTAGCTATGGTTTTTATTGTTTTATTTTATTAATTTTTTTACCATGCAAATTCAAGTGTCCATGTTTTTTTTTTCCACCGGTACAGTACTATCCTTTCAGATTTGGATAATGTGCAGTAATACAGTGGCTTAGTTGTTAGCACTGTCGACTTTCACCTCCAGGGTCCAGGTTCGATTCCCGGCCAGGTTCGATTCCCACCTTGAGTTTGGGAATCGCCTGAGGTGTGTGTGTGCCATGCGATGGATTGGCACCCTGTCCAGGCTGTACCCCACCTTGTGCATTGGGTTCAAGGCTAGGCTTCAGGCCCCCTGCGACCCTGTATACATTGTCTATATACAGTATGAGCGGTATAGACAATGAGTGATTGAGTGTTTTGTGTGCTTGGTGCACTCCCTTCAGAAATAGCGACCTTTTTTTTGACCAAGCAGTGTATTTGTCTATGAAATATTTAGGACACAAAGTCCATCAATTCGTTCTATACACTTTATATTTAGGGTAACTGCTTTTATAATTTGATAAGTGCTAATAAAAACAATGCGCAAAGTGTTGCCTTATACAGTAGCATCAAATTGGTAACATAGTAAGTTTAGGTATACTGAATAAGTATATTAAAGGTAAAGGTATGGTCAATGTCCAATTATATCACGTTCATGTATTTAAATGTGAAACAAGACATGATAGTAACACACACCCCTCATCATTTAGTAACTTTCAGCTGATTTTTTTTCAGTGAACACTGTGTTATGATGTAACCATGCCATCTTCATGCTGTTGCTATTATAATTATAATAATAAAGAATTCTCATTTTCATTTTATGATCTAAGACATCCTCGAAAGATTTTTAAACATTTGTATTTCGGAGGTGTGCATGGGACAGCGACTAAAACAGGGCAGATGGTAAACAAACCGTTATAAAATAAATACAGAGCGATGCAGTATTTCAGTTGGTGTCATATTTTCAGGGTGACTGGAGGGCGACACCGCCGTAAACCTTCCTTCGGTTCTTTGTATTTGAAGTGACATACCGCTGCTTTTAGCAGAGAACTAGTTTGAATTCTTCTCTTAGCCGAGCCCGATATACAGTCAGATGTTTTATAACCTTTTGCTGCGGAAGATTTTGTAGAAATCCTTGGCTCGGTTATCACTATTTACGTCTGAGTCTTAAAGTCCTCCCTGATTGGAGTCGAGCATAAAAACTGCACTCACAACATTTGAATATTTAATATGTTCTGAATGTTGTTTGAATGTATAAAATCTGCTCTAATGCGCAGTGAATGTGGCATTTGTTAAGAGACACTTTTGCAGACTAAATAACAGGACACTGAACGTAATGAACAAACTACCAGCGTTCCAGTACATGATGGTCTATAATTTCCTTCTACACTTATAGTGTAAAGTATAAATTTCCATAATCGTGATTTCCATCCAGCTGTATGCCAACGAGTCCGTGGCTGAGCACGTGGGCTTCGCTCGGGTCTTCATCGATCTGATCAACGAGAACGATAACAGGCCTGTATTCAGCCAAGCGCTGTACAACATCAGCTTACAGGAGAGCACAGAAACTGGAACATCACTACTGAGGATACAAGTGAGTACATACACACACACACACACACACACACACACACACATAACTATACATTCATATTCCACAATATGTGTGAGGGGAAAAAAATCAACCTGCATTAAAGTGGAGATATAGTATTTTTGCAATTTTCTTGTTTTATTGAACATGATCTTTTATATGATTGCAAACCAAGCATTCAATCTCTTCTTAATCGTAAAGCGCTGAGACCAATAAAACACACACACACACACACACACACACACACACATAAAAACAAACCGAAAAAGACACGATTGACCAATTTCTCTCGCTCATCCACCAATAAAAGGAGACGGAAAAAAAGTCAGGTTGTTGAAGAGCACTAGAACAGAATCACTGGCACTTGGTGGCATTTAAAATACTTTAAACTACTGCACACACACACACACACACACATACACACACACGCATAGGGTTTATTCATATTGCTATTTCTCTTGCAAATATGGATGTCTGTCACAAAGATATTTAAGATTCATGTTCTTTCTTTTTGTCACACTGCATGACCTGGTGGTAGAAATCGTATATGTCTTACACACGTGTCTGCAAACTCTGTTCTTGTCCTACGATATCTGTATTCTCTCAGTCATACAGTACATTCTTTCCAGTCAGTAACCTTGGTGGGGATGCAAATTTTTGCACATAACTGTAACTAGAGAGTTAACAAGGCCAGATATATGTGTAAAAAAAAAAAGAGGTATTCCTCCATTTCTTATTTATATTCCACACACACACACACACACACACACACACACACACACATAGAAATATAGGCTGGGATCCATTACTTAGTGAAGAGCAGAGCATAAGGGTTATAGGCTACTTTTGTCTAAATTTTATTAAAATGCTGGAATTTGTATCATTAGTTCATGCTCAGTAAGGTCACGTTTTTAATAATAGTCTCCATAAATTATGTAAAACGGCCAGACGTACAGCGCAGGAGCTCATTACACTTTAACTTTTTTTATTCTGCCCTAAATTCACACGCGTGTCCGCAGTCAGTACAATAAGTGCCGTAAGAATCAATAGATGAGTAAAAAGCATCGGATCGTCTTCTAGAGTATAACTGACCGTTTGATGGAGACTAATTAACCCTGATTAGGATCTTATATCACTGACTAGCCGTTCTCAGTCTCTGTAATACTAAGCATATGCACTGTATACTTGCTTTATGTCTAGCAGACTATTAGGAAGAGAATGTTTTTATGAACAGAAGATACTATAAGGTGCATCTCAGGTTACGTGTTGATCATCTGATCATGTGTCACGCGTCATCACCGTATACGAGAAGAGGTACAGTAAGCTGCTCAGTCGACATGTCTTTCTGCCCGTCACTTAAAAATGCATGAAACAACCTCAACCTCTGCAGTGAAAGATCTTTCTACTTACTTTCTCAGACTTGGTTTCCTTCAGTGCAACATCCACATATTTTCCAGGGAGGGAGTCCACTCAGGTGCTTGCTTCTTCGTGCCTCATACCCGACTTTTTTTACCTCTTTGTTCTTCCTCACTCGCCCACATTGGATTTAAAACCATGAGGCTCGCTTTAAAAAGGGATAACACGGATCGGCACAAATTCATTAAAAGGCAAGAAGAATCTATAAGCATCAAGAATCTTTTCTCTACTGGTGCTCAGGAGTCGCGAACATGTGCTGACTGGCTTCAAGAGACACACCTTTTTAGTTAATGAATTTATATGTACAGTAAATTGACAGAAACAGAACCTTTTCCAGACTAATAAGCTGAATGTGATCTGGCAAACATAAAAGTCTTCTTCAACTTTTATCATATAATCTCTTTATATTTACCCACAATATAACCAAACATGAATGTTTTTACTGTTTCTTTTCAATTATTTAGATTACACAAATACTCTCGGACCCATATTTCCAAACACACTCCAACTTACAATGATTAAACCTATGAATTTTCGATTGTAAAATAAGCATAGCTGATATGTGGTGCGATATTCCTGTTTGGTGCTAGGTGGCAGTAGCGAGCTGCAGCTTCCACTCATAAGAGCGCGTTCTCAACACACTGTAGTTTTACATCGTACAACTGTTCTGTTTTTCACTTTCAGTAAAATATTCATTCAATAAATTATTTACATCAAGTCATGTAGGCTTTTATTGTCACTTCAACCATATACAGTTTAGTACACAGTGAAACGGAACAACGTTCCTCCAGGACCAAAGTGATGCATACAACATAAATGAACAGAAACTAACTAGCTAACTAGGAAACCTAATTAGCTGACTAGCTGAGACATGACAGGTTATAATGTAAATAATGTAAATGTAAATATAATGTAAATTTTGACCTGACAACAAAAATCTACAACATAAATTAACAAAAAAAAACTAACTAGTTAACTTGGAGCCCTAATTGTAATTTTTTGTTGTTAATTCATGTTGTTAATTTATGTTTGCATGAGATATTCAGCGGCGCAGTGATGTAGTGGTTAGCACTGTCGCGTTGCACCTCCAGGGTCCGGGTTCTATTCCCTGCCAGACTGTTCTCCACGTGCTTGGTGGGTTTCCCCCTACAGTCCAAAGACCTGCAGATTAGGCTAATTGGCGTTTCCAAGTTTCCTGTAGTGTGTGTGCTGGCAATGTATTGGCACCCTGTTAAGGGTGTAGCCCGCCTCGTGCCCTAAGTCTCCAGGGATTGACTCTAGGCCCTCCGCAACTCTTAACACAGGATACAAATATATAGACGATGAGTGAGTGAGACATGAGATATTCAGTCCTTTATTATAAAATGGGATTTGTTGTGTTAGATGCGTCTACCCAACTGTAGGTTAACCTGTTTTAGGTGGGTTAGGTTGTGCTATATCATTTGTTAGGTATACAGTATTGAATGCATTTCTGACTTGTGATATACCAAGTTTGTCAGGATGTAAACCTGTTGTAAGTCGTGGTCTGTTTATACTTAAGGTTTGCACATGTAATGGAACATTTAGTGATAAAAAAAAGCCTCAGTGCTAGCTCTTTGATCTTTGTACAGTATGTGTGTGTGTGTGTGCGTGTGTGTGTCTGTGTGTGTTTGGGAGCATGGGTTTCTGAGTTCATTTATTTTGACTGCATTGACTTATGTTGGCTCCGTAATGACTTGTAGTGTTGACGTGTTTGTATGAACCTGCTACAGCGTACAGTATATATTTGTGTTCATGCTCATATCGCCATATTAGCACGGTGTAACTGCTTCACAATCTGTCTTTCTTTCTTTACTCTCTCTCTCTCTCTCTCTCTCTCTCTCTCTCTCTCTTGTCTTTATCACTCCCCACTTAATTCCAAGCACCACCTGTAAAAGGTTTAATGCCCGGTTTTTAACCAGCTGATTGATTCTTATTGTTTCCTTCATGTTCCATAGTAGCTTCCATCAATCTGTCTTGATCACTATCGGCCAATATAATAAATTCTTCTCTATAACATCCAAGTATATGCAGCAGTGAGAATGAGGCCTGATTTACAGCAGAATTTCAAACCGCTCAAGTCGCATCTAATAATTCACAATGGAGGAGCAGGCAGATGCAGATCCAGGCTTGTAAATAATAAATGAGATCTGTGGTGTCGTCATGTTTCCTCCACTAATGGCTCACTCGTATTCATTCCAAGATGTTTATTCACTATATGTCCCTATATTCAGCCTGTTCGGTCATATTATGAGCAACGGCTGTAGAGAGACAATGGTTTTGGTTAAGGATCTGTGCTAATAACCAGAGCTGCAATGTTTGACTACACAGTGGAACTTATAACTGTATACTGTATCAATTCAATTCAATTCAATTTTATTTATATAGCGCTTTTAACAATGGTCATTGTCTCAAAGCAGCTTCACAAAAATTTAAGAAATTTAACAAAAAAAAAAAAAATTTCTATATATATATATATATATATATATATATATATATATAGAATAATTATATATAAAGTAATAAATAAATAAATAAAATTATAATAGAAAATAAATAAATAAAAACAAATAATAATAATAATTATAGAAAAGAAAATAATTGGAAGTGTGGATGTGTGAGAAAAATGTGCAGATAATAATGAGATGAATGAATGAAATGTCTCTGATGAGCAAGCCAAGGGTGACGGCGACGGTGGCAAGGAAAAACTCCCTGAGATGGCATTAGGAAGAAACCTTGAGAGGAACCAGACTCAACAGGGAACCCATCCTCATTTGGGCGATAACAGATAGAAATGATATAACATCTTGTGTGTTGTGCAGGTGAAAATTCAACATGACAGAAATTATTTAAATTGTCATGAAGACCAGTTCAGCATAGGGACGAGTCAGTAGGTGCAGAGGGCAGATGAGGTCTGGATCACTGGAAGCACAGGAGCAGCATGTGTAGCTCCAACCATCATAAAGCTGAATCCAGTTGGAGCTGGTCCTTCTCTGGATGCCTCAGGAACCTCGCAGGGTCGGCCTTTGTCTACTGAAGCTGGCAAAATCTCCCGATGCCTCGGGATGGGTAGAGAAATACAGAACAGATGGGGAGAATTAGCGTAGTTGCCATTCGGTATAGGTGTACTGGAGTATGAGTACTGGGATGAGTTATGTGTATGCCAGATTAAAAAGATGCGTCTTGAGTCTACTTTTGAACTGAGAAACCGTGTCTGCTCCCCGAACACTGTCTGGAAGGCTATTCCAAAGCTTTGGAGCTAAATATGAAAAAGCCCTACCCCCTTTTGTAGATTTTGAAATTCTGGGAACTACCAGAAGTCCGGAGTTTTGTGATCTTAAGGCGCGTGGTGGATTGTAGCGTATCAGAAGACTGGTTAGGTATGTGGGAGCTAAACCATTTAAGGCCTTGTATGTAAGTAATACTATTTTGTAATTTATTCTAAACTGAACAGGTAGCCAGTGCAGGGTTGATAATATTGGGGTTATATGATCATATTTTCTGGATCTAGTGAGAACCCTGGCAGCTGCATTTTGGATTAACTGAAGCTTGTTTATTGAGGATGCAGGACAACCACCTAGTAATGCATTACAATAGTCCAGTCTGGAGGTCATGAATGCATGAACTAGTTTTTCTGCATCAGATACGGATAAGATGTTCCTAAGTTTAGCAATATTTCGAAGATGGAAAAAGGCTGTTTTTGTGATATTTGAAATGTGATTTTCAAAAGACAAGTTACTGTCTAATATTACTCCCAGATCTTTTACTGCTGAGCTGGTAATAACAGTACATCCTTCTAAGCGCAAGCTGAATTGTGAAAGCTGTTGTGTGCTGGTTTTTGGGCCAATAAGTAATATCTCTGTCTTATCTGAATTTAGTAAAAGAAAGTTATTGGTCATCCAATCTTTTATGTCCTGGACACACTCAGTTAATCTAGACAACTTAGGTATTTCGTCTGGTTTAGTTGAGATATATAATTGGGTATCATCAGCATAACAATGGAAACTAATCCCATGTCTTCTAATGATGTTACCCAAGGGAAGCATGTATATTGAGAACAACAGAGGTCCTAAAACTGACCCTTGTGGGACCCCATATTTCACTGGCATTATACCAGACGGTTCTCCATTTAGATCTACAAAATGGTAGCGATCAGACAGGTAAGATCTAAACCATTTTAGTGCCTGTCCCTGAATGCCTATATAATTTTGTAAGCGATCTATGAGAATATTATGATCTATAGTGTCGAATGCAGCACTAAGATCGAGCAGGACTAGCAATGAGATGCAGCCTTGGTCTGAAGCTAAAAACAAGTCATTTGTAATCTTAACTAGTGCAGTTTCTGTGCTATGATGGGGCCTGAAACCTGACTGAAATTCTTCAAGGATGTTGTTATCCTGCAAGAATGTGCAAATTTGAGCTGATACTACTTTTTCTAGTATTTTTGATATGAACGGGAGGTTTGAGATCGGTCTGTAATTTTTTATTTCATTCGCGTCCAAATTAGATTTTTTAAGAAGCGGCTTAATAACTGCTAACTTGAAAGGTTTAGGGACGTGACCTAGATGTAATGAAGAATTAATAATGTTTAGGAGTGGCTCTCCAACCGTAAGCATCACTTCTTTTAAAAATCTGGTTGGGATTGGGTCTAACAGGCACGTTGTTGATTTAGCCGAGGTGATGAGTTTATACAGCTCTTCCTGTCCTATACCTGTAAAGCAGTGAAAATCTAAATGTGAAGCTATAGGCTGAACTGGATCGTGAGATACTATTAGAGGTTGAACCTCCATTATTTTCTTCCTGATATTATTGATTTTTTCATTAAAGAAGTCCATAAAGTCTTCACTTCTAAACTGTGATGGGATACTCTCTGCTGGCATCTTAGGTTTTGTTAAGCGAGCCACTGTACTAAATAAGAACCTGGGATTGTTTTGGTTTCTTGCTATCAGTTGGCTAAGATGCTCGGTCCTAGCAGTTTTTAGAGCCTGTCTATAGCTGCACATACTGTCTTTATACGCAATTCGAAAAACTTCTAATTTAGTTTTCCTCCATTTTCGCTCGAGGTTACGGGTTGCTCTCTTTAGGGCGCGAGTATGACTGTTGTACCACGGTGCCAATGTTTTATCTCTGACTTTTTTTAATCTGATGGGAGCAACAGTGTCTAATGTACTGGTAAAAATAGTGCCCATGCTGCTAGTCACTTCATCTAGATCATCTGCATTTAGGGGTCTAATAAGAAATTGGGACAGATCCGGCAGATTACTTGTGAATCTGTCTTTAGTGGTGGGATTCATATTTCTAACAGATTGATAGCGTGGGGAGACACAGCTAATCTGTTCTACGGGTAGAGTATATGTCAGGAGGTGATGATCTGTGATATCATCACTTTGAGGTATGATCTCTATATTAGAGACATCTATACCATGGGATATAATTAAATCTAGCGTATGATTAAAGCGGTGAGTTGCTCCAATTATATTTTGCTTAACCCCAAAGGAATTTAGTAAATCCATAAATGTGAGTGCTAAAGCGTCGTTAGCATCATCTACATGAATGTTAAAGTCTCCTACTATCAATACTTTGTCAGAGTTAACCAATAGGTCTGATAGCAGATGTCCAAATTCTTTAAGAAAATCGCCATATGGCCCCGGGGGTCTGTACACGGTGGCCAAGGTAAAATATAGCAAGGGTTTATTACGTATTTCATTTAGTGCAACATTAATGATAAGCACTTCAAATGAATTAAACCTGGGCCTTATTTTCTGGGTAACAGTGAGTACATCATTGTAGATAGTGGCGACACCACCACCGCGACCAATTAGACGGGGCTCGTGCTTATAGAAATATCCTGACGGAGTAGACTCATTCAGACCAAAATATTCATTTGGTTTAAGCCAGGTTTCAGTGAGACAGAGTGCGTCAAGGCAATAATCTGAGATAATTTCATTAACAATAAGTGCTTTAGGCGCAAGGGATCTAATGTTGAGTAGTCCAAACTTTAGAGGTGGATTTTGACTACTTATTTTGCCTTTTTCTGGTTTTATGGTTATCAGATTGTTTCGGGCAAATTTAACAAATTTATTCTTTTTTCTCAGTATTCAGGGAACAGACACAGTTTCTATAGGACAAGCTATGTGTGTGCGTCTATCACTACGGTGAGTTGTGATGTGGCTAATATGTTTGGAATCTACAGTATGACTTACCGCCAGTCAGATGGTTCGTAGTGTTCTGGAGATGTTGTCAGAGAGGACCGCTGCTCCAGCTCTGCTAGGGTGTAGGCCATCGGTGTGATAGAGCCTAGGACGCTCCCAGAAAACATTCCAGTTATCAACAAAGCGTAATTTCTGTTGTTGACACCAAGATTGTAACCATTCATTAAAAGCAAATAATCTACTGAACTTCTCGATTCCTCGCTGAAATGTGGGAAGCGGTCCAGATACGATGATCATTGTCGTGGGTGATGTGCTGCGGACCTTCTCGACCAGGCTCCTGAAGTCCTTCTTTAGGATCTCCGTCTGCCTCAGCCTGGTGTCGTTCGTGCCGGCATGAAGAACCACAGCTCCAATGTTCCTCCTCAGGGCAGCAGGCACCTGTGCAGCAACATCAAGAACACGTGCACCATAACTGGATAACTGAGCAAAACGAATTTTCTGTGTGCTAGAATATGTCAATTGTTCAGTAATACCTGGCAACGTCTAAAAGCATCGTGAGTCATGACTTATAGAGGAATAAATACATAATAAAATTGGATATTTAGAATCGCAATACAAATCAAATCGGCACCTAGATATCATGATAATATCGTATCGGCTGGTCCCAGGTGATATGATCCCTAGTTGTTATTCTGGTTGCCCCGCCCCTTTCTCCACACCTCACAAACCTATTATAGCTTAGTGTAGTGGTTTAGTGTAGAGATAATGTCCTGTTAAAAGCACCAATGGTATGTTCGTAAATCTTTGTCCATGAGTTCAGGCAAAACCTCCAAACCAAACCAAGTAAAATCATAATAGCTTATTAAACTGCATTAGCTCACAGCATAATATCAATTAGCAAATATTTGTGTGGTGTTCAGACAAATATCTTCCACCAGGCAGGGTAGTGTGTTTTTTATTTATCATAGTTACATCTCAGATCCCACAGCGTTCGCTCATCCAACCGAGTCTCATTAGCGCCTAACAATGTTTGATTACTGTTTTTTTCCTAATAATCTGCCATTCTAATCGGTTTCTCATTTAGCCCACGCATTCTGTTTAGCATCTTATCCTGTCATTAATAATGTCTTTCTTTCTGCTGTTAATCAAGTCAAGTCTGATCGGGTAGCTGAGACCCACGGAGAAGATCATAAAACAGCGGTGCTTTTACGGCTGACATAAAACCGCTCCTGTTTTACAGGGTTGTGGACATTGAGTATGGTGTTAAAGCATATAAGATGACCTTTAAGTTGAAGGCTTGTTAATGGCTTTATATGGAAGACGACTCACCTCCGGCTTACTGCAGTCGCCCAATACAGAGTGGAAGATGGGAAGAAATTAGCATCTGTTTATCTCACACAGGGGGGTTAACTGTACAACTGTAGTGTGTGACAATATTATGCTGCCTATGGCATTTATGATGGTAGTGTGTGGTGTTTTTTTTTAATAATTATTAAGTATATTTTGAGGTTAGATCGACTTTTTCTTATTTATTATCTCAGGTATAGATTAATGCTTTGTCTTTTACACTTTGAGTTTTGTTTACCTTGCGTTTCCCTAATGAATGAACAAGAAACAGATTGAAAAGACTTTACTACATTACACTATATTAATTAAATTGTTCAATAAAAAAAGACAATCCCAGTTACTGTACATATCATCCACTAATTATTCAGTTACTTTTAATGCGAGAGAAAGGAACCATTGGCTCAGTTGTGAGCACATGATGCTCGGCAGAGAAAGTGTATACGTACTACAGTACTTGTGTATCTAGACTGTTTATCAAGTTAAAATAAATTTTTATTATTTTGCTCTAAAACGCTCGCAGAACATCCAGGGTTCCACTATATTTGTCCTAAAGCATAATATTTCAGGTACGACCACAAAATGACACAAGAAACATGAGTCAGTCTTCTCACATGAGTTTGTGGGGTTCAAACTATTTCAAGCCTAATTAAATGACATCTTTGGTATACTGTTTTTTTTTTTTTTTATTACATAAATGTAATCAATCCTGTTATCATTTTTTCTACAGTATTTTACTTGAGTGAGCACAGCATTAAAGTTAATGAGATACTCAATAACATATACAGTACACTTTCTCCCTAAAGACTCAAATGTGTCTAAATCAATGATGATGAGTGAGATCTGATCTGAATACTAATCAATATTGTTTCCAATCCACCACTTTTCAGCACCGTACTGACACTGAAAGCAAATTGATATCATTAATTCACCCCATGACATGAAGTAATGATTTAAATAGTATCTACATTTTTGTCATTGTATTGAGCGACCCACAATTTCTTAATATTAATGGAAAATCAATGAAAGAAAATGCTTTGAAAACTAATGGTTTACTGTGACAGGCTGCAAAGTGACTAAAAATGCGATTTAAAAATTGGTTGTTTACAGTATGTCGCAACCTCAGCAGCAACCTCATTTCCCCTCTCGTCTGTTCCAACCACTCAGCATTCAGCATCACCAGTACACTAATCACCAGCCTCGTCATCTGCACCTGTTTCTCACTGGGTCGTGCCTTAAGTTAGATTTATTTATTTATTAATAAGTTTTTGGGGGGTTTTCTTGTGGCATAACAACCAAAACATTCATTCATTCATCTTCTATACTGCTTTATCCTATGATCAGGGTCGCGGGTGGGCCTGGAGCCTATCCCAGGAGGCTTCGGGCACAAGGCGGGGTACACCCTGGACATCGTGCCAATCCATCGCAGGGCACACACACATACACACTCACCCATTCACACACTACAGGCAATTTGGGAACGCCAATTAGCTTAACCTGCATATCTTTGGACTGTGGGAGGAAACCGGAGTACCCGGAGGAAACCCACCAAGCACGGGGAGAACATGCAAACTCCATGCACACAGAGACGGGAATCGAGCACAACCAAAACACATTCCTCTAAAACTTCTCAGGTACCTGGACTAGACAGAAAAGAGAGACAAAAACTTTTGAAAGTCGTTCAGGAAGCCTGGAGAACTATTCCTCAAGACTATTGTACTGTTAAAAAATATATAAGAAAGTCTGGCTCTTTGGAAGCGAAGTATGAAGAAATGGGATGGATCAAGACTTTTGCACAGTACTACTGTATATGTGGGTAGTTAAGAGGTCGCCGCTTTCTTTAGGGCTTTTCAATTCAATTCAATTTTATTTGTATAGCGCTTTTAACAATTGACATTGTCTCAAAACAGCTTTACACAATCCAAAGAATTATTTAAGTTTGTATTTAAGTTTTTCCTTAAAATCTTTTCTGATGGACACCTGTTAAGGATTCTCCAAGACGGACAAGCTTATAGACCTTCCCAGGTTCTAGAGTTTGTCCTTCTATGATTGTGTAGACTTTTATAAAGTCTCAAATCTCATCTTATGAAAAGTATATCGAATTGATACACAGCTTTATGTTATATAATATAGTGATGTACTTTTAAGCTCATACAGTTTCATCTACTTTGTGTTGCGGAGTTTCTTGCACATGGCTTCGGTCGCTTCCTCAGAACACGTGGCCGTAACCCCATTGTGCCTGCTTAAGCCACGCTTTGTTTGCGATTCGTCTTGATTTATTCATCCGCACAATGTTGCGCGTTTTAAATATTTACACGTTGCTGGAGGTTTATTATGGCTAACATTAACGTGTAGCGGAGATGACAGAGACCATATGCTCGCGCTCATAAGGTTGCATGTCACATACTCCCTTTTTATGCTAATCTGTGCTAATATGTAAATGGAGCAGCGCAAGCACGGGAAGTGGAATAGCTTTACTTATTTAGACACAGGAAATATATCTGGATATCGTGACATTATTCCGAGCTTAATGGAGAGAAGGTTGTGGGAGGAAATGGTCTGCTTTTGCGTTTTTAAAAAAAAAAAATTATTTAAGCTTTTCACACTGTTTTTTTTTTTGTTCATTGCTGATAGCGTTGCTGATCATTATAAATAAATATATATACAGTGTGTGTGTGTGTGTGTGTGGCTGTCTTGAGGCTGCAGAGCCTCAGACCTCCCCATACCTCCTATATTGCTCTGTTCTCCTCCACACTCTATTCAGACTAGAGTTTGTTTGCATTCATCCATCTCTTATCACCTTTATTCACTTTTTCACTTTCCCTTTTCCTTCCATCCATTATATTGCTAATGGGTTTCTGTCCCTGTGTGTGTATCTGGTTGAATCTTTGTTTGTAAGGTGTCAGTCATGTTTGCTGTAGTGTGTGTGTGTGTGTGTGTGTGTGTGTGTGTGTGTGGCCTGTACCCGGGTTTGGAGGTTGCAGGTTCTTCTCATTCTTGCTGTTTTTCACTATTCCTATTATTGCGTGTGGTACAGTATATACAGTATGGTGCACATAAATCTGCATAATCCTGTTTTGGTTCTGAATTAAAACTTAAACCCAAGCAAAATGTTATTGACTTGTTGATGCACAGTAAACGAGGAAGCGTCTCTGCCAATAGTTCTGCGTCAGATGACTGAACTTTTCTTATAAAAATCACAATTCTTATGAAAGGATGACCTGTCCTTCAACATGGATCAAAATATCTAATAAAAAAAGTCTTAATCATGTTTAAATACAATCTACATCATTTTGTCTTTTTTGCATTCTGAGTCCGACAGTAACGATTTCTCGCTCAGTTTTACCATCAAACTCCGTTAGAAATTGCGATGCACTGTGTAGACTGTGTATCGTTATGATGACTAAGCACTCTGATATCCAGACTGTTAAATATTCCTCTCGTCTCTTCCTCTTCTGCTCTTTGTCATGCCGAAATCTCTCCACGCTACTCACCATCTCTCTCTCTCTCTCTCTCTCTCTCTCTCTCTCTCTCTCTCTCTCTGACTCATTTTCTTCTTCTTCTTCTGAATTTTGCTGTCAGTGGCAGAACGGAATATGTGTCCAAGTTAAATCTGTCTCTGTTTACTCATTCTCTTCTTATCCTAAACATTATTTTGCCATTTCTCGTTCACCCCCCAATCACTTTGTTTGACTCATTTTCTTATCTCTCGCTCACAGTCTGTAGAGATGCTGATCCCTCACCCACTCGTGTGGAGTGTGCAAGTGAATTCTGGTGTTTGTGTGTGCTTGTGATTAGGTCTGTGGTCGTAGGTGAGTTTTTGCCTCTTTATGTCTGCTGTATTTTTTAGGTCTTTTATTTATTTATTTATTTTTATTCCTAGTTTATTTCAAAATGCAGTAACAGGTTTAGTCAGTAAACAACCTGGGGTAAGGCACGTCCTCGCTGTACAATGATGTTTGGATCACATGTATAATATTCCGTTTTTAGTTTTAAAGCCAATTCTTTGCCTATTGATTTTAAAATGACCAGCTCATGTGTTATTATTTGGTTTTAATACAACAAATCGTGTACTGATTAGATTCTCAAATTCAACCCCAATCAGATATTTAACCTCCCCTTTACTCCCTTTCTTTTGTTAGAGCCTTAAACAATGTTTAAATTTCACCAAACCGCAAAAATTCTGCCCAGAATTTCTGCCACTTTAATCCCACTTCATTATCAAATCTACTCCAAGGTCTACTGTATACAGTATTCAGGTACATAATTCTTCCCCAGCCTAATATTTACCCTCAAACACAAATCTATCAGTATCTCCTCAAACGCCCTATCCTCAGGTTTGATGCTCAGCCTTAAAAACTCTCTCAAACACACATTATGTTTCAAAATTTGACCCCAAACTAAAAAAAAAAAAAAAAAAATATATATATATATATATATATATATATATATATATATTTTTTTTTTTTTTAACTGAAATTTAAATTTTTTAAAACATAAAACTGAAGCTAAGATTCTGAGACTAATTATAAATCCAATTTACATTTAAGCATGTGGCAGATGCCGTTATCAGAGCAACACGATTCCCGTCTCTGTGTGCATGGAATTTGCATGTTCTCCGCGTGCTTGGTGGGTTTCCTCCGGGTACTCCGGTTTCCTCCCACATTCCAAAGACATGTACTATAGGTAAGGTTAATTGACATTCCCAAATTGCTCGTAGTGTGTGAATGGGTGTGTGAGTGTATGTGTGTGTGCCCTGTGATGGATTGGCACCCTGTCCAGGGTGTTCCCCGCCTCGCGCCCTAAGCCTCCTGGGATAGGCTTGAGGGCCCCCCCCCCCCCCCTCCGCCACCCTGAATACAGGATAAAGCGGTATAGAAGATAAGTGAGTGAGTTTGCTCTAATCAAGATGTAATGTAATATAAAACTCCAAAGTTATGTTTTGGCCCAAAACTTTTACTCTACACTGAATTCTAACCCATCATTGCATTTTTCATGTTTTAGTGTTTAGTATAAGGTGTTTAGTTTGTGTGAAATCATTTGATGATAAAAGCCACAGATTATCATTAATGTCAAAGTCAACTTTATTGTCGTTTCTGCTGTGTGTACAGTACATACATTTAGATTTACTCTCAGTCCCCTTACAAACAACAATAAGTACAACAATTTACAGTATATGTTAAAGAACAAAATAGTGTTGAAAACAAAAAACTTAAATAACACAAACTATAAAATATCATTTCATAGTCATCAAACTGTTCAGTGAGCTCTCGTACCATGTGGACAGGGTGAAGTCCCCAAGGAAGAGACCGCACACATTAAGATAAAGATGATTTGTCAGAAAACCTTTGTACTGATTTGCAAGGACGAACTGACAAACTTACTGAAAGTGTACTTCAGAACTTTGTTCCAGAGCGCTTTTAGGGAATTGCTTCCCGCCCTCTTAAGGTTTGCAGGCTTGCCATCTGCAGAATTCTGCCTTTTCAGCAAGACTTGAGAATTGAGAATAGAACTTCAGAAAGGCTAAAAGCGAGATTAAGAAAAAGAAAACTGAAAGCGAGAGACTCATGCCTTTGTTTGGTGTGTGTGTGTGTGTGTGTGTGTGTGTGTGTGTGTGTGTGTGTGTGTGTGTGTGTGTGTATATCTATCCTTTCTTTCATTGTTCAGTTTTATGTTTTGTGGACATTGTGTTGTTTGTGCTAGGGATTAGCTATGTCTGCAAATAGATACATTTAGCAATTTTAAACCAAATTGTTTCTTTATTACATTAGCAGCACACAGTGCTCGTTGCAGATGCTCATTTGCTCATTTGGATCCATACTGAGTAATTTCCCACAATAGCATATCTCCCAACAGAGCCGCAGAAGGATTGAGACACAAATAGCATACGAAGAACTTTCTTTTGAACTTATCTGCTTTGTAACATTATCACAGTCTTCTATAAGAGCATACAAGGATGTTTGGAAGGAAAGCCTTTCTTGGTTTTCAGGCACTTTGACTTTGGTGGTGCTCATGTACAGTATAGATATACAGTACAGGCCAAAAGTTTGGACACACCTTCACTCATTCAATGTGTTTTCTTTATTTTCATGACCATTTACATGGTAGATTCTCACTGAAGGCATTAGAACTATGAATGAACACATGTGGAGTTATGTACTTAACAAAACAAAGTGAAATAACTGAAAACATGCTTTATATTCTAGTTTCTTCAAAATAGCCACCCTTTGCTCTGATTACTGCTTTGCACACTCTTGGTATTCTCTCGATGAGCTTCAAGAGGTCGTCACCTGAAATGGTTTCCAACATTCTTGAAGAAGTTCCCAGAGGTGTTTAGCACTTGTTGACCCCTTTGCCTTCACTCTGCGGTCCAGCTCACCCCAATCCATCTCGATTCGGTTCAGGTCCGGTGATTGTGGAGACCTTTTTTTTGTTAAGTACATAACTCCACATGTGGTCATTCATAGTTTTGATGCCTTCAGTGAGAATCTACCAATGTAAATGGTCATGAAAATAAAGAAAACACGCTGACAGATAGATGAGAAGGTGTGTCCAAACTTTTGGCCTCAACTGTACACGTAGATAAAAAAGTAGTTATTGAATAACATTTATGAAAGGAGTCTCCAATGTCAGTACTATGCTTCTTGTTCTTTAATTCATTATTATAAAGTACTTTAAGTGTAATTATTAGAGAGTCGTTGAGGAACAGAACAGTTTGGGACATGTTGTTTTTTGATAACAGTCATCTTATCAGTAACTTTACATACAGTATCAGGCCACATCATGCCAAACTGGGACTATGAGCTCTAACACATGGAGCCTTGACTTCTCTGGGTCCTATGTTCTTATGGTCCTACAGTAGATTATTGTTACGATCCATATGACTCATTTCAAGATAAAACATTTTGAGTAGATAATCCAGGTTATTTTATTGAACACTACACATACAGGTCCTTCTCAAAAAATTATTGTGATGAAGTTCATTATTTTCTGTAATGTACTGATAAGCATTAGACTTTCACCCCAGACCATCACTGACTGTGGGTACTTGACACTGGACTTCAGGCATTTTGGCATTTCCCTCTCCCCAGTCTTCCTCCAGACTCTGGCACCTTGATTTCCGAATGACATGCAAAATTTGCAACCTGTAGCCCATTTCCTGCACACGCCTGTACACGGTGGCTCTGGATGTTTCTACTCCAGACTCAGTCCACTGCTTCCGCAGGTCCCCCAAGGTCTGGAATCGGTCCCTCTCCACAATCTTCCTCAGGACCCGGTCACCTCTTCTCGTTGTGCAGCGTTTTCTGCCACACTTTTTCCTTCCCACAGACTTCCCACTGAGGTGCCTTGATACAGCACTCTGGGAACAGCCTATTCGTTCAGAAATGTATTTCTGTGTCTTACCCTCTTGCTTGAGGGTGTCAATGATGGCCTTCTGGACAGCAGTCAGGTCGGCAGTCTTACCCATGATTGCGGTTTTGAGTAATGAACCAGGCTGGGAGTTTTTAAAAGCCTCAGTTTAGAGTTAATTAGTTGATTCAGATGATTAGGTTAATAGCTCGTTTAGAGAACCTTTTCATGATATGCTAATTTTCTGAGATAGGGATTTTGGGTTTTCATGAGCTGTATGCCACAATCATCAATATTAAAACAATAAAAGGCTTGAACTACTTCAGTTGTGTGTAATGAATCTAAAATATATGAAAGTCTAATGTTTATCAGTACATTACAGAAAATAATGAACTTTATCACAATATGCTAATTTTTTTAGAAGGACCTGTGTGTATATATATATATATACTCAGCAAAAAAAAGAAACGTCCCTTTTTCAGAACTGTGTATTTCAACAATAATGTTGTACAAATCCAAATAACTTTACAGATCTTCATTGTAAAGGGTTTAAACAATGTTTTCCATGCATGTTCAATTAACCATAATCAATTAATTAACATGCACCTGTGGAATGGTCGTTAAGACCTTAACAGCTTACAGAAAGTAGGCATTTAAGGTCACAGTTCTAAAAACGCAGGACACTAAAGAGACTTGTCTACCGACTGTGAAAAACACCCAAAGAAAGATGCCCAGGGTCGCTGCTCATCTGCGTGAACGTGCATTAGGCATGCTGCAGGGAGGCATGAGGACTGCTGATGTGGCTAGGGCAATAAATCGCCATGTCCGCACTGTGAGACGCCTAAGACGGCGCTACAGGGAGACAGGAAGGACAGCTGATCATCCTTGCAGTGGAAGACCACGTGTAACAACACCTGCACAGGAGGTACAGGGTACATCCGAATATCATACCTGCGTGACAGGTACAGGATGGCCTGGGGAAGCTCATATTAGGCCTTCATCAGGGTTTGACATGAAATTTTCTGCTCACTGGCCGATGTGGCTAATGGATTTCCGGAGTCACTCGGCATTCAGCCTTTTTACTAGCCACAATTTTGTTACCAGAAAATCGCAGTTTTTTTCTTCACCATGATACGTTAATGTTTCTTATATCTAGATTTACTTATAAATGACAGCTTACACTGTATCACTATAGTAGTAGTCAAGTATTCAGTACTGTTAAGAAGCTCCCATATAAAAAATATGCAAACATGAACAGAATATTCTGCTTATTGAACTTAAATTCAAGCCTCTTACCACATGAAATTGAAAAATAACAGATTCAGTACAACTGAACTCATTCTGATATTAAAAATACAGCAACTCAGAACATTTATCATTTTAGTGTTATTATGTGTACTATTATCAGTTATTATTATTCATTATGTATTATTATATCAGAATTCTGAGTTAAGACAATGGACTCTGGTCTATCTTGTGGTGTTGACTCTTTATAGTGTGAGGTAATTCAATCAATTGATGAATTTTCTATCATTCAACAGGAAATGTGAATAGATTTTAATAGTGATTACTTTTTTATATAATCAGTAAATAACCTGTGAAAGGGGCGAACATTCTCATCCTGTTGAGAAGCAATAGCCCTTTAAGGAAATGATGCACACACACCAAACAGGAAGTAAAAGTGTGTGTGTGTGCACCCGCAATGCATGTGTGAATGGGAGTTTTATGCACCTAATACTACGTTGCAATGCGTTTATTATATCGGATGCCTTTAGAGAAAACTACAACAAAAATATATTGTCATTCCAAAGAATAAACTACCCGCCAAAGTGGCTAGTGAGACTGAAGTTATTACCCGCCACAGCCGAATTTCACCCGCATTTGGCGGGTGGGCGGGTGCCAATGTCAAGCCCTGGTCTTCATCATAATTTTTTTTATTACTATTAAATTTTTCATCATTAAAAATCACCTGCAAATCCACATGGGACTGAACTCGAATCGCTGATGTATATTTAAGACATGCTGTCAATCAAAAAAGGGGTTCCGCCCTTTAAACAGCTCCACCAATCATCATGCAGCAGCCCAACATCCTGGCCCGCCCACTGCTCCATACACTCAGCTTCCCTAGAAGTGACGATGTTGGTGCATTTATCCAATTACCGTCCAGCTTTTCTGCAGTGAAAAAAGCTCCTCTGTGCCTCGCCATAGCGCCCCAGTGAAGCTGGGCTTCAGGAGGGTTTAACTTTCGCGTCAAACAATCTACAGTAAATACCTGATTCTGAATGAGCTAGTCATGAAGTTGAACGCGTTCTAGCGCACTTTTATTAAATCCAATATAAGTACGACAGTGCATACATTATACTGTATGAGCATTTATTTTCTGACATAGTAGAGGAAGCGGAGCTTCCCTTGTAGTCTTAGAGCAGCCGCCACTGCTATATACAGTAGGCTAGCTAAGAGATGAAAGCGACTGTCTCAAGAGATCTCAGTAGATCTAAATGGCTCATTTACAGCACAACTGATCCAGGGTCTGTTTTCTGTGACATGTGATGACAAAATTAACAACCAGACTGGTTCCAAATCAGACCCACGCTGTTAAACTTTAAAGTTAAAAAACTATAACATGAAATTATTGTACATTTACAATTATTGATCGCATATCGTGTTCGTGCAGAGACCCAAAGTATCATACAAATATGATACATCTGGCAACACTGCTGGGAACATAGGACCTTGGTAACGTGGGAGCAGAGGTGTCAAGTAACGAAGTACAAATACTTCGTTACCTTACTTAAATAGAAATTTTGGGTATCTATACTTTACTGGAGTAATTATTTTTCAGCCGACTTTTTACTTCTACTCCTTACATTTTAAAAATAGCCTCGTTACTCTATTTTTATGATCAGAACGCGCAACCCCCCCGGTCGCATGATAAGAACGCGCACAACGCCCGCCGCCCCTCCCCCCCCGGTCGCATGTTCAGAAAGCAAGACCTTAATGCTTTTGTCGCCCCTCACGGTACTTTTACTTTTATACTTTAAGTCGTTTTGAAACCAGTACTTTTAAACTTTTACTTAAATAAAAAGCTTGAGTTGATACTTCAACTTCTAAAGAAGTATTTTTGAACCCCAGTATCTATACGTCTACTCAAGTAATGAATGTGAATACTTTTGACACCACTGCGTGGGAGCCTGAGACCATATAACCCTTTGTCATGCTAGCATTACGTGCCATTTAAATAGGATCATGGGAACATAGTCGGGACCCCCTCCAGGGATACTAGATTTAATCAAATTTAACTGAGTATGATGGGTATCAAAAGGTTTTTAGGCTAGTTTTGAAACACGCCAACTGATGGAAGCACAAGGCTACACATCCAGTCACAGGAAGCACAGACCTTCATAAGTCAGTGTGCCAAAAGACACCTATGTACATTGGTGTGCAGCTGGTGATATTCTGACCACGTGCGTAACCACGTCTATGATTTCATAGTGGACAGTAAGTTAGAGCAAAAATCTAACATGGGCAAATCTGCTACAGAGATGTTTGACATAAAACATGTAACGTAATATTTTCTTATAGTTTTAATAATCACAGAGTTAGCCTACAGTAATAGTGTTGTTAGCATAATAGCATTGTTGGCTCACTAGGAAAACTTGTCTACTGTGCCAATATGCAAATAGATAAAAAATACTGATTGAATGTTTTTTTTTGTTTCTTATTTTATATATTCAGCTGAAGACTGCTGAGAGAGACTGGTCGGTCTCTCTCTCGCTCCCGTGCTTAGCGTGTATATGTGCTTATGGTTGTGTGTATTTGATGGTTGCTCTGACAGAAGGTAATTGGTTTCCTCACACTCTTCCCTCTGGTTGGAGAAGCAGCAGAAAGCAATTTGCGCAGCACGTCAGTTCACATCTGCACTCTCTTCAACACGCACACACACACACACACACACACACACACACACACACACACAAACAGACACCTTTCTGGAAGATCTAGGAGATAGACTAAAGCTTTATAATCATTACTTTTCATGACTGTAACGTCTAGGTGTGGTTCAAAGCATGCAAACGTAAACTGTGTAGAAAACACACACTGCTGCAGACTGTTGCTAATAGTTAGCAGACAGTTTTTTACTCCGGCTGCAAACTGGCCGACGGACAAAAATCACCAGGGCGTTACTCTGTATATGTGTTCTATCACATCGCCATCTCACTCATGTTTTATATGAATCATAAAAACAATGGTAACAACAGTTTTCTGATCTTGACCAAACGTAGAGTACGGCTAACTATCGCACTGTTGCTGTCCTTGAAACTCTAAAAACAGTTTTTTCCGGCAAAAGGGATGTTACTTATCAGATACCGGTGCCAAATCTGACATTTAAAACCAGTCACGGAAGCACTTTTAGGAAGAAAAGACAATCATCTTAAACAACACTGTCTTGTAATACACACCTACTGTAACTACCTTCTAACTGGATCCTAAATCTCTTTCTGTTTCCTGATCAAGTGCACTACTTGGTGTGTGGAACAAGGGATTCTAAACCCGATATAGTGCACTAGCTTTACATTTTTCACTGTTTTGGTTTCGACCCTGAAACAATTAGTTAGCTATTCATTAGTAAGCTTGAAATGCCAGTATTAATTAAGCTTACCTGCATGTCCTTGTATGAAGCGTAAAGCACAGCGTATTCCTTAGCATTGTCTCGGTTGCAACGGAAGCACTGACTGAGCTAATGCTAACGCTAGTAAACACCATTAAAAAAAGGATAAATCACATATTTGTCCCCTGATTGAGGTAGTCACGTTATGATAACAAATCAAACTTCTGCAAATGAATAACCATCAGTTGCTAGTTTACTCTTTCATCTGTGTTACAAAACATCAGGTACTTCTGTAGGTCATCAGGTGATATTTCTCATATGGTTCTGGTGCAGAAATACATCTCGAGTGTATTTATAAATAGAAATACATACAGTAGCAGCCTAATGTTGGTTAACGTTGCTTCTGCCATCCGCTGTAGTGACTGATGTCAAGTCACACAGTTAGTCATTTAGTAAGTTTCAGCCTTGTTTTTATGAACTCTGTTCGATGGTACTGTACTGCACATCCTGCTGTTTTAGTTGATTAATTATCTTTCTTGGGCTCACCCTGATCAAGCCACTGCCTCACTTGGTTTTGGTTTTGCTCAGTACGGTAGGGTGCGTAACTAGCAGTCATTCCATGCAGTAATTCCTGATTCTTTGTCAAAACAATAAAGTTTAAAACCTGGAAGTTGAAATTCTCCATCTAGGACACTACCTAATAGTTCTCAAAGTGCTTGCTGTCAAGACTTCAGTACCTACCTGGAAGGTGCCGTCTGATTTTTAGGCAGAGATGTCCCTCTAAGTGTTGCGATTACAGACTGACAGTTAAAATGTCACTTATTGTTCACTCTCGTACTTTTTTAGCTCAGGCACTTCGATCGCATCGTTGACTACGGACGCATTTTGTTTTTGGCTTCACTCTCGCCTGTTTGACACTCCCTGATTTTTTTTGTTCAAGTGCAAACATAATTTAGCATCTGTCACTCACGCTCGATGGGGCTGAGCGCATCAGACTGACCATCAGACACAGGGCTGTCTCTCTCTCCCTCCTTCCACGGACGTTATCTCACTCCACTCGGCTTTGTCGAAAGTCTCACAGCTTTCCTCTAGAAAGGAAGCGGGACAGCCTGTCAGGTGATTTTTTTGAAAATCAAGGTGTATTGAGAAGGAAAGAAGAGTGGGACAGAGAGATGTACGCAGTCTTCTTTTAGAGGTATATGTTCTCTTTGACTTCTTTACTTCACACCCCTTCCTCTTTGCATTAGCTCCACTGTCAGCATAGCGCCGATCAACACGCTAAATACCCCCCCCACCCCCCCGCGGTGCTATCGTCCCCGTCTGTCTGAGACAGCAAGAGAGAGGGAGATGGAGAGAAAAGGGAAGCAGAGAGGAGTAGCTTTAGGGAAAAAAACAGGTAGCAAGGGGAGTTAGGTAGAGAAAGTTACTTGAAAGAGAGAGAGAGATAGATAGAGAGAGAGAGAGAGCACTTAGGCCAAGATAGAAGAATAAGAGGACTGGAGAAATGGAACAGAAGAGGAATGAGGGCACAGAAGGAAGAGAATAGAGAAGAGCAAGAAGGAGTGAAATCTTTGACTTGCTCTGTGACTTGAATCATCGATCTAAAGTACTGAACATAGAGGCATGCACTTGAGATGAAGAAAGATAAAGAATTTAGGAGAAAAAGAGAAAATGTGGGATGTGTAATAGGAATGAGAGAAAAGAAAAGAGATAGATATGAATGAAAAGATAAACTGGTGTAAGCAGATCCCAAAGTTTCCAATACAAAAAAATGCCACTCCTCTTTATATTAGAGCAAAAAATATATAGGTAGCGTGTTTTTTTTTTTTTTTTTTTTTTTTATCAATTAAAGAATATATATATATATTTTCATTTATTTCTCCTTTAATGTTGGGTCCATGAAACAAGCAGATTCCAAGGAGCTATAGCCTCTATTCTCACCAGCATCCCCCTCTCTCTCTGACCATTTATACAGTGGAACCTTGGATTACGAGCATAATTCGTTCCGGAAGCGGGCTCGTATTCCAAAACACTCGTAAACCAAATTAACCAAATTGTTTACAATTCATTTATTGTGTGTGTGTGAATCTAAAGTTAGCTCCTCTCTCCCACGTCTCGTCTTACACAGTCACCCTTCCTCCACTCTTTTCACACACACGCGTGTTTTATCTGAAAAATAAGCAAGAAATCTCTCTAATGACACTCGATTGCGCGACACACTGACGGAATTACTGCTGTAAAGTTAAAATAAAACAAATTAACCTGCACATTACCTTTAAAAAGAATCGTGACAGAGCAGTGTTTATGTGTAGAGCAGAGAGAAAGAGAGAGCAGAGAGTGTTTCTGTGAAGGCGAAAGTAGGAGGGGTCTGTGTTTGTGGCACGGTGTCTAATGACACGCGCGCACACAGACACAAAGAGCAGGCTGAGCCTTGAGCAGAGAGAGAAAATAGATTTTTAACCTGTCTAATGAGACTTGCTTTTGCTTTATTTATCACGTACGCTGTACACATAATCATGACACAAAATAAAATGTGTTTCTCACACACACACACACACGTGGTCACAGGGTTATAGTAAACAGTACACGGATGTTGATTATTCCAGTAAGAGACGAGCGCTAAGACTAGCAGGGGAGACGTTTACCCACAATTCCGCAGCACAAGAGTGAGAAAAAATGTTGGTTCAGTTGTGATCATGTGACGCTCGGCGTCAAAACAAGAAGCATATGCGTGATACATGATACTCGGTACTCGTAAAGCAAGACTTGTTCGTTTTCCAAATCAAAATTTATTAAACATTTTTGTTCATCTTGCGGAACACTCGCAAACCGCGTTACTCATAATCCCAGCTTTTACTGTATATTTTTTTCTCTAAGACTAAACAGAGTGCTGCTACCTGCTAGCGTTGATCTGCACCTGCATTAAACAGATAAACTGGTTGTTCCTTTTATAAACCGTGGACTGGAAGATTCTGAGCTCTCCGTGTACCAGAGAGTCACCCTGACCCTGAAGCGCTCGGATCCGATCTGAGTGATTTGATCTCAGATTCAGTCTGAGTTAAAAGTGCGAAAGTGTTTGGATCAAAATTCCGTAATTTGATACAGTAAATCAATGTTGTTTTCATTAGGGGATTTTTATCTACAGTAAGCTACTGTAGCTGGCTGGCTGTGCTTGTTATCCACACACACACACACACACACACACACACATACACTCAGTGACACCTGCACACGCGTGATCATCAATGAGATGGTCAGAGCTCTGATAAATCAGGGTGGCTAACAGTGTTAGAGATGGGACGGCAGTGCTGTAACCCCGTGAGCCAAGCCGTTCAACTGTAACTTTATTACACACCAATTCCCTGCTCTGTGTGCGTGTGTGTGTGTGTGTGTGTGCATGGTTGCGCATGTGTGTGTGTGTGTGTGTGTGAGAGAGAGAGAGATTTTTAGAGTTAACAGTACATCAGTCCTGATAAAGTAGGTTTTGTGTGTATTAATATATAGTTTGGTGTGTACCTTGTATGTGTATGTGTATCTTGTGTGTATTACTTTTAATTATTTTTTTTGTTTGTTTTACAGTGTTTATTTTATTATTGCATGAAAATAACCCAAGTAAATACAAAATACAAAACGTGGTTTCATTTATTAAGGGAAAAAAGCTGTACAAGCCCGCCTGGTCCAATATGAAAACATAATTGGAGGAATTTTGGCCCACTATTCTTTGCAGAAGTGTTTTAATTCAGCACAGCCTGTTTAAGGATCTCAATAGGACTGGATTTTACTCCAAAACCTTACTTTAGTTTTTTTGAGACATTCCGAGGTGGTGTGTTTTGGATCATTGTCCTGCTGTATAACCCAACTGTGCTTGAGCATGAGGTCACGAACGGATATCCGAACGTTCTCCTTCAGGATTCTCAGGTATAGCGCAGAATTCATAGTTCCATCAATGTAAAACAATGTAAAACAATCCCAGACCATCACACTACCACCACCACTGCTTGACTGTTGGTATGATGTTCTTTTTACAACATGCTGTGTTAGTTTTGCAACAGATGTAACAGACCACACCTTCCAAAACCTTTAACTTTTGTCTCATAAGCCCACAGAATATTTGCCCAGAAGTCTTGGGAGATAATGAAGATATTTTTTGGCAAATGTAAGATGAGCTTTTGTGTTCTTTTTGGTCAGCAGTGGCTTTCACCATGGATGCCATCACCTTCCTTATTATTGAATCATGAACACTAATCTTAACTGATGCATTTCTTTAGATGTTGTTTTGGTTTTTTTGATGAGCTCCTGGATGAGTATTCATTGTGCTCCTGGAGTAATTTCATAAGGCCGGTCACTCCTGGGAAGGTTCACCATTGTCCTAAGTTTTCTCCATTTGTGGATGATGGCTCTCACCGTCGTTCGCTAACCCTAAATGACCTGGTAACCCTTTCCTGTTGTTCTTAAATTTCTTCTTCTTGTTAAAGGTCTTTCAACATGTTTCACTTTGTCAGACAGGTTCTGTTTAAGTGATTTCTTGATTCAACAGGTCTGGGTGTGGCAAGTGAAATTTTACTTTGTTTTCCAAAAAATGTGGTTAATCACAGTTCAGTCACGATTCTGCAAGGGCCAGGAATGTCTGGACAGCTCATTTAATAAATTAAATCAGCATTTTAAAACTGCATTTTGTATTTTATTGAGGTTATCTTTGTGTAATGTTAAAATTAGTTTGATGATCCCAATCAATTAAGTGTGGCAAATAAAATCAGACAAATACTTTTTCACATCACTGTACATTAATCATCTTAGATTGTTCTGTACGCTCCCATGTGCACTTCTTGCATGTTACTCGCGTGTGCTTTCCTTATTTGAATTCTTTCCTGAAAACTGGTCATGTATTCACACAGATGTTTCTCTCTCTCTCTCTCTCTGTTTTTTGCGTGAATAGACTACGAGAACTTTTGTTGCGGCGTATTATTATAACGCACAGATGAGGTGGGAGAAACAGGTTTTGTGATGGTTGTCTGTTGTCTCAGTCGTTTATTCGCTTATTTGCATAAATACACTTGAAAAATCAAAGCATTTATCTGAAGCAATTTCCTTCTCCACGCTCTGCGGGTCTGAAATAGCTATTCACACCAACACACACACACACACACACACACGCAGAAACACACCTGAATACAAACAAACTCACAGTCACTGTCTCGTAGAGTATAAGTGTGTGTGTGTGTGTGTGTGTGTGTGTGTGTGTGTGGGTGGGTGTGTGCGTGTGTGTGTGTATGTGTGTGTGTGGCTAGTCCAGGACAGAAACTTCAGTGTTTTTCCCCGTGCAGGTGCACATGCACTTTGCTAGTTAATGCAGGAATATTATTACTGTGCCTAAGACATTTTATTTTTCTTATTTGTTCTCGGTCGATGTCTTTGGAGTCAGAAATGAATGTGCTGTGTTTGCAGTATCGCCTGCTGAGACCCCAAACACAGCACTGAATCAGGGCTGGGGTAATTTCCTTTTCTTTTTTTTTTCCTCCCAGAGGATCGCTTTGAGTTTGCTTGAAGTTGTTACATCATTCACAATGTGAACACAAACACCAAAGACAAAGCAGAAACGGTACAGAGTGATAGATTTACAGCCACTACAGTACGTGATCTATGATGTGTTGAAAAGTTAACACACATTCATCGACTCGGAGATGTTAAACATTGTTACACCTGCAATTTTAGGATTGGAAGAAATATGACTCGGTCTGCAGAGAGAGAGAATGAAATCGATTGTATCAGGAAAGAGTAAGTCATTCGAGAGTGTTGGACGGCTGCATGCACTGTCTGGCTTATGGCCTAAGTGTTGTACAGGCGGGGAAATAAAATTGACAGATTCAGTAATAAAATATATGTGTGAAAAAATACACACATTGGAAGTGACCAGTAGTGACAGACTGCATTTAGGCTTCATCCCACCGCTAACTAACTACAACTTCCACTCCTTTCTCTCTCTCTCTCTCTCAAGGCCACTGATAATGATTTTGGCACCTTCGGTGTTGTGCGCTACTACTTCAGTGACGAGCCTGACCAGTGAGAAAATCTTTCATTTATTTATGTTATGCAAAGTAATTTCTCCTATAGGAATCTTCGCTAATTGGTACGACGTGTGCAACAGGTTCTCCCTGGACCCTGACACGGGCTGGGTGACACTGAGGGGTCGTCTGGATTATGAGTTGACGCGTCGGTTCACTCTGACGGTCCTGGCTCGTGACGGAGGCGGGGAAGAGACCACGGGACGTCTACGGGTCAACGTGATGGACGTGAATGACAACGCTCCCGTCTTTCAAAAGGACGCTTATTCCGGTTCATTGATGGAAAACCAGCAAGTCGCTCAGCAAGTGGCCAGAGCTCGGGTGAGTTGCGAAATCATAGCAGTTCATTAGTGAATCCAACTCACGTTATGCCATTTTCATGACGTATACAGTGCCAGTCAAAAGTTTGGACACACCTTCTTATTCAGTGATCTTTCCTGATTTTCATTTCTTTCTAAACTGTAAAACAATACTGAAGGCATTCAAATATAATGTGCAATAATCTGCTTTGAACAGTTGATACTGAGCTGTATACTGTATCTGCTACTCATGATCTGAAATCCTTCATGATGGCTCTAATCCGAGGTGCTGTTGGTTCACTGGTGATTTCTGAGGCTGGTGACTCTAAATGAACTTCCCCTCTGCAGCAGAGGTACATCTTTAAGAGAGCCAGTTTTGATACTTGATGGTTTTTGGAAATACACTTGATAGTACCGTTCTTGCAAGAACTGCTCCAGTACCGCATGGTGTCCTGTTGTTGTCACTAATGCCATATGTGTTATTTCATAGGTTTGAAAAATCCAGAATAGCTATATGGTGAAAATGGAGAAAAAAATAAATAATTAATCATCTAGCATTTTAAAAAATATAAAAATTTGAAGGTGTGTCCAAACATTTGACTGGTACCGTTCATGCCAGATTTCTTTTTTCTGCCGTTTCCAGTAATCATGACCCAAGTCTACGAGGAAGCAGATCACAGACTGACACGTTAACAGGAGAATAATCTGTGTGAATAAACAGGCAGACTGAGACAGGAAATATGTAAGACAGCTTTAGAAACTGGGAACAGTGAGACTATGGCATAGAACTGATTATACTGTACATCGGGGAGGACATTACCCCAGTAGTACATTACCCCAGTACATTACCCCAGTACATTACCCCAGTAGTACATTACCCCAGTACATTACCCCAGTAGTACATTACCCCAGTAGTACATTACCCCAGTACATTACCCCAGTAGTACATTACCCCAGTAGTACATTACCCCAGTACATTACCCCAGTAGTACATTACCCCAGTACATTACCCCAGTACATTACCCCAGTAGTACATTACCCCAGTAGTACATTACCCCAGTACATTACCCCAGTAGTACATTACCCCAGTAGTACATTACCCCAGTACATTACCCCGGTACATTACCCCAGTAGTACATTACCCCAGTAGTACATTACCCCAGTAGTACATTACCCCAGTACATTACCCCAGTAGTACATTACCCCAGTACATTACCCCAGTAGTACATTACCCCAGTACATTACCCCAGTAGTACATTACCCCAGTACATTACCCCAGTACATTACCCCAGTAGTACATTACCCCAGTACATTACCCCAGTAGTACATTACCCCAGTACATTAGCCCAGTACATTACCCCAGTAGTACATTACCCCAGTACATTACCCCAGTAGTACATTACCCCAGTAGTACATTACCCCAGTACATTACCCCAGTACATTACCCCAGTAGTACATTACCCCAGTACATTACCCCAGTAGTACATTACCTCAGTAGTACATTACCCCAGTACATTACCCCAGTACATTACCCCAGTAGTACATTACCCCAGTAGTACATTACCCCAGTACATTACCCCAGTAGTACATTACCCCAGTACATTACCCCAGTAGTACATTACCCCAGTACATTACCCCAGTAGTACATTACCCCAGTACATTACCCCAGTACATTACCCCAGTAGTACATTACCCCAGTAGTACATTACCCCAGTACATTACCCCAGTACATTACCCCAGTAGTACATTACCCCAGTAGTACATTACCCCAGTAGTACATTACCCCAGTAGTACATTACCCCAGTAGTTCATTAGCCCAGTAGTACATTACCCCAGTAGTACATTACCCCAGTACATTACCCCAGTAGTACATTACCCCAGTACATTACCCCAGTACATTACCCCAGTACATTACCCCAGTAGTACATTACCCCAGTACATTACCCCAGTACATTACCCCAGTAGTACATTACCTCAGTAGTACATTACCCCAGTACATTACCCCAGTACATTACCCCAGTAGTACATTACCCCAGTAGTACATTACCCCAGTAGTACATTACCCCAGTACATTACCCCAGTAGTATATTACCCCAGTAGTACATTACCCCAGTAGTACATTACCCCAGTAGTACATTACCCCAGTACATTACCCCAGTAGTACATTACCCCAGTAGTACATTACCCCAGTAGTATATTACCCCAGTAGTACATTACCCCAGTAGTACATTACCCCAGTAGTACATTACCCCAGTACATTACCCCAGTAGTACATTACCCCAGTAGTACATTACCCCAGTAGTACATTACCCCAGTAGTACATTACCCCAGTACATTACCCCAGTAGTACATTACCCCAGTAGTACATTACCCCAGTACATTACCCCAGTAGTTCATTACCCCAGTAGTTCATTACCCCAGTAGTACATTACCCCAGTACATTACCCCAGTAGTACATTACCCCAGTAGTACATTACCCCAGTACATTACCCCAGTAGTACATTACCCCAGTAGTACATTACCCCAGTAGTACATTACCCCAGTACATTACCCCAGTAGTACA